>CM051235.1:1355963-1608314 GCA_027917425.1 Gastrophryne carolinensis
ACCCAAGCCGCATGGGGAGCACCAGGACCAAGCCGCAGGGAGCACCCAGGACAAGCCGCATGGGGAGCACCCAGGACCCAAGCGGCATGGGGAGCACCCAGGACACAACCCACATGGGGAGCACCCAGGACACAACCCACATGGGGAGCACCCAGGACACAACCCACATGGGGAGCACCCAGGACACAACCCACATGGGGAGCACCCAGGACCCAAGCCGCATGGGGAGCACCCAGGACACAACCCACATGGGGAGCACCCAGGACACAACCCGCTTGCAGGAGGACCGTTTCAAGTGCATAGGAAAAGAAGCACCTTTCTGAATGGGGTTGTTTATGGCTGGGACTTTACGGCTTTATTCTACACCAGGGGTGTGAAGGGACCTGCAGGGGGTATTTGAGGAAGTAGCCAACCTCTCTGGGACCCAGTGGATATACATGGCCCCCTACCGAGCCTTTTGGGGGCTTGTCCGGGATCAAGGATGAAGCATTGCCCATTAATCCTTAGAGATTACTTTGTCTGAGAAGGTCGCAGGGCCCTGGTTCTGGTGTCAGCCACTTTGGTCCTATGCAGCGCATCTGGTGAAGCCAAGAACGAGGGGGGGGTTAGTAGGGATCAGAACCGGAAGTTGCCATATCTCCGGTTCTAAGTTAGTTACGGAGATGGGCTAACTATATGCGGGTCCAAATTTTGGCTTAGGGCTACGGCGGCCCGGTTGTTCCGGGTTCTGTGTCGAAGACTGAGCAGTCCGTTTCAAGTGTATAGGAAAAGAAGCACCTTTCTGAATGGGGTTGTTTATGGCTGGGACTTTACGGCTTCATTCTAAACCAGGGGTGTGAAGGGACCAGCCGGGGGTCTTTGAGGAAGTAGTCAACCTCTCTGGGACCCAGTGCCGAGCCAGGAAATCATCAATGTAGCGCTTTTGGAGGCTCTTCTGGGATCGAGGATGAAGCATTGCCCTTTACTCCTACAGATTACTTTGTCTGGGAGGGTCGCAGGGCCCTGGTTCTGGTGCCAGACACTTTGGTCTTATGCAGCGCATCTGGTGAAGCCAAGAATGGGGGGTTAGGATGGATCAGAACCGGAGGTTGCCATATGTCTGGTTCTAGGTTACGGAGATGGGCTAACTACCGTGTTTCCCTGAAAGTAAGACACTGTCTTACTTTCTTTTTATCCCCAAAAGCCCCACTAGGTCTTACTTTCGGGGTATGTCTTACATTGGAAAACGATGTCTTCTCTCACACGCTGCTGCTTCCCTCACACAAAGATGGCGGGCTCGCTCACTCCCTTAAATACGCCGGATGACATTGGTGAGCGAGCCCGTCATTTTCATGTGAGGGACAGCGCAGTGTGAGAGAAGGCCTTGCTGGCCAATAGGGGGAGACCTAGTAATTACATCAGGTGGAGGGGCGGGGTTTACAAAGCCGCAACAACTCACAGCGACAGCAGCTGTGAGCGGCGGTGCCGGCCGCCGCGGACTTCACTAGGGGGGGGGGGTGATAGCCTATGCGCGGGGATGATCACCGGTGAGGGGGGCCCCCGGTCGGGGTTCAGTCACGTCGGGCTCCTCGCAGCGCCTGCAGCTCACCTCCGGTCACGGCGCTGCTCCCGCTCTGTGCTGCAGTGAGAGCCAGATGACAGACGCTCCTCTGCACCCGGCGCCGCTCGTCTTCTGTGGGTCACCCGCGCTCTCTGGGGCACAGGAGGGGGGAGAACGCCCGGCAAAGCGGACCTCCCGTACAGATGCCCCGGCCTCTACAGTCAGTGGCAAGATGGCGGCCGTGCCTCAGCTTCTGCGCTCGCAGCCCCGGATCCACCGCCGCCTCTCCTCCTCTCAGGTAGGTCCCGTCGGCGCAGGGGGATACACGCCGGGGGGGGGGGGGGGGGCTATATCGCTTCCCTCAGCCCCGTTCGACAACAATGTTATTTCCCCGAAAGTAAGACATATGTCTTACTTTCGGGGTACGGCTTATATTAGGCGACCCCTCTGAAACTCCCCATACGTCTTACAATCGGGGGTGTCTTACTATCGGGGAAAGACGGTATATGCGGGTCCTGATATTGGCTTGGGGTTACGGTGGCCCGATTGTTCTTGCTTCCGTGTCGGAGACTGAGCGGTCCCTTTCAGGTGCATAGGAAAAGAAGCACCTCTCTGCATGGGGTCCTTTATGGCTGGGACTTTATGGCTTCAACTAAGGGTGTGAAGGGAGCAGCAGGGGGTCTCTGAACTGGAGGACTGCCATCGTTTGTGCTCATCTCTCATAGCGTTGGTCAGTTCCCCTTCCTCTTCCCACCAGGCTATTTGTGATGGAAGTAACCTGTATATCTTATGATTTTCACCATTGTCACCATAGAGCCGAGGTAAGCAGCATCCTGGACGGCCCCGGCATACGGGGTGGTAGGGAGCGTATAAACCAGGGGTATGAAGGGAGCAGCAGGGGGTCTTTGAACTGGGCGTCTGCCATAGTTTGTGCTCACCTCTCATAGCGATGGTCAGTTCCCCTTCCCACCAGGCTTTTTGTGATGGAGGTGGCCTGGATATCTTATGATTCCTCCCACAGTCACCATGGAGCTGAGGTAGGCACTGGTGTAGGGGAAGGTAGGGATTGTCTAAACCAGGGGTGTGAAGGGAGCAGCAGGGGGTCTTTGAACTGGGGGACTGCCATCTCTTTTATAGTGATGGTCATTTCCCCATCCTCTTCCCGCCAGGCTTTTTGTGATGGAGGTGGCCTGGATATCTTATGATTCTCCCCCCCCCCACAGTCACCATGGAGCCGAGGTAGGCAGCATCCTGGACGGCACCGGCGTAGGGGGCGGTAGGGAGCGTAAAAGCGGCCACTGTGGCGGCTGCAGCGGTTTCTACTCACATAAGGCGAGAACGGCTCCCCCTCGTCCATGGGCTCGTCCACCATCCTCATACCATTCACCTGCGGGGGAAACACAAAACACGATCATCTATCTGATCACGCGATTCTAGCCCTCATTAGATCTACAATAAAAAAAAAAAAACAAAAACTGCACGCCCCCGTTACACCGGCGAGTTTTTGTCATGTAAAGAGAGGAATTGACTTAATATTTTTCCCACCTTCAATGAGATCCGTAATCTGCACAATTCCAGTCCAAAATAAAGGAAAAATCATAACAAAACTAAAATAGTTGCAGCTGCATAAGTGTGACTCATCATTAGGGGGGCGTGGCTGTATTCAGAGTTAGTCAATCACATTTAAAGCGGAATAAAACCCAGCAAGCGGGCGGCCTGGAATATGACAAATACAATGCTGTGAGTACTCACCTGTAGAATTGATTTTGTAGTATATAGCACGACCTGTTTCACTAATATTCTTTACACTTGGGATATCCCGCCACAAGGTGGCGCAGTGGACTGCAGAAGAGACTTGTGGCATCTCCCGGCCCTATAAAAGGACAGGAACCTCCCACAAATTTCCAGTGTTACAAAGCAGTTAGACAAGAAGCCGGGAGAATAAAAATGAAGGAACCCCAACCAAACATTTGAACAAATCACCATACAGAGGTAACCAAGAAAATGACAACAAGGGAGGGGTGAAACAGGACGTATTGTATACTACAAAATCAATTCTACAGGTGAGTACTCACAGAATTGTTTTCTTCCAAGTATACAGCACGTCCTGTTTCACTAGATTCTTTACGCTTGGGACGTCCAAAAGCAGTGTCCGTAAAGTAGGGTGGGATCCCCAAGAAAAACAGCGGGCAGTTTAAACCACTGCAGCCTGAAGAACTTTGCGGCCAAAAGCAGCATCAGCTGAGGCCCTAACATCAACCTTGTAAAACTTAGAAAAAGTATGAACAGAAGACCAAGTTGTAGCCTTACAAACTTGTTCAACAGAAGCCTGGTGCTGAAAGGCCCAAGAGGCACCAATAGCGCGAGTAGAATGAGCAGAAAGGCGGAAGGGAGGCTCCTTCCCCTTAGCAGAAAAGGCTTGCACCACCGCCTGACGGATCCACTTGCTGATAGTGGATTTAGCCGGAGGCAAACCCTTCCTAGGACCAGAAGGAAGAACAAAAAGAGCATCAGTCTTCCTGAAAGTCTCAGTAGCGACCAAGTAAAACTTCAGAGCCCTGACCACATCCAAAGAATGCAGAGTCCTCTAGTTGGAATTAGCAGGATTAGGACACAAGGAAGGCAAAACAATGTCCTGATTGAGATGAAAAGCAGACACAATCTTAGACCGAAACACCACCTTGTCCTGGTGTCGCTCAAAATAAGGAGGTCTGATGGAAAGCACCGCCAACTCAGAAACACACCTGACAGAAGTGATAACCACCAAAAAGACTACCTTAAGAGTCAAAATGGGCAAAGCGGCCTTGCGAAGAGGCTCAAAGGGGCAACCCTGCAAAGCAGATAACACCAGATTTAAATCCCAAACTGGTAACATAGGCTTACGTGGCGGACGCACGTGAGAAACCCCCTGGAAAAAAGTTTTAACCAACCGGTGACTGGCAAAAGATACTTGGAAAAAAATTGCCAGAGCTGAAACATGACCCTTGAGGGTACTAAGTTGAAGGCCCAAATCCAAACCATGTTGCAAGAACTCCAGAATCCTGGGAATAGAAAACACCCGAAAAGGAAGAGACTTGGACTCACACCAGGCAATATAAGCATGCCAGACCCTGTAATAGATAAAGGACGAGGACTTCTTCCTAGCCCTAATCATGGTATCAACAACAGAAGCCGGCAAGCCCTTATCCATCAAGATGGAGGTTTCAGCAGCCAAGCCGTCAAAGCCAGCGTTTGTAAATTGGGATGGCGCAGCTGTCCCTGAGTGAGCAGATCTGGGGCAGGATGTACTGATCTACTGCCAGCTGCACGATGTCTGCGAACCACACCCTCCTTGGCCAACAGGGGGCCACCAGAATGGCTGGCACCCCTTCCTGGGCTAACTTGCGCAGCACTCTGCCCAGCAGAGGAAACGAAGGGAACGCATAGGAGCCGAAACCCCTTCCAAGGCATCGCCAGCGCATCCATGGCAAAGGCCAGAGGATCCTGAGACAGAGAGACAAAGAATGGAAGTTTGTGATTGTGACGTGAAACAAACAGGTCCACATCCGGCTGACCCCAGCGGTGGCACAGAGAGTGAAACACCCTGTCGCTGAGGGACCACTCCCCCAGCCGAGACATCCCCCTGCTCAGAGAGTCTGCCTCCAGGTTCTCCTCTCCCGGGATGTAAACTGCCGATATGCAGGGAACATTCTCCTCCGCCCAGGACAGTATCAGGGACACTTCCTTGAGGGCTCGCTTTCTCCGAGTCCCTCCCTGATGATTGATGTAGGCAACTGCCGCCTGGTTGTCCGAGCGGATCTGAACAGCCCGACCCCGAAGGTGCAGAGTCAACTGGAAAAGAACCAACCTTATCGCCCGCAGTTCCAGAATGTTGATGGGAGCATGGGCCTCATGGGGGCCCCACTGACCCTGGAACTTCAGAGACTTCCAAACCCCCCCCCCCCCCCAACCTGTCAGACTGGCATCTGTGGTGACAGTCTCCCAGCACGGGGGCAGAAAGTTCCTGCCCAGTAGGAGATTCCTTGAGTCCAGCCACCACGAGAGGGACTGACTGACCAGAGGGGACAGAACAAATCTCTGATCCAAGGACACAGGGTCCCGATCCCAGAGGTGCAACTGAAGAGTTCTCATGTGAAACTGAGCATAGGGAACCGCCTCGAAGCATGACACCATCAGGCCCACCAGCTGCATCCCCTGCCGAATGGAGGGGTGAGGGCAAGAAAGTAGAGACCGTGTCAGCGTCTGCAGGCTCTCCACCTTCTGCTGAGGCAGAAAAACCTTTGACCTGAGATGTATCCAGAGTCATGTCCAGAAAGGACCTCACCAAGGACGGAGACAGAGAAGACTTGGGATAGTTCATCACCCAACCGAAGGACTCGAGTGTGGAGACCACCATCTGGGTATTCAGCTCGGCTTGATGGAAGGACTGAGACGCAATCAGAATGTCGTCCAGATAAGCACTCTGGAGTGCTGATCCTCCAGAGTGAACCTGAGAAATCTCTGATGACCTGGAAAGATTGGAACATGAAGGTAAGCATCTTTGATGTCCACAGAAGTCATGAAATCGCCCAGGCGCAAGGTACTGACCGCCGAGCGCACATCTCCATGCGAAAAAGCTTGAACCTGACAAATTTGTTGAGGCGCTTCAAATCCAGGATGGGCCTTAGGGACTCATCCTTTTTGGGAACAGTGAACAGATTGGAATAGAAACCTCTGCCCCTTTCCTCGAAGGGCACCAGGCAAATGACCCCCAAACCCAAAAGGCTTTGGACCGCAAGCCCTGAGCTGACCAGGGATTTTGAACCATCCGGGATCTGATGAATCTTGGGGGCGGCCAGGCTGCAAACTCTATCTTGTACCCGGAGGACACCACCTCCTGAATCCACCGGCCTGAGACGCGCAGTCTCCAAACGTGAGCAAAGAGCCGCAACTGTCCCCCCACCCAGATGGGTGAGGGCGCCTCCTCATGTCTGAAGGGGCTTGGGGGAAGATTTGGACTTGGGACCCCATGAGAGACCGGGACAACCACGGCCTCTACCCCGACCCCAAGGGTCTCTACGTGCCCCCGCAAATGGTGCCCCCCGACCGGACCTGGGAGCACGGAAGGAGGGGAGGAAAGAACGAGCCCCCCCCCCCCGCGTTGAGGCAGCCTACCATCCTTGGCAAACGCTCCAGATCCAGACGCTCCCCAAAGAGCCGTAGCCCAGTAAAGGGGAAGCCAGTGAGAGCTCTTAGCAGCATTATCAGCCGCCCACTGACGCAGCCAAACAGAGCGGCGTATAGCCACCAAAAGGGTAGAAGTCTTCCCACACATCCTGACCGCATCATCCAAAGCAGAAAGAATAAATGCCACAAATTCATAGCAAAGCAGGAGGGATCTATACTCCTCCCCCCTATTGGCATCCGAGGCATTATCCAGAAGGCACTTGAGTAGCCCTTTAATAGCAAGAGCCGTGATGGCAGAAGCGCACACAGGGGGCAGCGCAGTCCCTGCACAAGCAAATGCGTGACAGGCCAGCTGATCAACACGCCGGTCCTCACCATCCCTCAGAGTAGAAGTGTCAGGGGAATGCATGACCGAGGTATTGGACAACCCAAGCACAGGAGCATCCACCTCGGGGGGGGACACGACCAGCACTTAATCACATCAGCAGGAAATGGATACCTCCTGTCCCAACTCTTAGGCACCGTGGGCAATCTGCTAGGACGTTCCCACTCCTTGAGCACCAAATTATTGAAGTGGATCTGCTCAGGGAACTCCAAGCTCTGTTTAACAGTGTGAAAAAGCTCACCCTGCTGCCTTTTAGCCGGGACAGGAGGTGTAATACACAGTACTTCAAAAATGTGAGCCAACAGCCTGTCAGTATCCTCAGGAGAACATGGGTCTTCTCCATAAGGAGACCCAGTACCACCATAAACCTGAATCAGGATCAGAGAAAAGTTCCCCCTCCTCTAGGGGGTACAGGCCAGAGAAAGAGAACTGTCCCTCATCCTCCTCAGGAAAAAGGGAAACAGCGGGAGTTAAATGCCGCTTCTTGCCAGAAGCCTTACGCAGGACCAGCCCAGCCATATGCCTTTCCAGGCTGGCCACCCGCAGGGCCAAGTCATAGTTTGATTCCCCACTAGCATGTCCCTCACTAGGGGTCAAATGCAGGTGCGGGGGGGGGGTAGGTGATGTAGAAGGGGGCGCAGAGCTGGGCAGCGTAGCAGGCAAACCAGACTGCAGCGCAAGTACCTTCTGAGCGCAGGGCACACATACCCGACACCGTCACTCACAGGGGATACCCCACACACGACACACAGCTGGGCTTGTCCCGAAGGAACCCCAAGCACATTATCCCCGGAAGCCTCCATATGGTGATTAGAGTGGGCACACTGGCCAGTATAGGGTTAAGGCTAACAAGAGCCACCCGGGATGCCCCAAAACCCCGCTAGGGAAGGCGGGAGAAGGAAGGGAAGAGGGCCGGGAGAAACCACAGTCACGTTAATCCCGCCTGAAAGACATAAGAAAACCACACATAACATTCACATAATGTGGAGACAAGAGCACAATACAACCCCGAAGGGGACTCACGGACCAAAAGCCGATCGCACATCCAGGCAGCAGCGCGCCGCAGTACCGCAGGTCAGGAGAAGACAAACTCCAACCAAAATGGCGCCCGCAAGGACCTTGAGGGGCGGGCTGCGGAGGTATGACGCAAAAAGCGTCATCCGCGAGACCCGCCCCCCGAAGAGCGCGAATCGCACTCCACGTGACCCCGCAGCGCAAATGACAGCGCAGTAAAACATGAGGAGAATGTCGCCGCGAGCGCGGTCAAGTAAAAGGCATAAAATTCAATGTGAAACAACACCGCCTACCCCCCCCCCCCCCCGAGCTCCACAGGGAGACAGCGAGGCGGGGAAGAGCAACGGTAGGCGCACCCAAGGCATGCTTAGCTAGGGGGGGGGGGGGCAGGCCCACAATAAGGCAGGAAGGGGCATCCCACAAGGCTCAGCCTGAACCGCCTACCCTTGTAGGTGCAGGGATTGCGGTTGGAGCAGCGCTCCTCCAGCACCTGACCCTGGCGCTGTCCTACCTTCACCCGAACCAGGCAGCCGAGGCCGGGAGGCAGTGGGTCCAGAACGGGTGGGAATAGTCCTGCAGGCAATAAGCCCCGCTCACCTGCGTAATATAGAGAGACATCTTCTATCTTCGCAGTCCAGACTGCAGAAGGAAACTGGGAATTTGTGGGAGGTTCCTGTCCTTTTATAAAGCCGGGAGGTGCCACACGTCTCTTCTGCAGTCCACTGCGCCACCTTGTGGCGGGATATCCCAAGCGTAACGAATATTAGTGAAACAGGACGCGCTGTATACTTGGAAAAGTTAGCGTGGCCGGGCGCTGGCCTGCCCCGGGCGTCCCAAATTTGGATGCCCCGCTGAGTGAAACCCTCCAGGGCGTCGGTAATCGCTCACATTTCGCTGGTCCTACGGAGCATATACGCGGGCACCCGTGCAATCAGAGCTTCCGGGGTTCAACGGCTCCTGTCCAATCAGAGCCGCTTGCTCCAATGATGTGATTTGTCAAAAGGCTCAGCTTGTTGATAATGGGAAACGCACGCTCCCGCATCCCCGGTGTGGTGAGCACTCCCCATTCATCCCAATCAGAGCTGTTTGCCAAATGACATCATCACAGCAAGAGGCTCTGATTGGATGGGAGCCTGTGCATGTGCTGTTGGACCAGGATGGAGGTAAGTAGATCAGGTGATTTTAGGGGTTTCCCCTGGGAAGCGGAACTAAACCTGAGAAAGTAAACAAACCTGGGTTTTATTATGCTTTAAAGCAGAACAAAAGCCGGGCGGCCAGCCCTGGAATTGAATAGATACCAAGGTCTGTCTCAGAGTCGCTTTCTTTAATGGCGTGATTTGTCAAAAGGCTCTGATAACGGACAATGGGGAGTGCGCGCTCCCGTAGCCCGGCGTTGTGCGCACCCCCCATTCATCCCAATCAGAGCTGCTTGCCGAATTACATCATCACAGCAAGCAGCTCTGATTGGACGGGAGCCCACACATGTGCCCTTGGACCGGGACAGAGGTAAGTAGATCCGGTGATTTGGGGGGTTTCCCCTGGGAAGCGGAATGAAACCTGGGTTTTGTTCCGCTTTAAAGCACAACAAAACCCAAGGTGGCCAGCCCTGGAATCAAACAGATACCATGGTCTGCCCCTGGCCTTTACCCAAGGGCATCCCGATTTGGAATGCCCCGCTGCATGAAACCCCCCAGATTGCCAGTAAACACTTACCTCTCCCCGGACAGAAAACGAAACCCGGGAAAGTAAACAAACCTGGGTTTTGTTCCACTTTAAAGCAGATCAAAACCCAGGGCGACAAGCCCTGGAATCAAACAGATACCATGGCCTGCCTCTGGTCTTCTCCCACAGGGCATATTGATTCGAGATGTCCCGCTGCGCGAAACCCCCAAAACTGCCAGTAAACACTTACCTCTCCCCAGTCGGAAAACGAAACCCAGGCAAGTAAACAAACCCAGGTTTTGTTCTGCTTTAAACCGTGGACAGCCAGCCCTGGAATCAAAGAGATACCATGGCCTGCCCCTGGCCATCCTGATTTGGAATGCCCCGCTGCATGAAACCCCCCAGATTGGCAGTAAACGCTTACCTTTCCCGGGTACGAAAACAAAACCTGGTGAAGTAAACAAACCTGGGTTTCGCTTTAAAGCGGAACAAAACCCAGGGACACCAGGACTGGAAATTAAAAAAGATGCCATGGCCTGCCCCAGGCCATACTGATTCGGGATGCTCCGCTGCATGAAACCCCCCAATATTTCCAGTAAACGCTTATCTCACCGAGGAGCAGCGGCGCACGCACGGGCTCTCCTCCAATCAGAGCCGTGTGCCGTGCCCATGTGATTTTGGAAATGCTTCTGACTGTTTACAAAGGGGAGCGAGAGCGGCCGCATCCCCTGCACCCCCTCGGGCTGTGCATGCGCTCCCGCCCCCAGCCAATCAGTGGACAGTGCACCAATGGGGATGCAGCAACTCTCACTCCGCAATGAAGCAAATCAGAGCCATTCGCCAAATGACATCATCACGGCAAACGGCTCTGATTGGATGAGAGCCCGCACATGCGCCGTATGGGAAGCCGGGTTTTAATGGGTGATTACGGGTTCACACAGAAACAAAACCCAGAATATTCAAAATGCAGAGTTTGGTTGCGCTTTAAGGACTGTGATGAGCTTTACACTTATTATGAAAGCCTCTGGGTGGCGAGGAGTCGATAACGTGGGCGGGACTGACAGCGATGATGTCATACTGCAGAGAGAGAGCAATGAAGTGAGGCGGGAGAAGCCTCCAGCAGCTGCCAGCGATGATGTCATGGCGGAATCCTCTCTGGGTGATCGATGGGCCACAGAGAGGAGACGATAAATCCCCGGCACGCCCCCACCGCGCATGACGCAACAAGCGCTGCTGCAGAATGACGCGCTACTCGCCACATGCTGCATCCAGCATTACTGCGCCGATCGAAATGTTTAAAAGGGGCAGCCCAAGCGTCAGACCTCAGATCAGGCCCTCAGCCGCTGACTGCTACAAATGCGCCGCCGACTGCTACAAATGCGCCGCCGACTGCTACAAATGCATCACTGACTGCTACAAATGCATCACTGACTGCTACAAATGCGCCGCCGACTGCTACAAATGCATCGCCGACTGCTACAAATGCATCACTGACTGCTACAAATGCATCATTGACTGCTACAAATGCATCACTGACTAATACAAATGCATCGCCGAATGCTCCAAATGCATCACTGACTGCTACAAATGCGTCACCGACTAATACAAATGCATCACCGACTAATACAAATGCTACAAATGCATCACCGACTAATACAAATGCATCACCGACTAATACAAATGCATCACTGACTAATACAAATGCATCACTGAATGCATCACCGACTGCTACAAATGCATCACCGACTAATACAAATGCATCACTGACTGCTACAAATGCGTCACTGACTGCTACAAATGCGTCACTGACTGCTACAAATGCATCACTGACTGCTACAAATGCATCACTGACTGCTACAAATGCATCACTGAATGCTACAAATGCATCACTGAATGCTACAAATGCATCACTGACTGCTACAAATGCATCACTGACTGCTACAAATGCATCACCGACTAATACAAATGCATCACTGACTGCTACAAATGCGTCACTGACTGCTACAAATGCGTCACTGACTGCTACAAATGCGTCACTGACTGCTACAAATGCGTCACTGACTGCTACAAATGCGTCACTGACTGCTACAAATGCGTCACTGACTGCTACAAATGCGTCACTGACTGCTACAAATGCATCACCGAATGCTACAAATGCATCACCGAATGCTACAAATGCATCACTGACTGCTACAAATGCATCACTGACTGCTACAAATGCATCGTCGACTGCTACAAATGCATCGCCGACTGCTACAAATGCATCGCCGACTGCTACAAATGCATCACCGACTGCTACAAATGCATCGCCGACTAATACAAACGCATCGCCGACTGCTACAAATGCATCACCGACTAATACAAATGCATCACTGACTGCTACAAATGCATCGCCGACTGCTACAAATGCATCACCGACTGCTACAAATGCATCGCCGACTGCTACAAATGCATCACTGACTGCTACAAATGCATCACTGACTGCTACAAATGCATCACTGACTGCTACAAATGCGTCACCGACTAATACAAATGCATCACCGACTGCTACAAATGCATCACCGACTAATACAAATGCATCACCGACTAATACAAATGCATCACTGACTGCTACAAATGCATCACTGACTGCTACAAATGCATCACTGAATGCATCACCGACTGCTACAAATGCATCACCGACTGCTACAAATGCGTCACTGACTGCTACAAATGCGTCACTGACTGCTACAAATGCGTCACTGACTGCTACAAATGCATCACTGACTGCTACAAATGCATCACTGAATGCTACAAATGCATCACTGAATGCTACAAATGCATCACTGACTGCTACAAATGCATCACTGACTGCTACAAATGCATCACCGACTAATACAAATGCATCACTGACTGCTACAAATGCGTCACTGACTGCTACAAATGCGTCACTGACTGCTACAAATGCGTCACTGACTGCTACAAATGCGTCACTGACTGCTACAAATGCGTCACTGACTGCTACAAATGCGTCACTGACTGCTACAAATGCGTCACTGACTGCTACAAATGCATCACTGACTGCTACAAATGCATCACCGAATGCTACAAATGCATCACTGACTGCTACAAATGCATCACTGACTGCTACAAATGCATCGCCGACTGCTACAAATGCATCGCCGACTGCTACAAATGCATCACCGACTGCTACAAATGCGTCACCGAATGCTACAAATGCGTCACTGACTGCTACAAATGCATCGCCGACTGCTACAAATGCATCGCCGACTGCTACAAATGCATCACTGACTGCTACAAATGCATCACCGAATGCTACAAATGCATCACCGAATGCTACAAATGCGTCACTGACTGCTACAAATGCGTCACTGACTGCTACAAATGCGTCACTGACTGCTACAAATGCATCACCGACTAATACAAATGCATCGCCGACTAATACAAACGCATCACCGACTGCTACAAATGCATCACCGACTAATACAAATGCATCACTGACTGCTACAAATGCATCGCCGACTGCTACAAATGCATCACTGACTAATACAAATGCATCGCCGACTAATACAAACGCATCACCGACTGCTACAAATGCATCACCGACTAATACAAATGCATCACTGACTGCTACAAATGCATCGCCGACTGCTACAAATGCATCACCGACTGCTACAAATGCATCGCCGACTGCTACAAATGCATCACTGACTGCTACAAATGCATCACTGACTGCTACAAATGCATCACTGACTGCTACAAATGCATCACTGACTGCTACAAATGCATCACTGACTGCTACAAATGCATCGCCGACTAATACAAACGCATCGCCGACTGCTACAAATGCATCACCGACTGCTACAAATGCATCACCGACTAATACAAATGCATCACTGACTGCTACAAATGCATCGCCGACTGCTACAAATGCATCACCGACTGCTACAAATGCATCGCCGACTAATACAAACGCATCACCGACTGCTACAAATGCATCACCGACTAATACAAATGCATCGCCGACTAATACAAACGCATCACCGACTGCTACAAATGCATCACCGACTAATACAAATGCATCACTGACTGCTACAAATGCATCGCCGACTGCTACAAATGCATCACCGACTAATACAAATGCATCGCCGACTAATACAAACGCATCACCGACTGCTACAAATGCATCACCGACTAATACAAATGCATCACTGACTGCTACAAATGCATCACTGACTGCTACAAATGCATCGCCGACTGCTACAAATGCATCACCGACTGCTACAAATGCATCGCCGACTGCTACAAATGCATCACCGACTGCTACAAATGCATCACTGACTGCTACAAATGCATCACTGACTGCTACAAATGCATCACTGACTGCTACAAATGCATCGCCGACTGCTACAAATGCATCACCGACTGCTACAAATGCATCGCCGACTGCTACAAATGCATCACCGACTGCTACAAATGCATCGCCGACTGCTACAAATGCATCACTGACTGCTACAAATGCATCACCGACTAATACAAATGCATCACTGACTGCTACAAATGCATCGCCGACTGCTACAAATGCATCACCGACTGCTACAAATGCATCGCCGACTAATACAAACGCATCGCCGACTGCTACAAATGCATCACCGACTGCTACAAATGCATCACCGACTAATACAAATGCATCGCCGACTGCTACAAATGCATCACTGACTGCTACAAATGCATCGCTGACTGCTACAAATGCATCACCGACTGCTACAAATGCATCACCGACTGCTACAAATGCATCGCCGACTAATACAAATGCATCGCCGACTGCTACAAATGCATCACTGACTGCTACAAATGCATCGCTGACTGCTACAAATGCATCACCGACTGCTACAAATGCATCGCCGACTGCTACAAATGCATCACAGACTGCTACAAATGCATCACCGACTGCTACAAATGCATCGCTGACTGCTACAAATGCATCACCGACTGCTACAAATGCATCACCGACTGCTACAAATGCATCACCGACTGCTACAAACGCATCACCGACTGCTACAAACGCATCACCGACTGCTACAAACGCATCACCGACTGCTACAAATGCATCCCCGACTGCTACAAATGCACCGCCGACTGCTACAAATGCACCGCCGACTGCTACAAATGCATCACTGACTGCTACAAATGCATCACCGACTGCTACAAATGCATCACCGACTGCTACAAATGCATCACCGACTGCTACAAATGCATCACCGACTGCTACAAATGCATCGCTGACTGCTACAAATGCATCACCGACTGCTACAAATGCATCACCGACTGCTACAAATGCACCGCCGACTGCTACAAATGCATCACTGACTGCTACAAATGCATCACTGACTGCTACAAATGCACCGCCGACTGCTACAAATGCACCGCCGACTGCTACAAATGCACCGCCGACTGCTACAAATGCATCACTGACTGCTACAAATGCATCACCGACTGCTACAAATGCATCACCGACTGCTACAAATGCATCACTGACTGCTACAAATGCATCACTGACTGCTACAAATGCACCGCCGACTGCTACAAATGCACCGCCGACTGCTACAAATGCATCACTGACTGCTACAAATGCATCACCGACTGCTACAAATGCATCACCGACTGCTACAAATGCATCGCCGACTGCTACAAATGCACCGCCGACTGCTACAAATGCATCACTGACTGCTACAAATGCATCACCGACTGATACAAATGCATCACTGACTGCTACAAATGCATCACTGACTGCTACAAATGCACCGCCGACTGCTACAAATGCACCGCCGACTGCTACAAATGCATCACTGACTGCTACAAATGCATCACCGACTGCTACAAATGCATCACCGACTGCTACAAATGCATCGCCGACTGCTACAAATGCACCGCCGACTGCTACAAATGCATCACCGACTGATACAAATGCATCACTGACTGCTACAAATGCATCACTGACCGCTACAAATGCACCACTGACTGCTACAAACGCATCACTGACTGCGACAAACGCATCACCGACTGCGACAAATGCATCACCGACTGCGACAAACGCATCACCGACTGCGACAAACGCATCACTGACTGCTACAAATGCATCACTAGAGGTTAAATAATGGGGAATTATCAGGATATATACAGGTTACCCCAACATTAAACATAGTGAAATGTTACTTAAGATGATGTCTCTCACTTTCCTGAGAATACGCATTATATAAGTGGACCAAAACTCATGCCCTGACAGCCCTGGAAATTAGAAGATTCCAGGGGCGCTAGGTTCCCCCCCCTCCAGAATCAGGAAGCCCCGCTGTGTGAAACCCCCCAGGTTGCCCAGAAACTCACCTTCTTTCCCAGTCCAATGGCAGCAGCCGCATCCCCGTTATCCCTCTAGCAGGGCGTGTGCCCGCACAATACATTTGTGAATGGCCGGCGTGGGCGCGCTCCCGGTTGAGGGGAAGCGGGGAATGCGGCCGCCAGTGCGATTCCTTTTGATAAGCTCTTAGATGAAGGGGCAGGAGCGGATCCAGACGCGCTGATTGGACGATAGGCCGTGCATGCTCAGTGAGAGGGGAGTTTGATCGGGCGACCAGTGGGGTTTCACACACCAACCTGGGGGCAAGGATCAGATGCATTTTATTGGCGGCGCATCTGCAGCAGCCGGCGACGCATTTGTAGCAGTCAGTGATCAGTGATGCATTTGTAGCAGTCGGCGGTGCGTTTGTCGCAGTCGGCGGTGCGTTTGTCGCAGTCGGCGGTGCGTTTCTCGCAGTCGGCGGTGCGTTTGTCGCAGTCGGCGGTGCGTTTGTCGCAGTCGGCGGTGCGTTTGTCGCAGTCTGTCGCAGTCGGCGGTGCGTTTGTAGCAGTCGGCGGTGCGTTTGTAGCAGTCGGCGGTGCGTTTGTAGCAGTCGGCGGTGCGTTTGTAGCAGTCGGCGGTGCGTTTGTCGCAGTCGGCGGTGCGTTTGTCGCAGTCGGCGGTGCGTTTGTCGCAGTCGGCGGTGCGTTTGTCGCAGTCGGCGGTGCGTTTGTCGCAGTCGGCGGTGCGTTTGTCGCAGTCGGCGGTGCGTTTGTCGCAGTCGGCGGTGCGTTTGTCGCAGTCTGTCGCAGTCGGCGATGCGTTTGTAGCAGTCGGCGATGCGTTTGTAGCAGTCGGCGTTGCGTTTGTCGCAGTCGGCGATGCGTTTGTCGCAGTCGGCGATGCGTTTGTCGCAGTCGGCGATGCGTTTGTAGCAGTCAGTGATCAGTGATGCATTTGTAGCAGTCGGCGGTGCGTTTGTCGCAGTCGGCGGTGCGTTTGTAGCAGTCGGCGGTGCGTTTGTAGCAGTCGGCGGTGCGTTTGTAGCAGTCGGCGGTGCGTTTGTAGCAGTCGGCGGTGCGTTTGTAGCAGTCGGCGGTGCGTTTGTAGCAGTCGGCGGTGCGTTTGTAGCAGTCGGCGGTGCGTTTGTCGCAGTCGGCGGTGCGTTTGTCGCAGTCGGCGATGCGTTTGTCGCAGTCGGCGATGCGTTTGTCGCAGTCGGCGATGCGTTTGTCGCAGTCGGCGATGCGTTTGTCGCAGTCGGCGATGCGTTTGTCGCAGTCGGCGATGCGTTTGTCGCAGTCGGCGATGCGTTTGTCGCAGCCGGTGACGCCTTTGTCGCAGCCAGTGACGCCTTTGTCGCAGCCAGCGACGCCTTTGTCGCAGCCAGTGACGCGTTTGTCGCAGTCAGTGACGCGTTTGTCGCAGTCAGTGACGCGTTTGTCGCAGTCAGTGACGCGTTTGTCGCAGTCAGTGATGGAAGTAAATTAGTAAATCGCAATTTTCTTTTAAAAATTGTAGAGCCAGTGATGATGTCACTGAGGCGGGCCATTTTCTTAAAGGGGAACAGCACCACTTTCTGATTTTTCACTTTCCCGGGTGGTGCCCCTCTCCATCCTTATTTGTGACGCCCCCACCATCGCCTAAATTCGCCCTTCCCACGATTCTATGGAGGCCGGACCCCTTTTCATGACAGCGCCCCTTTAAGTCTGGCTCTGGCCCCGCCTCCTGTATAGACATACACGCCTGTGATGGTAGACCTGTCGCGGCGCCGTAGTGCAGCGTCCCCATTATATTTATCGCCGCGCTGATTACAGGTGTGCCAGGAATCCCTGGTATTTATAGCAAAGCGGGCGCCGCCATTCAGGGTGTAACCGAGGTCATATAAAACAGAGTGACATCATCTGCTAGGAAAAGGTGAGTATCTCTCTAATGCAGGGTCACTGATGGTGTGAGGGGGGAGGTGCAGTAGTTTCCTGTCCCCCATCAGATGGAGCTCTGCTAGGAAAAGGTGAGTATCTCTTTAATGCAGGGTCACTGATGGTGTGAGGGGGAGGTGCAGTAGTTTCCTGTCCCCCATCAGATGGAGCTCTGCTGGGAAAAAGTGAGACTCACCTGTCAGGAAGATCCTGCTCAGCGCACAGTGACTCCGGAGCAGCCCACACCCAGAGCCCGGAGTGTGTAATTTACCTGGGACAGGTGAGTAATCACGTGGCTGCACAGGTGAGGGAGGGGGGAAGCCAGAGAGAGAAGGAAGGAAGGAAGGAAAGAAAGAAAGAGCGATAGATAAAGGGGCCCCTGGACTTACTGATGTTATCCTGACCTGGATGGATGAGAAGTCAGAGCACCAGGACTTGCTTTGGAGAACCACTGACCTGCAATGATACATTGTATCAGTCAGCACTGTGCGGGGCGATACAATGTATCATTGCAGGTCAGTGGTACGAAGACGCGGTAACACAGAGGGCGGCTCGTGGAAGCGGGTGCCGAAATGTCCCGCCGGCCCAATCATCTTATTGGTCAGCAACAAAGTTACACGGTACGCTATAGACACTGCTGAGCATTGTTACATTGTATCACCTGTATCCTGACTGTTACATTCATAACAAAGCCGCCATAAAAGCAGAAACCCCTCAAATACACCGGGGGCGCCGAGGGGTTTAGTAATGGCACAATACAGAGATAGATAGATAGATAGATAGATAGATAGATAGATAGATAGATATGGGATAGATAGATAGATAGATAGATAGATAGATAGATAGATAGATAGATATGGGATAGATAGATAGATGGATAGATAGATAGATATGAGATAGATAGATAGATAGATAGATATGAGATAGATAGATAGATAGATAGATAGATAGATATGAGATAGATAGATAGATAGATATGGGATAGATAGATAGATAGATAGATAGATAGATAGATAGATAGATAGATATGGGATAGATAGATAGATAGATAGATAGATATGAGATAGATAGATAGATATGAGATAGATAGATAGATAGATATGGGATAGATAGATAGATAGATAGATAGATAGATAGATAGATAGATAGATAGATAGATATGGGATAGATAGATAGATAGATAGATAGATAGACAGACAGACAGACAGACAGACAGACAGACAGACAGACAGACAGACATGAGATAGATATTACACAGTATGGTGTTGCCACTGCTGAGCATTGCTAAATTGTATCACCTGTATCCTGACAGCACACTACAGAAATATATATATACACACACACTTTGTACATCGCTACGAAAAATGATGGCACTATATAAATAAACAATAATAATTATTATTGGTATATGTCAGCGCTATATAATGTATAATAACAGTGTGTGAGTGTGGAGGAGACATTAGAGTGTGAGCTCTGAGGGACAGGAGGTCATGTGACTGCTTCTATGTACAGCGCTGTGGTATATGTCAGTGCTATATAATGTATAATAACAGTGTGTGAGTGTGGAGGAGACATTAGAGTGTGAGCTCTGAGGGACAGGAGGTCATGTGACTGCTTCTATGTACAGCGCTGTGGTATATGTCAGCGCTATATAATGTATAATAACAGTGTGTGAGTGTGGGGGAAACATTAGAGTGTGAGCTCTGAGGGACAAGAGGTCATGTGACTGCTTCTATGTACAGCGCTGTGGTATATGTCAGTGCTATATAATGTATAATAACAGTGTGTGAGTGTGGAGGAGACATTAGAGTGTGAGCTCTGAGGGACAGGAGGTCATGTGACAGCTTCTATGTACAGCGCTGTGGTATATGTCAGCGTTTACAGTACACAAACAGTTACACATGTGACACAAACCATGTACACAAACAGGAGAACACGTCTGTCACGCAGGTCACAGGATGACACACAAAGTTGTGTATGGCCAGGTAAATACACAATACTGACACACAAGCGCTCAGCAATGCCATGTATACAATGGTAACGCACATGCACACAGGAAGGGGACACCACACGTGATTTGCAGCAGCTTACTGTAGCTAAACACTCTGTAACACAACAATACCGCAGGGAAAAAAACTGACAATACACATCAAACAAAAGACTTGTATACAAACACATAACACACAAGTGAGCTGCAGCAGTTACACAAACACAACAGATACAGTCGTGACACAAGACAAGCCATATACACAAAGTTTCTGTAGAAAGACGCACAAAGAGGACCATTTGTGTGAGACGAGGATCATACAGTTGATACAACTGAAACACACAACACATCAGACAAGAGAGCTCTACACTATGCCAAGTATACAAGCGCACATGATCTGCATCAGGACACTGTACACAAACACAAGTATATAAGACAGGCAAAGTACACAAATTGCCATACAACAACAGACGCACAAAGTGTGTGTGCCGGGAGAAACATTCACCTGTTGTATGTATCTACTTACAACATGTCAGACAAAGTGACACAATGCCATGTATACAATGACAGACTTGCAACACACACGACATAGGACCAGCAGTATACACAAACTGTCACATGACAACAGACGCACACAATAGTTGCAGCGGTTTATGGTACACAAACACAACAGGTACAATTGTGACGCAAGACAAGCCATGTACACAAAGTGCTGCATGACACACGCTGCAATGGACACACGTACATGCACCACATCAGCTAAACACACACAGCACAGGGCCAGCAAAGTACACAACCTGCCGTAAGACAAACGGATGACAACAGACAAGGTGAATACAGTGATGTACATATACCTACTGTACCTATTGAAACACACAACATATCAGACAAAAGTGTTATACAATGCCATGTATGCAATGACAGCAGACCCGCAACACACAAGTGTACTGCACCAGGCGACTGTATACAAAAACAAGTACACATTAAACACAGGACCAGCAATGTACACACATACATGACAAACAGAAAACAACAGACCCACAAAGTGTATACCATGAGGTACATATACCCACTGTATATACCTACTGATACACACGTCAGACAGAATGACACACACAAGTGTTCTGCAGTAGGTAACCATACACAAACATAACAGCTAGATGTGACACAAAACAAGCAAGGTACACAATCTGCTGCACAACACACAGGTCATTGACACACACACACACACACAACAACATCATTAGAAATAGAGTTACACACTACACCACATATACAACAGCAGGCATGCGACACACGCAAGCGATACAGGACACACAAGACACATAAGACAGACAGTTGGCAACAGACGAAGCAGGTTACTGTACACAAACACAACAAGTACATGTGACACAGGATCAGCAATGTACACAAACTGCCACATGACAGCAGACGTGTATAGTGAGGTTTATATACCTCCTGCATTTGTCTAATGATACACACGTCCGACCAATGTGCTATACAATGTCATGTATACAATCATAAACCTGCTACAAACAGTCACACAGATGTCATGTGCAGGTTACTGTTCAGCACTTTGCAACACAACAAGACACACACGTGACACAACACAAGCAGCGTACACCAACTGCTGCATGACACACAGGTCAGTGACACACACACACAATATGTCAGGAAAGCATGTGTGTGTGTGTGTGGCATGTCTTCTGCTATTGTATACATGACACTATGCAATGTACACAATGACAGCAGACCTGCAACACACACACACACACACACACACACACACACAATATGTCAGGAAAGCACGTGTGTGTGTGTGTGGCATGTCTTCTGCTATTGTATACATGACACTATGCAATGTACACAATGACAGCAGACCTGCAACACACACACACACAATATGTCAGGAAAGCACGTGTGTGTGTGGCATGTCTTCTGCTATTGTATACATGACACTATGCAATGTACACAATGACAGCAGACCTGCAACACACACACACACACACACACACACACACACGCTTTGCTGCAGGTTACTGTTCACAAACACAACAGGTACACAAAGTGTGTGCAGTGTGTTGTATAGATCTACAGATAAACACAACATGTCGGACAAATGACAACACATAATACACAACCAGTCACATGTAATTTGCTGACGGTGACTGTACAACACAAAAACATTACATGCAACAACACAAGTGGCATACACTGACTGCTGCATGCCACACAGGTCAGTGACACACACACACACACACACACACACAATATGTCAGGAAAGCACGTGTGTGTGTGTGGCATGTCTTCTGCTATTGTATACATGACACTATGCAATGTACACAATGACAGCAGACCTGCAACACACACACACGCTTTGCTGCAGGTTACTGTTCACAAACACAACAGGTACACAAAGTGTGTGCAGTGTGTTGTATAACACATAATACACAACCAGTCACATGTGATTTGCTGACGGTGGCTGTACAACACAAAAACATTACATGCAACAACACAAGTGGCATACACTGACTGCTGCATGACACAGGCAACATGTCAGGCAAAAGAGCTACACACTGTCATGTATACAATGACAGGGGACCCACACCACACGTGCTTTGCTTCAGGTCACTGTACACAAACACAACAGATACACAATGTGTGTGCAGCAAGTTTCATACACCAGCTTTAGGCATCTACTGATACACACGTCAGACAAATAACAGCAGACTTCCAACACACAATACACAACTACACATGTGATTTGCAGACGGTGACCATTCAACAAAACAAGTACGGATGTGACACAACACAAGCAGTGTACTCAAACTGTTGCATGACACACGTGTCGCCGCCATGTATACAATGACATCAGACCAGCAATACACATGTACTTTGTGCAGGTAAAAGTACACATAGTGTGTGCAGAAAGTTGAATAGCGCTACTGATACACACAGCATGTGTAACAAGTGACGGCAGACCATCAATACACACACAATTCACACACATGTACAAGTGACTGTACACAAACACAAAGTGTGTGCAGTGACCTGTATATACCTGCTGTATGTATTTGCCATCACCCACGTCGGACAAATGACAGCAAACCTCCAACACAAAACACACAACCACAGACGTGTGCATTGCTGCAGGTGACTGTACAACACAAGCAGTGTGCACAATCTGCTGCATAACACAAGTGACACAATGACACGTGATTTGCAGGTGACCGGACAACACAACACGCAACATATACAAACAGCTGCATGACACACACACTTCAAAAGAGCTACACAATGTGTCAAGTATACAAAGACAACAGACCCACACACACACACACGCTTTGCAGCAGGTGACGGTATACAAACGACAGATTCAGGTGTGACACAACATATACAAACTGCTGCATGACGCAAGGGACACAACACAAACAATATGCACAATCTCCTGCATGACACAACAAATCACATTATATGGAATGTATACAATGGCAGACACACACACACACCATGCAGGTGCTCTGATACAGGTAACTGTACTCAAGCACAACAGATCCACAAGGTGTGACACAACACAGGCAACATATATACAATTACAGCAGACACACACACAACACGCAGGTGCTCTGATACAAGTGACTGTAAACACAACAGGACTAGGTGTGACACAACACACGCAACATATACAAACAGCTTCATGACACACGCAACACTTCAAAGGAGCTACACAATGTGC
Source organism: Gastrophryne carolinensis (assembly GCA_027917425.1). NCBI lineage: Eukaryota > Metazoa > Chordata > Amphibia > Anura > Microhylidae > Gastrophryne > Gastrophryne carolinensis. The sequence goes on from CM051235.1 coordinate 1,379,707, forward strand.
CATGTATACAATGACAACAGACCCCCACACACACACTTTGCAGCAGGTGACAATATAGAAAAAATAATGACAGATACAGGTGTGACACAACATATACAATCACCTGCATGACACACAACACGTCACACAAATGAGCTCCACACTATGCCATGTATACAATGACAGCTGACACACACACACAAGCTGCTGCATGACACACAACACGTCACACAAATGAGCTCCACACTATGCCATGTATACAATGACAGCTGACACAACACACACACACACACACACTTTGCAGCAGGTGACTTTATACAAACAACAGATACAGGTGTGACACAACATATACAAACTGCTGCATGACAAAAGTGACAACGCAAGCAATATACACAAGCTGCTGCATGACACACAGCACGTCACACAAACGAGCTCCACACTAGGCCATGTATACAATGACAGCTGACACACACACAAGCCATATACACAAGCTGCTGCATGACACGTCTATGGCCGGACACACAACATGACAACACACACAATGCTGTGTACACAATGACACACGACAGTGCCGCACAGCTACACGGAGATGCGTTGCCCCTGACAACACACACAATGTGTGACTACACACCACAGTGCACACACACACTTCGCAGCAGGTGACAGTATAAAAAACGAGAGATACAACATACACCATCACCTGCATGACACACAACACATCACACAAATGAGCTCCACATTATGCCATGTATACAATGACAGCTGACACACACACACACACACACACAACAGACAAGCTGCTGCATGACACACAACACGTCACACAAATGAGCTCCACACTATGTCATGTATACAATGACAGCTGACACACACAACACACACACAACACACACACAATACACAAGCTGCTGCATGACACGTCTATGGCAAGATACACAACATGACAACACACACAATGTTGTGTACACAATGACACACACCGGGGCCGCACAGCTACAACATACACCAGCACCTGCATGACACACAACACGTCACACAAATGAGCTCCACACTATGCCATGTATACAATGACAGCTGACACACACACACACAAGCCATATACACAAGCTGCTGCATGACACACAACACGTCACACAAATGAACTCCACACTAGGCCATGTATACAATGACAGCTGACACACATAATACACAAGCTGCTGCATGACACGTCTATGGCCGGACACACAACATGACAACACACACACAATGCTGTGTACACAATGACACACACCGGGGCCGCACAGCTACAACATACACCATCACCTGCATGACACACAACACGTCACAGAAATGAGCTCAACACTATGCCATGTATACAATGACAGCTGACACACACACACAACAGACAAGCTGCTGCATGACACACAACACGTCACACAAATGAGCTCCACACTATGTCATGTATACAATGACAGCTGACACACACAAACACACACAATACACAAGCTGCTGCATGACACGTCTATGGCAAGATACACAACATGACAACACACACAATGTTGTGTACACAATGACACACACCGGGGCCGCACAGCTACAACATACACCAGCACCTGCATGACACACAACACGTCACACAAATGAGCTCCACACTATGCCATGTATACAATGACAGCTGACACACACAATACACAAACTGCTGCATGACACGTCTATGGCCGGACACACAACATGACAACACACACACACAATGCTGTGTACACAATGACACACACCAGGGCCGCACTGCTACACGGAAATGCGTTGCCCCTGACAACACACACCACTGTATATACACACACACGTCACACACCTGGCCGGCGTCCTCCATGCTGAGCCCCGTCCGGCTCCTCATCCCTCTCCTGCTCCTCTCCGCCAATATGGCGGCCGCCGTCACCTGGGCAGCATGGAAACCGAGCCGCTACGTCACCGTGACGTCAGCACCACCCACAGGAGATTCCCGGCCCGCCCGCCTGCCTCACAGGGAGCGCGCTGCCTGCCGGGAACGCGGAATGCCGCTGCTGCTACTGCTCGGGAGGGGCGTGTCCTCACGTGACTGCAGCAGTCACATGACTCATTGTCGCCTAACACCTGACGCTCTGATGCACATGTGTCAAACTCAAGGCCCGGGGGCCGGATGTGGCCCTCCTAGCCCTTTAATGTGGCCCTCTAACAAGTGTCAGGCGTTTTTTTTTTTTGTTATATATAAATAATTTAGTTTCTGCATCTGTCCTGGGCAAAATAATTCTGTAACTATACATATGAATGGTCGTGCTTCCATTTTGTTTTGTGTTTGGTATTTAGACCGGACCCTCACCATGATTTATTGAAAAGCCCAAACCCTTATAAAACGATTCCCCAGCATCTAACATTAATATATTTTACGTTTTTAGTCACTTATTATTCTTCCCCCCACTGGGCTGCAACTCTGTTCAGGACTCTAGGATACGGGTGCCGCTATCTTGCCTCAGAAGCATCACACTTACTGAGGAGAGGAGAGCGGGATAAAGTACAGGGGGCGGGGTTATAGCTGTGCTTTGCTCAGACAGAGCAGAGCTGGGATCAGGAAAAGGTCAGCAATCCCAGAATGCAGAGCAGCACAGTCTGAAGGCACTTCCTGTTTGCAGACTGCATGATGCTCCATGAGTCGCCATCTTGGTTGTTCAAAGGCTCATAACATGCAGTAGATGCAGGTAGGATGATTTTTAATGTGGGCAATCTGTATGTACAGGGGGGGAACATATAACATAGGCTCTTATTCAGGGTGAAGGTCCGGATTAATGTGGGCAATCTGTATGTACAGGGTGTGGGAACATATAAGATAGGCTCTTATTCATGGTGAAGGTCCGGATTAATGTGGGCAATCTGTATGTACAGGGTGTGGGAAACATATAAGATAGGCTCTTATTCAGGGTGAGGGTCCGGATTAATGTGGGCAATCTGTATGTACAGGGTGTGGGAACATATAAGATAGGCTCTTATTCATGGTGAAGGTCCGGATTAATGTGGGCAATCTGTATGTACAGGGTGTGGGAACATATAAGATAGACTCTTATTCAGGGTGAGGGTCCGGATTAATGTGGGCAATCTGTATGTACAGGGTGTGGGAAACATATAAGATAGGCTCTTATTCAGGGTGAGGGTCCGGATTAATGTGGGCAATCTGTATGTACAGGGTGTGGGAAACATATAAGATAGGCTCTTATTCAGGGTGAGGGTCCGGATTAATGTGGGCAATCTGTATGTACAGGGGGGAAAAATACAAGATAGGCCCTTAATCAGGGTGAGGGTCCGGATTAATGTGAGCAATCTGTATGTACAGGGGGGAAACATACAAGATAGGCCCTTAATCAGGCTGAGGGTCCGGATTAATGTGGGCAATCTGTATGTACAGGGGGGAAACATACAAGATAGGCCCTTAATCAGGGTGAGGGTCCGGATTAATGTGAGAAATCTGTATGTACAGGGTGTGGGAAACATATAAGATAAGCTCTTATTCAGGGTGAAGGTCCGGATTAATGTGGTCAATCTGTATGTACAGGATATGGGAAACATATAAGATAGACTCTTATTCAGGGTGAGGGTCCAGATTAATGTGGGCAATCTGTATGTACAGGGTGTGGGAAACATATAAGATAGGCTCTTATTCAGGGTGAAGGTCCGGATTAATGTGGGCAATCTGTATGTACAGGGTGTGGGAAACATATAAGATAGACTCTTATTCAGGGTGAGGGTCCAGATTAATGTGGGCAATCTGTATGTACAGGGTGTGGGAAACATATAAGATAGGCTCTTATTCAGGGTGAAGGTCCGGATTAATGTGAGCAATCTGTATGTACAGGGTGTGGGAAACATATAAGATAGGCTCTTATTCAGGGTGAAGGTCCAGATTAATGTGGGCAATCTGTATGTACAGGGTGTGGGAAACATATAAGATAGGCTCTTATTCAGGGTGAAGGTCCAGATTAATGTGGGCAATCTGTATGCACAGGGTGTGGGAAACATATAAGATAGGCTCTTATTCAGGGTGAGGGTCCGGATTAATGTGGGCAATCTGTATGTACAGGGTGTGGGAAACATATAAGATAGGCTCTTATTCAGGGTGAAGGTCCAGATTAATGTGGGCAATCTGTATGTACAGGGTGTGGGAAACATATAAGATAGGCTCTTATTCAGGGTGAAGGTCCAGATTAATGTGGGCAATCTGTATGTACAGGGTGTGGGAAACATATAAGATAGGCTCTTATTCAGGGTGAGGGTCCGGATTAATGTGGGCAATCTGTATGTACAGGGTGTGGGAAACATATAAGATAGGCTCTTATTCAGGGTGAAGGTCCAGATTAATGTGGGCAATCTGTATGTACAGGGTGTGGGAAACATATAAGATAGGCTCTTATTCAGGGTGAAGGTCCGGATTAATGTGGGCAATCTGTATGTACAGGGTGTGGGAAACATATAAGATAGACTCTTATTCAGGGTGAGGGTCCGGATTAATGTGGGCAATCTGTATGTACAGGGTGTGGGAAACATATAAGATAGGCTCTTATTCAGGGTGAGGGTCCGGATTAATGTGGGCAATCTGTATGTACAGGGGGGAAACATACAAGATAGACTCTTATTCAGGGTGAGGGTCCGGATTAATGTGGGCAATCTGTATGTACAGGGGGGAAACATACAAGATAGGCCCTTAATCAGGGTGAGGGTCCGGATTAATGTGAGCAATCTGTATGTACAGGGGGGAAACATACAAGATAGGCCCTTAATCAGGGTGAGGGTCCGGATTAATGTGAGAAATCTGTATGTACAGGGTGTGGGAAACATACAAGATAGGCTCTTATTCAGGGTGAGGGTCCAGATTAATGTGAGCAATCTGTATGTACATGGTGTGGGAAACATATAAGATAGGCTCTTATTCAGGGTGAGGGTCCGGATTAATGTGGGCAATCTGTATGTACAGGGTGTGGGAAACATATAAGATAGGCTCTTATTCAGAGTGAGGGTCCGGATTAATGTGGGCAATCTGTATGTACAGGGTGTGGGAAACATACAAGATAGGCTCTTATTCAGAGTGAGGGTCCGGATTAATGTGAGCAATCTGTATGTACAGGGTGTGGGAAACATATAAGATAGGCTCTTATTCAGGGTAAGGGTCCAGATTAATGTGGGCAATCTGTATGTACAGGGGGGAAACATACAAGATAGGCTCCTATTCAGGGTGAGGGTCCGGATTAATGTGAGCAATCTGTATGTACAGGGTGTGGGAAACATATAAGATAGGCTCTTATTCAGGGTGAAGGTCCAGATTAATGTGGGCAATCTGTATGTACAGGGTGTGGGAAACATATAAGATAGGCTCTTAGTCAGGGTGAAGGTCCGGATTAATGTGGGCAATCTGTATATACAGGGTGTGGGAAACATACAAGATAGGCTCTTATTCAGGGTGAAGGTCCAGATTAATGTGGGCAATCTGTATGTACAAGGTGTGGGAAACATATAAGATAGGCTCTTATTCAGGGTGAAGGTCCAGATTAATGTGGGCTATCTGTATGTACAGGGTGTGGGAAACATATGAGATAGGCTCTTATTCAGGGTGAAGGTCCGGATTAATGTGGGCAATCTGTATATACAGGGTGTGGGAAACATACAAGATAGGCTCTTATTCAGGGTGAAGGTCCAGATTAATGTGGGCAATCTGTATGTACAGGGTGTGGGAAACATATAAGATAGGCTCTTATTCAGGGTGAAGGTCCGGATTAATGTGGGCAATCTGTATGTACAGGGTGTGGGAAACATATAAGATAGACTCTTATTCAAGGTGAAGGTCCAGATTAATGTGGGCAATCTGTATGTACAGGGTGTGGGAAACATATAAGATAGGCTCTTATTCAGGGTGAAAGTCCGGATTAATGTGAGCAATCTGTATGTACAGGGGGGAAACATATAAGATAGGCTCTTATTCAGGGTGAGGGTCCGGATTAATGTGGGCAATCTGTATGAACAGGGTGTGGGAAACATACAAGATAGGCTCTTATTCAGAGTGAGGGTCCGGATTAATGTGGGCAATCTGTATGTACAGGGTGTGGGAAACATACAAGATAGGCTCTTATTCAGAGTGAGGGTCCGGATTAATGTGAGCAATCTGTATGTACAGGGTGTGGGAAACATACAAGATAGGCTCCTATTCAGGGTGAGGGTCCGGATTAATGTGGGCAATCTGTATGTACAGGGGGAAACATATAAAATAGGTTCTTATTCAGGGTGAAGGTCCAGATTAATGTGGGCAATCTGTATGTACAGGGTGTGGGAAACATATAAGATAGGCTCTTATTCAGGGTGAAGGTCCGGATTAATGTGGGCAATCTGTATATACAGGGTGTGGGAAACATACAAGATAGGCTCTTATTCAGGGTGAAGGTCCAGATTAATGTGGGCAATATGTATGTACAGGGTGTGGGAAACATATAAGATAGGCTCTTATTCAGGGTGAAGGTCCAGATTAATGTGGGCTATCTGTATGTACAGGGTGTGGGAAACATATAAGATAGGCTCTTATTCAGGGTGAAGGTCCGGATTAATGTGGGCAATCTGTATATACAGGGTGTGGGAAACATACAAGATAGGCTCTTATTCAGGGTGAAGGTCCAGATTAATGTGGGCAATCTGTATGTACAGGGTGTGGGAAACATATAAGATAGGCTCTTATTCAGGGTGAAGGTCCGGATTAATGTGGGCAATCTGTATGTACAGGGTGTGGGAAACATATAAGATAGGCTCTTATTCAGGGTGAAAGTCCGGATTAATGTGGGCAATCTGTATGTACAGGGTGTGGGAAACATATAAGATAGGCTCTTATTCAAGGTGAAGGTCCAGATTAATGTGGGCAATCTGTATGTACAGGGTGTGGGAAACATATAAGATAGGCTCTTATTCAGGGTGAAAGTCCGGATTAATGTGAGCAATCTGTATGTACAGGGGGGAAACATATAAGATAGGCTCTTATTCAGGGTGAGGGTCCGGATTAATGTGGGCAATCTGTATGTACAGGGTGTGGGAAACATACAAGGTAGGCTCTTATTCAGAGTAAGGGTCTGGATTAATGTGGGAAATCTGTATGTACAGGGGGGAAACATACAAGATATGCTCTTATTCAGGGTGAGGGTCCGGATTAATATGAGCAATCTGTATGTACATGGGGGAAACATACAGGATAGGCTCTTATTCAGGGTGAAGGTCCGGATTAATGTGAGCAATCTGTATGTATAGGGTGTGGGAAACATACAAGATAGGCTCTTATTCAGGGTGAAGGTCCGGATTAACGTGGGCAATCTGTATGTACAGGGTGCGGGAAACATATAATAAAGACTCTTATTCAGGGTGAAGGTCCGGATTAATGTGGGCAATCTGTATGTACCGGGGGAAACATACAAGATAGGCTCTTATTCAGGGTGAGGGGTCCGGATTAATGTGGGCAATCTGTATGTACAGGGGGGAAACATATAAGATAGGCTCTTATTCAGGGTGAGGGTCAGGTTTAATGTGAGCAATCTGTATGCACAGGGGGGAAACATACAAGATAGGCTCTTATTCAGGGTGAGGGTCCGGATTAATGTGAGCAATCTGTATGTACAGGGTGTGGGAAACATACAAGATAGGCTCTTATTCAGGGTGAAGGTCCGAACTAATGTGTGCAATCTGTATGTACAGGTTGTGGGAAACATATAAGATAGGCTCTTATTCAGGGTGATGGTCCGGATTAATGTGGGCAATCTGTATGTACAGGGGGGAAACATACAAGATAGGCTCTTATTCAGGGTGAGGGTCCGGATTAATGTGAGCAAACTGTATGTACAGGGGGGAAACATACAAGATAGGCTCTTATTCAGGGTGAGGGTCCGGATTACTGTGGGCAATCTGTATGTACAGGGGGGAAACATATAAGATAGGCTCTTATTCAGGGTGAGGGTCCAGATTAATGTGGGCAATATGTATGTACAGGGGGGAAACATATAAGATAGGCTCTTATTCAGGGTGAGGGTCCGGATTAATGTGGGCAATCTGTATGTACAGGGTGGGGGAAACATACAAGATAGGCTCTTATTCAGGGTGAAGGTCCGAACTAATGTGGGCAATCTGTATGTACAGGTTGTGGGAAACATATAAGATAGGCTCTTATTCAGGGTGATGGTCCGGATTATTGTGGGCAATCTGTATGTACAGGGTGTGGGAAACATACAAGATAGGCTCTTATTCAGGGTGAAGGTCCGAACTAATGTGGGCAATCTGTATGTACAGGTTGTGGGAAACATATAAGATAGGCTCTTATTCAGGGTGATGGTCCGGATTAATGTGGGCAATCTGTATGTATGGGGGGGACATACAAGATAGGCTCTTAATCAGGGTGAAGGTCTTGATTAATTTGGGCAATCTGTATGTACAGGGGGTGGGAAACATACAAGATAGGCTCTTATTCAGGGTGAAGGTCCGGATTAATGTGGGCAATCTGTATATACAGGGTGTGGGAAACATATAAGATAGGCTCTTATTTAGGGTGAGGGTCCGGATTAATGTGGGCAATCTGTATATACAGGGTGTGGGAAACATACAAGATAGGCTCTTATTCAGGGGGCAGGTCCAGATTAATGTGGGCAATCTGTATGTACAGGGTGTGGGAAACATACAAGATAGGCTCTTATTCAGAGTAAGGGCCCGGATTAATGTGGGATATCTGTATGTACAGGGGGGAAACATACAAGATATGCTCTTATTCAGGGTGTGGGTCCGGATTAATGTGAGCAATCTGTATGTACAGGGGGGAAACATATAAGATAGGCTCTTATTCAGGGTGAGGGTCTGGAATAATGTGGGCAATCTGTCTGTACAGGGTGTGGGAAACATATAAGATAGGCTCTTCTTCAGGGTGAAGGTCCGGATTAATGTGGGCAATCTGTATGTACAGGGTGTGGGAAACATATAAGATAGGCTCTTATTCAGGGGGCAGGTCCAGATTAATGTGGGCAATCTGTATGTACAGGGTGTGGGAAACATACAAGATAGGCTCTTATTCAGAGTAAGGGCCCGGATTAATGTGGGAAATCTGTATGTACAGGGGGGAAACATACAAGATATGCTCTTATTCAGGGTGAGGGTCCGGATTAATGTGAGCAATCTGTATGTACAGGGGGGAAACATATAAGATAGGCTCTTATTCAGGGTGAGGGTCTGGAATAATGTGGGCAATCTGTATGTACAGGGTGTGGGAAACATATAAGATAGGCTCTTATTCAGGGTGAAGGTCCGGATTAATGTGGGCAATCTGTATGTACAGGGTGTGGGAAACATATAAGATAGGCTCTTATTCAGGGTGAAGGTCCGGATTAATGTGGGAAATCTGTATGTACAGGGGGAAACATACAAGATAGGCTCTTATTCAGGGTGAGGGTCCAGGTTAATGTGGGCAATCTGTATGTACAGGGTGTGAGAAACATACAAGATAGGCTCTTATTCAGGGTGAGGGTCCGGATTAATGTGGGCAATCTGTATGTACCGGGGGAAACATACAAGATAGGCTCTTATTCAGGGTGAGGGGTCCGGATTAATGTGGGCAATCTGTATGTACAGGGGGGAAACATATAAAATAGGCTCTTATTCAGGGTGAGGGTCAGGTTTAATGTGAGCAATCTGTATGCACAGGGGGGAAACATACAAGATAGGCTCTTATTTAGGGTGAGGGTCCGGATTAATGTGAGCAATCTGTATGTACAGGGTGTGGTAAAACATACAAGATAGGCTCTTATTCAGGGTGATGGTCCGGATTAATGTGGGCAATCTGTTTGTACAGGGGGTGGGAAACATACAAGATAGGCTCTTATTCAGGGTGAAGGTCCGGATTAATGTGGGCAATCTGTATATACAGGGTGTGGGAAACATATAAGATAGGCTCTTATTCAGGGTGATGGTCCGGATTAATGTGGGCAATCTGTATATACAGGGTGTGGGAAACATACAAGATAGGCTCTTATTCAGGGGGCAGGTCCAGATTAATGTGGGCAATCTGTATGTACAGGGTGTGGGAAACATATAATAAAGACTCTTATTCAGGGTGAGGGTCCGGATTAATGTGAGCAATCTGTATGTACAGGGTGTGGGAAACATACAAGATAGGCTCTTATTCAGAGTAACGGTCCGGATTAATGTGGGAAATCTGTATGTACATGGGGGAAACATACAGGATAGGCTCTTATTCAGGGTAAGGGTCCGGATTAATGTGGGCAATCTGTATGTACAGGGGGGAAACATATAAGATAGGCTCTTATTCAGGGTGAGGGTCAGGTTTAATGTGAGCAATCTGTATGCACAGGGGGGAAACATACAAGATAGGCTCTTATTCAGGGGTGAGGGTCCGGATTAATGTGAGCAATCTGTATGTACAGGGTGTGGGAAACATACAAGATAGGCTCTTATTCAGGGTGATGGTCCGGATTAATGTGGGCAATCTGTATGTACAGGGGGTGGGAAACATACAAGATAGGCTCTTATTCAGGGTGAAGGTCCGGATTAATGTGGGCAATCTGTATATACAGGGTGTGGGAAACATATAAGATAGGCTCTTATTCAGGGTGAGGGTCCGGATTAATGTGGGCAATCTGTATATACAGGGTGTGGGAAACATACAAGATAGGCTCTTATTCAGGGGGCAGGTCCAGATTAATGTGGGCAATCTGTATGTACAGGGTGTGGGAAACATACAAGATAGGCTCTTATTCAGAGTAACGGTCCGGATTAATGTGGGAAATCTGTATGTACATGGGGGAAACATACAGGATAGGCTCTTATTCAGGGTGAGAGTCTGGATTAATGTGAGCAATCTGTATGTACAGGGGGGAAACATATAAGATAGACTTTTATTCTGGGTGAGGGTCCGGATTAATGTGGGCAATCTGTATGTACAGGGGGGAAACATATAAGATAAGCTCTTCTTCAGGGTGAAGGTCCGGATTAATGTGAGCAATCTGTATGTACAGGGTGTGGGAAACATATAAGATAGGCTCTTCTTCAGGGTGAAGGTCCGGATTAATGTGAGCAATCTGTATGTACAGGGTGTGGGAAACATATAAGATAGGATCCTATTCAGGGTGAAGGTCCGGATTAATGTGGGAAATCTGTATGTACAGGGGAAAACACACAAGATAGGCTCTTATTCAGGGTGAGGGTCCAGGTTAATGTGGGCAATCTGTATGTACAGGGTGTGAGAAACATACAAGATAGGCTCTTATTCAGGGTGAGGGTCCGGATTAATGTGGGCAATCTGTATGTACAGGGTGTGGGAAACATACAAGATAGGCTCTTATTCAGAGTGAGGGTCCGGATTAATGTGAGCAATCTGTATGTACAGGGTGTGGGAAACATATAAGATAGGCTCTTATTCAGGTTGAGGGGCCGGATTAATGTGGGCAATCTGTATGTACAGGGGGGAAACATACAAGATAGGCTCCTATTCAGGGTGAGGGTCCGGATTAATGTGGGCAATCTGTATATACAGGGTGTGGGAAACATATAAGATAGGCTCTTATTCAGGGTGAAGGTCCGGATTAATGTGGGCAATCTGTATATACAGGGTGTGGGAAACATATAAGATAGGCTCTTATTCAGGGGGAAGGTCCAGATTAATGTGGGCAATCTGTATGTACAGGGTGTGGGAAACATATAATAAAGACTCTTATTCAGGGTGAAGGTCCGGATTAATGTGGGCAATCTGTATGTACAGGGTGTGGGAAACATACAAGATAGGCTCTTATTCAGGGTGCGGGTCCGGATTAATGTGAGCAATCTGTATGTACAGGGGGGAAACAGACAAGATAGGCTCTTATTCAGGGTGAGGGTCTGGATTAATGTGAGCAATCTGTATGTACAGGGGGGAAACATACAAGATAGGCTCTTATTCAGGGTGAGGGTCTGGATTAATGTGAGCAATCTGTATGTACAGGGGGGAAACATATAAGATAGGCTCTTCTTCAGGGTGAAGGTCCGGATTAATGTGAGCAATCTGTATGTACAGGGTGTGGGAAACCTATAAGATAGGCTCCTATTCAGGGTGAAGGTCCGGATTAATGTGGGAAATCTGTATGTACAGGGGAAAATACACAATATAGGCTCTTATTCAGGGTGAAGGTCCAGGTTAATGTGGGCAATCTGTATGTACCGGGGGAAACATACAAGATAGGCTCTTAATCAGGGTGAGGGTCCGGATTAATGTGAGCAATCTGTATGCACAGTTAGGAAACATACAAGATAGGCTCTTATTCAGGGTGAGGGTCCGGATTAATGTGAGCAATCTGTATGTACAGGGTGTGGGAAACATATAAGATAGGCTCTTATTCAGGGTGATGGTCCGGATTAATGTGGGCAATCTGTATGTATAGGGTGTGGGAAACATACAAGATAGGCTCTTATTCAGGGTGAAGGACCGGATTAATGTGGGCAATATGTATGTACAGGGGGGAAACATACAAGATAGGTTCTTATTCAGCGTGAGGGTCCGAATTAATGTGGGCAATCTGTATGTACATGGGGGAAACATACAGGATAGGCTCTTATTCAGGGTGAGGGTCCGGATTAATGTGAGCAATCTGTATGTATAGGGTGTGGGAAACATACAAGATAGGCTCTTATTCAGGGTGAAGGTCCGGATTAACGTGGGCAATCTGTATGTACCGGGGGAAACATACAAGATAGGCTCTTATTCAGGGTGAGGGGTCCGGATTAATGTGGGCAATCTGTATGTACAGGGGGGAAACATATAAGATAGGCTCTTATTCAGGGTGAGGGTCAGATTTAATGTGAGCAATCTGTATGCACAGGGGGGAAACATACAAGATAGGCTCTTATTCAGGGTGAGGGTCCGGATTAATGTGAGCAATCTGTATGTACAGGGTGTGGGAAACATACAAGATAGGCTCTTATTCAGGGTGAAGGTCCGAACTAATGTGTGCAATCTGTATGTACAGGTTGTGGGAAACATATAAGATAGGCTCTTATTCAAGGTGATGGTCCGGATTAATGTGGGCAATCTGTATGTACAGGGGGGAAACATACAAGATAGGCTCTTATTCAGGGTGAGGGTCCGGATTAATGTGAGCAAACTGTATGTACAGGGGGGAAACATACAAGATAGGCTCTTATTCAGGGTGAGGGTCCGGATTACTGTGGGCAATCTGTATGTACAGGGGGAAAACATATAAGATAGGCTCTTATTCAGGGTGAGGGTCCAGATTAATGTGGGCAATATGTATGTACAGGGGGGAAACATATAAGATAGGCTCTTATTCAGGGTGAGGGTCTGGATTAATGTGGGCAATCTGTATGAACAGGGTGCGGGAAACATATAAGATAGGCTCTTATTCAGAGTGAATGTCCAGATTAATGTGGGCAATCTGTATGTACAGGGTGGGGGAAACATACAAGATAGGCTCTTATTCAGGGTGAAGGTCCGAACTAATGTGGGCAATCTGTATGTACAGGTTGTGGGAAACATATAAGATAGGCTCTTATTCAGGGTGATGGTCCGGATTATTGTGGGCAATCTGTATGTACAGGGTGTGGGAAACATACAAGATAGGCTCTTATTCAGGGTGAAGGTCCGAACTAATGTGGGCAATCTGTATGTACAGGTTGTGGGAAACATATAAGATAGGCTCTTATTCAGGGTGATGGTCCGGATTAATGTGGGCAATCTGTATGTATGGGGGGGACATACAAGATAGGCTCTTAATCAGGGTGAAGGTCTTGATTAATTTGGGCAATCTGTATGTACAGGGGGTGGGAAACATACAAGATAGGCTCTTATTCAGGGTGAAGGTCCGGATTAATGTGGGCAATCTGTATATACAGGGTGTGGGAAATATATAAGATAGGCTCTTATTCAGGGTGAGGGTCCGGATTAATGTGGGCAATCTGTATATACAGGGTGTGGGAAACATACAAGATAGGCTCTTATTCAGGGGGCAGGTCCAGATTAATGTGGGCAATCTGTATGTACAGGGTGTGGGAAACATACAAGATAGGCTCTTATTCAGAGTAAGGGCCCGGATTAATGTGGGAAATCTGTATGTACAGGGGGGAAACATACAAGATATGCTCTTATTCAGGGTGAGGGTCCGGATTAATGTGAGCAATCTGTATGTACAGGGGGGAAACATATAAGATAGGCTCTTATTCTGGGTGAGGGTCTGGAATAATGTGGGCAATCTGTATGTACAGGGTGTGGGAAACATATAAGATAGGCTCTTCTTCAGGGTGAAGGTCCGGATTAATGTGGGCAATCTGTATGTACAGGGTGTGGGAAACATATAAGATAGGCTCTTATTCAGGGGGCAGGTCCAGATTAATGTGGGCAATCTGTATGTACAGGGTGTGGGAAACATACAAGATAGGCTCTTATTCAGAGTAAGGGCCCGGATTAATGTGGGAAATCTGTATGTACAGGGGGGAAACATACAAGATATGCTCTTATTCAGGGTGAGGGTCCGGATTAATGTGAGCAATCTGTATGTACAGGGGGGAAACATATAAGATAGGCTCTTATTCAGGGTGAGGGTCTGGAATAATGTGGGAAAACTGTATGTACAGGGTGTGGGAAACATATAAGATAGGCTCTTATTCAGGGTGAAGGTCCGGATTAATGTGGGCAATCTGTATGTACAGGGTGTGGGAAACATATAAGATAGGCTCTTATTCAGTGTGAAGGTCCGGATTAATGTGGGAAATCTGTATGTACAGGGGGAAACATACAAGATAGGCTCTTATTCAGGGTGAGGGTCCAGGTTAATGTGGGCAATCTGTATGTACAGGGTGTGAGAAACATACAAGATAGGCTCTTATTCAGGGTGAGGGTCCGGATTAATGTGGGCAATCTGTATGTACCGGGGGAAACATACAAGATAGGCTCTTATTCAGGGTGAGGGGTCCGGATTAATGTGGGCAATCTGTATGTACAGGGGGGAAACATATAAGATAGGCTCTTATTCAGGGTGAGGGTCAGGTTTAATGTGAGCAATCTGTATGCACAGGGGGGGAAACATACAAGATAGGCTCTTATTCAGGGTGAGGGTCCGGATTAATGTGAGCAATCTTTATGTACAGGGTGTGGGAAACATACAAGATAGGCTCTTATTCAGGGTGATGGTCCGGATTAATGTGGGCAATCTGTTTGTACAGGGGGTGGGAAACATACAAGATAGGCTCTTATTCAGGGTGAAGGTCCGAACTAATGTGTGCAATCTGTATGTACAGGTTGTGGGAAACATATAAGATAGGCTCTTATTCAGGGTGATGGTCCGGATTAATGTGGGCAATCTGTATATACAGGGTGTGGGAAACATACAAGATAGGCTCTTATTCAGGGGGCAGGTCCAGATTAATGTGGGCAATCTGTATGTACAGGGTGTGGGAAACATATAATAAAGACTCTTATTCAGGGTGAAGGTCCGGATTAATGTGGGCAATCTGTATGTACAGGGTGTGGGAAACATACAAGATAGGCTCTTATTCAGAGAAACGGTCCGGATTAATGTGGGAAATCTGTATGTACATGGGGGAAACATACAGGATAGGCTCTTATTCAGGGTGAGGGTCCGGATTAATGTGGGCAATCTGTATGTACCGGGGGAAACATACAATATAGGCTCTTATTCAGGGTGAGGGGTCCGGATTAATGTGGGCAATCTGTATGTACAGGGGGGAAACATATAAGATAGGCTCTTATTCAGGGTGAGGGTCAGGTTTGATGTGAGCAATCTGTATGCACAGGGGGGAAACATACAAGATAGGCTCTTATTCAGGGTGAGGGTCCGGATTAATGTGAGCAATCTGTATGTACAGGGTGTGGGAAACATACAAGATAGGCTCTTATTCAGGGTGATGGTCCGGATTAATGTGGGCAATCTGTATGTACAGGGGGTGGGAAACATACAAGATAGGCTCTTATTCAGGGTGAAGGTCCGGATTAATGTGGGCAATCTGTATATACAGGGTGTGGGAAACATATAAGATAGGCTCTTATTCAGGGTGACGGTCCGGATTAATGTGGGCAATCTGTATATACAGGGTGTGGGAAACATACAAGATAGGCTCTTATTCAGAGTAACGGTCCGGATTAATGTGGGAAATCTGTATGTACATGGGGGAAACATATAAGATAGACTTTTATTCTAGGTGAGGGTCTGGATTAATGTGAGCAATCTGTATGTACAGGGGGGAAACATATAAGATAGACTTTTATTCTGGGTGAGGGTCCGGATTAATGTGGGCAATCTGTATGTACAGGGGGGAAACATATAAGATAGACTTTTATTCTAGGTGAGGGTCTGGATTAATGTGAGCAATCTGTATGTACAGGGGGGAAACATATAAGATAGACTTTTATTCTGGGTGAGGGTCCGGATTAATGTGGGCAATCTGTATGTACAGGGGGGAAACATATAAGATAGGCTCTTCTTCAGGGTGAAGGTCCGGATTAATGTGAGCAATCTGTATGTACAGGGTGTGGGAAACATATAAGATAGGCTCTTCTTCAGGGTGAAGGTCCGGATTAATGTGAGCAATCTGTATGTACAGGGTGTGGGAAACATATAAGATAGGCTACTATTCAGGGTGAAGGTCTGGATTAATGTGGGAAATCTGTATGTACAGGGGAAAACACACAAGATAGGCTCTTATTCAGGGTGAGGGTCCAGGTTAATGTGGGCAATCTGTATGTACAGGGTGTGAGAAACATACAAGATAGGCTCTTATTCAGGGTGAGGGTCCGGATTAATGTGGGCAATCTGTATGTACAGGGTGTGGGAAACATACAAGTTAGGCTCTTATTCAGAGTGAGGGTCCGGATTAATGTGAGCAATCTGTATGTACAGGGTGTGGGAAACATATAAGATAGGCTCTTATTCAGGGTGAGGGGCCGGATTAATGTGGGCAATCTGTATGTACAGGGGGGAAACATACAAGATAGGCTCCTATTCAGGGTGAGGGTCCGGATTAATGTGGGCAATCTGTATATACAGGGTGTGGGAAACATATAAGATAGGCTCTTATTCAGGGTGAAGGTCCGGATTAATGTGGGCAATCTGTATATACAGGGTGTGGGAAACATATAAGATAGGCTCTTATTCAGGGGGAAGGTCCAGATTAATGTGGGCAATCTGTATGTACAGGGTGTGGGAAACATACAAGATAGGCTCTTATTCAGGGTGCGGGTCCGGATTAATGTGAGCAATCTGTATGTACAGGGGGGAAACATACAAGATAGGCTCTTATTCAGGGTGAGGGTCTGGATTAATGTGAGCAATCTGTATGTACAGGGGGGAAACATATAAGATAGGCTCTTCTTCAGGGTGAAGGTCTGGATTAATGTGAGCAATCTGTATGTACAGGGTGTGGGAAACATATAAGATAGGCTCTTATTCAGGGTGATGGTCCGGATTAATGTGGGCAATCTGTATGTATAGGGTGTGGGAAACATACAAGATAGGCTCTTATTCAGGGTGAAGGACCGGATTAATGTGGGCAATCTGTATGTACAGGGGGGAAACATACAAGATAGGCTCTTATTCAGCGTGAGGGTCCAGGTTAATGTGGGAAATCTGTATGTACGGGGGGAAACATACAAGATAGGCTCTTAATCAGGGTGAGGGTCCGGATTAATGTGAGCAATCTGTATGCACAGTTAGGAAACATACAAGATAGGCTCTTATTCAGGGTGAGGGTCCGGATTAATGTGAGCAATCTGTATGTACAGGGTGTGGGAAACATATTAGATAGGCTCTTATTCAGGGTGATGGTCCGGATTAATGTGGGCAATCTGTATGTATGGGGTGTGGGAAACATACAAGATAGGCTCTTATTCAGGGTGAAGGACCGGATTAATGTGGGCAATCTGTATGTACAGGGGGGAAACATACAAGATAGGCTCTTATTCAGCGTGAGGGTCCAAATTAATGTGGGCAATCTGTATGTACATGGGGGAAACATACAGGATAGGCTCTTATTCAGGGTGAGGGTCCGGATTAATGTGAGCAATCTGTATGTATAGGGTGTGGGAAACATACAAGATAGGCTCTTATTCAGGGTGAAGGTCCGGATTAATGTGAGCAATCTGTATGTACAGGGTGTGGGAAACATACAAGATAGGCTCTTATTCAGGGTGAGGGTCTGGATTAACGTGGGCAATCTGTATGAACAGGGTGCGGGAAACATATAAGATAGGCTCTTATTCAGGGCGAAGGTCCGGATTAATGTGGGCAATCTGTATGTACAGGGGGGAAACATATAAGATAGGCTCTTATTCAGGGTGAAGGTCCGAACTAATGTGGGCAATCTGTATGTACAGGTTGTGGGAAATATATAAGATAGGCTCTTATTCAGGGTGATGGTCCGGATTAATGTGGGCAATCTGTATGTACAGGGTGTGGGAAACATACAAGATAGGCTCTTATTCAGGGTTAGAGTCCGGATTAATGTGAGTAATCTGTATGCACGGGGGGAAACATACAAGATAGGCTCTTATTCAGGTTGAGGGTCCGGATTAATGTGGGAAATCTGTATGTACATGGGGGAAACTTACAAGATAGGCTCTTATTCAGGGTGAGGGTCCGGATTAATGTGAGCAATCTGTATGTACAGGGTGTGGGAAACATATAAGATAGGCTCTTATTCAGGGTGAAGGTCTGGATTAATGTGGGCAATCTGTATGAACAGGGGGGGGAACATATAAGATAGGCTCTTATTCAGGGTGAGGGTCCGGATTAATGTGGGCAATCTGTATGTACAGGGTGTGGGAAACATATAAGATAGGCTCTTATTCCGGGTGGGGGTCCGGATTAATGTGAGCAATCTGTATGTACAGGGTGTGGGAAACATATAAGATAGGCTCTTTTTCAGGGTGAAAGTCCGGATTAATGTGGGCAATCTGTATGAACAGGGGGGGGGGGGACATATAAGATAAGCTCTTATTCAGGGTGAGGGTCCGGATTAATGTGGGCAATCTGTATGTACAGGGTGTGGGAAACATATAAGATAGGCTCTTATTCAGGGTGAGGGTCCGGATTATTGTGGGCAATCTGTATGTACAGGGTGTGGGAAACATACAAGATAGGCTCTTATTCAGGGTGAAGGTCCGAATTAATGTGGGCAATCTGTATGTACAGGGTGTGGGAAACATATAAGATAGGTTCTTATTCAGGGTGATGGTCCGGATTAATGTGGGCAATCTGTATGTACAGGGTGTGGGAAACATACAAGATAGGCTCTTATTCAGGGTGAAGGTTCGGATTAATGTGGGCAATCTGTATGTACAGGGTGTGGGAAACATATAAGATAGGCTCTTATTAAGGGTGATGGTCCGGATTAATGTGGGCAATCTGTATGTACAGGGGGGAAACATACAAGATAGGCTCTTATTCAGGGTGAAGGTCCGAACTAATGTGGGCAATCTGTATGTACAGGGTGTGGGAAACATATAAGATAGGCTCTTATTCAGGGTGAGGGTCCGGATTAATGTTAGCAATCTGTATGTACAGGGTATGGGAAACATATAAGATAGGCTCTTATTCAGGGTGAGGGTCCGGATTAATGTGGGCAATCTGTATGTACAGGGTGTGGGAAACATACAAGATAGGCTCTTATTCAGGTTGAGGGTCCGGATTAATGTGGGCAATCTGTATGTACAGGGTGTGGGAAACATATAAGATAGGCTCTTATTAAGGGTGATGGTCCGGATTAATGTGGGCAATCTGTATGTACAGGGGGGAAACATACAAGATAGGCTCTTATTCAGGGTGAAGGTCCGAACTAATGTGGGCAATCTGTATGTACAGGGTGTGGGAAACATATAAGATAGGCTCTTATTCAGGGTGAGGGTCCGGATTAATGTTAGCAATCTGTATGTACAGGGTGTGGGAAACATATAAGATAGGCTCTTATTCAGGGTGAGGGTCCGGATTAATGTGGGCAATCTGTATGTACAGGGGGAAACATATAAGATAGGCGTTTATTCAGGGTGAGGGTCCGGATTAATGTGGGCAATCTGTATGTACATGGGGGAAACTTACAAGATAGGCTTTTATTCAGGGTGAGGGTCCGGATTAATGTGGGCAATCTGTATGTACAGGGTGTGGGAAACATATAAGATAGGCTCTTATTCAGGGTGAAGGACCGGATTAATGTGGGCAATCTGTATGTACAGGGGGGAAACATACAAGATAGGCTCTTATTCAGCGTGAGGGTCCAAATTAATGTGGGCAATCTGTATGTACATGGGGGAAACATACAGGATAGGCTCTTATTCAGGGTGAGGGTCCGGATTAATGTGAGCAATCTGTATGTATAGGGTGTGGGAAACATACAAGATAGGCTCTTATTCAGGGTGAAGGTCCGGATTAATGTGAGCAATCTGTATGTACAGGGTGTGGGAAACATACAAGATAGGCTCTTATTCAGGGTGAGGGTCTGGATTAACGTGGGCAATCTGTATGAACAGGGTGCGGGAAACATATAAGATAGGCTCTTATTCAGGGCGAAGGTCCGGATTAATGTGGGCAATCTGTATGTACAGGGGGGAAACATATAAGATAGGCTCTTATTCAGGGTGAAGGTCCGAACTAATGTGGGCAATCTGTATGTACAGGTTGTGGGAAATATATAAGATAGGCTCTTATTCAGGGTGATGGTCCGGATTAATGTGGGCAATCTGTATGTACAGGGTGTGGGAAACATACAAGATAGGCTCTTATTCAGGGTTAGAGTCCGGATTAATGTGAGTAATCTGTATGCACGGGGGGAAACATACAAGATAGGCTCTTATTCAGGTTGAGGGTCCGGATTAATGTGGGAAATCTGTATGTACATGGGGGAAACTTACAAGATAGGCTCTTATTCAGGGTGAGGGTCCGGATTAATGTGAGCAATCTGTATGTACAGGGTGTGGGAAACATATAAGATAGGCTCTTATTCAGGGTGAAGGTCTGGATTAATGTGGGCAATCTGTATGAACAGGGGGGGAAACATATAAGATAGGCTCTTATTCAGGGTGAGGGTCCGGATTAATGTGGGCAATCTGTATGTACAGGGTGTGGGAAACATATAAGATAGGCTCTTATTCCGGGTGGGGGTCCGGATTAATGTGAGCAATCTGTATGTACAGGGTGTGGGAAACATATAAGATAGGCTCTTTTTCAGGGTGAAAGTCCGGATTAATGTGGGCAATCTGTATGAACAGGGGGGGGGGGGGACATATAAGATAAGCTCTTATTCAGGGTGAGGGTCCGGATTAATGTGGGCAATCTGTATGTACAGGGTGTGGGAAACATATAAGATAGGCTCTTATTCAGGGTGAGGGTCCGGATTATTGTGGGCAATCTGTATGTACAGGGTGTGGGAAACATACAAGATAGGCTCTTATTCAGGGTGAAGGTCCGAATTAATGTGGGCAATCTGTATGTACAGGGTGTGGGAAACATATAAGATAGGTTCTTATTCAGGGTGATGGTCCGGATTAATGTGGGCAATCTGTATGTACAGGGTGTGGGAAACATACAAGATAGGCTCTTATTCAGGGTGAAGGTTCGGATTAATGTGGGCAATCTGTATGTACAGGGTGTGGGAAACATATAAGATAGGCTCTTATTAAGGGTGATGGTCCGGATTAATGTGGGCAATCTGTATGTACAGGGGGGAAACATACAAGATAGGCTCTTATTCAGGGTGAAGGTCCGAACTAATGTGGGCAATCTGTATGTACAGGGTGTGGGAAACATATAAGATAGGCTCTTATTCAGGGTGAGGGTCCGGATTAATGTTAGCAATCTGTATGTACAGGGTATGGGAAACATATAAGATAGGCTCTTATTCAGGGTGAGGGTCCGGATTAATGTGGGCAATCTGTATGTACAGGGTGTGGGAAACATACAAGATAGGCTCTTATTCAGGTTGAGGGTCCGGATTAATGTGGGCAATCTGTATGTACAGGGTGTGGGAAACATATAAGATAGGCTCTTATTAAGGGTGATGGTCCGGATTAATGTGGGCAATCTGTATGTACAGGGGGGAAACATACAAGATAGGCTCTTATTCAGGGTGAAGGTCCGAACTAATGTGGGCAATCTGTATGTACAGGGTGTGGGAAACATATAAGATAGGCTCTTATTCAGGGTGAGGGTCCGGATTAATGTTAGCAATCTGTATGTACAGGGTGTGGGAAACATATAAGATAGGCTCTTATTCAGGGTGAGGGTCCGGATTAATGTGGGCAATCTGTATGTACAGGGGGAAACATATAAGATAGGCGTTTATTCAGGGTGAGGGTCCGGATTAATGTGGGCAATCTGTATGTACATGGGGGAAACTTACAAGATAGGCTTTTATTCAGGGTGAGGGTCCGGATTAATGTGGGCAATCTGTATGTACAGGGTGTGGGAAACATATAAGATAGGCTCTTATTCAGGGCGAAGGTCGGGATTAATGTGGGCAATCTGTATGTACAGGGGGGAAACTTACAAGATAGGCTCTTATTCAGGGTGAGGGTCAGGATTAATGTGAGCAATCTGTATGTACAGGGTGTGGGAAACATATAAGATAGGCTCTTATTCAGGGCGAAGGTCGGGATTAATGTGAGCAATCTGTATGTACAGGGGGGAAACATACAAGATAGGCTCTTATTCAGGGTGAAGGTCCGGATTAATGTGGGCTATCTGTATGTATAGGGTGTGGGAAACATACAAGATAGGCTCTTATTCAGGGTGAGGGTCCGGATTAATGTGGGCAATCTGTATGTACAGGGTGTGGGAAACATACAAGATAGGCTCTTATTCAGGGTGAAGGTCCAGATTAATGTGGGCAATCTGTATGTACAGGGTGTGGGAAACATACAAGATAGGCTCTTATTCAGGGTGAAGGTCCAAATTAATGTGGGCAATCTGTATGTACAGGGTGTGGGAAACATATAAGATAGGCTCTTATTCCGGGTGAGGGTCCGGATTAATGTGAGCAATCTGTATGTACAGGGTGTGGGAAACATATAAGATAGGCTCTTATTCAGGGTGAGGGTCCGGATTAATGTGAGCAATCTGTATGTACAGGGTGTGGGAAACATATAAGATAGGCTCTTATTCAGGGTGACGGTCTGGATTAATGTGGGCAATCTGTATGTACAGGGGGGGGAACATACAAGATAGGCTCTTATTCTGGGTGATGGTCCGGATTAATGTGGGCAATCTGTATGTATGGGGGGGCATACAAGATAGGCTCTTAATCAGGGTGAAGGTCCGGATTCATTTGGGCAATCTGTATGTACAGGGGGGAAACATACAAGATAGGCTTTTATTCAGGGTGAGGGTCCGGATTAATGTGAGCAATCTGTATGTACAGGGTGTGGGAAACATACAAGATAGGCTCTTATTCAGAGTGAGGGTCCGGATTAATGTGGGCAATCTGTATGTACAGGGTGTGGGAAACATACAAGATAGGCTCTTATTCAGAGTGAGGGTCCGGATTAATGTGGGCAATCTGTATGTACAGGGTGTGGGAAACATACAAGATAGGCTCTTATTCAGAGTGAGGGTCCGGATTAATGTGGGCAATCTGTATGTACAGGGGGGAAACTTACAAGATAGGCTCTTATTCAGGGTGAGGGTCAGGATTAATGTGAGCAATCTGTATGTACAGGGTGTGGGAAACATATAAGATAGGCTCTTATTCAGGGCGAAGGTCGGGATTAATGTGAGCAATCTGTATGTACAGGGGGGAAACATACAAGATAGGCTCTTATTCAGGGTGAAGGTCCGGATTAATGTGGGCAATCTGTATGTATAGGGTGTGGGAAACATACAAGATAGGCTCTTATTCAGGGTGAGGGTCCGGATTAATGTGGGCAATCTGTATGTACAGGGTGTGGGAAACATACAAGATAGGCTCTTATTCAGGGTGAAGGTCCAGATTAATGTGGGCAATCTGTATGTACAGGGTGTGGGAAACATACAAGATAGGCTCTTATTCAGGGTGAAGGTCCAAATTAATGTGGGCAATCTGTATGTACAGGGTGTGGGAAACATATAAGATAGGCTCTTATTCCGGGTGAGGGTCCGGATTAATGTGAGCAATCTGTATGTACAGGGTGTGGGAAACATATAAGATAGGCTCTTATTCAGGGTGAGGGTCCGGATTAATGTGAGCAATCTGTATGTACAGGGTGTGGGAAGCATATAAGATAGGCTCTTATTCAGGGTGACGGTCTGGATTAATGTGGGCAATCTGTATGTACAGGGGGGGAAACATACAAGATAGGCTCTTATTCTGGGTGATGGTCCGGATTAATGTGGGCAATCTGTATGTATGGGGGGGCATACAAGATAGGCTCTTAATCAGGGTGAAGGTCCGGATTCATTTGGGCAATCTGTATGTACAGGGGGGAAACATACAAGATAGGCTTTTATTCAGGGTGAGGGTCCGGATTAATGTGAGCAATCTGTATGTACAGGGTGTGGGAAACATACAAGATAGGCTCTTATTCAGAGTGAGGGTCCGGATTAATGTGGGCAATCTGTATGTACAGGGTGTGGGAAACATACAAGATAGGCTCTTATTCAGAGTGAGGGTCCGGATTAATGTGGGCAATCTGTATGTACAGGGTGTGGGAAACATACAAGATAGGCTCTTATTCAGAGTGAGGGTCCGGATTAATGTGGGCAATCTGTATGTACAGGGGGGAAACTTACAAGATAGGCTCTTATTCAGGGTGAGGGTCAGGATTAATGTGAGTAATCTGTATGTACAGGGTGTGGGAAACATATAAGATAGGCTCTTATTCAGGGCGAAGGTCGGGATTAATGTGAGCAATCTGTATGTACAGGGGGGAAACATACAAGATAGGCTCTTATTCAGGGTGAAGGTCCGGATTAATGTGGGCAATCTGTATGTATAGGGTGTGGGAAACATACAAGATAGGCTCTTATTCAGGGTGAGGGTCCGGATTAATGTGGGCAATCTGTATGTACAGGGTGTGGGAAACATACAAGATAGGCTCTTATTCAGGGTGAAGGTCCAGATTAATGTGGGCAATCTGTATGTACAGGGTGTGGGAAACATACAAGATAGGCTCTTATTCAGGGTGAAGGTCCAAATTAATGTGGGCAATCTGTATGTACAGGGTGTGGGAAACATATAAGATAGGCTCTTATTCCGGGTGAGGGTCCGGATTAATGTGAGCAATCTGTATGTACAGGGTGTGGGAAACATATAAAATAGGCTCTTATTCAGGGTGAGGGTCCGGATTAATGTGAGCAATCTGTATGTACAGGGTGTGGGAAACATATAAGATAGGCTCTTATTCAGGGTGACGGTCTGGATTAATGTGGGCAATCTGTATGTACAGGGGGGGGGGAAACATACAAGATAGGCTCTTATTCTGGGTGATGGTCCGGATTAATGTGGGCAATCTGTATGTATGGGGGGGCATACAAGATAGGCTCTTAATCAGGGTGAAGGTCCGGATTCATTTGGGCAATCTGTATGTACAGGGGGGAAACATACAAGATAGGCTTTTATTCAGGGTGAGGGTCCGGATTAATGTGAGCAATCTGTATGTACAGGGTGTGGGAAACATACAAGATAGGCTCTTATTCAGAGTGAGGGTCCGGATTAATGTGGGCAATCTGTATGTACAGGGTGTGGGAAACATACAAGATAGGCTCTTATTCAGAGTGAGGGTCCGGATTAATGTGGGCAATCTGTATGTACAGGGTGTGGGAAACATACAAGATAGGCTCTTATTCAGAGTGAGGGTCCGGATTAATGTGGGCAATCTGTATGTACAGGGTGTGGGAAACATATAAGATAGGCTCTTATTCAGGGTGAAGGTCTGGATTAATGTGAACAATCTGTATGTACAGGGTGTGGGAAACATATAAGATAGGCTCTTATTCAGGGTGACGGTCCGGATTAATGTGGGCAATCTGTATGTACAGGGGGGGGAAACATACAAGATAGGCTCTTATTCAGGGCGAAGGTCCGCTTTAATAACATTATAGATTCCTTGACTACATTTCCTATAGCCAGATCATCCACATAACCCTCTGGAGGACCTTACGTGACACTTCTAATCATAGTCACATGGTACATTTCTGTGCTTAGTCACTATTATAGATTGATAAATACTTGATCCCTGTTTCAGAAGGTTCGCTTCAATCCTGAGGTTATGCAGCTGGTTCCTATGGAGCCTTTTTTTGTTCTTGGAAATTGATGGTCATTTATTTCTGCACATGTTACGATGTGTAAATACACTTTACTTGCAATCTATGACTTATAGTGCGGTGTGCATCCTTTCCATGTCCACGATGATTCCGTTTCTGCGTCTGTCCTGGGCAAAATTATTCTGTAACTATACATATGAATGGTCGTGCTTCCATTTTTTGTGTTTGGTATTAAAGTGGACCAAAACCAAGTGCAATAGATTCCTGGGCTCCCGGGGCATTCAAAATCGGGATGCCCCGCTGTGTGAAACCCCCCAGGGCGCCCCATACACTTACCTTGCTTTTGGTCTAATGGCGCATGTGCGAGCCGCGGCCGCATCCCCGCTATCCCGCGCCAGGCATTTGTGAATGACATACTCCCTGTTAGAGGGAAGCGGGGGATGCGGCCGCCAGCACGCTCAGAGCCGCCGGCATTAGACGTAGGCTTACATGACGTCAGCGGCTCCGGGTGCTCTGATTGGACGAGCGGCACCGCATGCACAGTAGGACCGGGAAGAGGTGAGTGGGTTTTGGCGATCTGGGGGGTTTCACACAGCCGGGCATCCCCAATCAGGGTGCCCCGGGGGGGAAAGGACCAAAACCCAGGATAGTGAAAATCATGGGTGGACGGCAGTGTGCTGAGCCGGGGGATGCAGCGGCCCTTGAATTTCTTGATATATGACTTGGGGCCCAGATAGGAGGGAGGTCCCCATTTAAAGCAATTGTACCCAACTATTATTTACATACTTACCTTTTTCTGATGGTGTGCACATATGCTAACATAGGACTTGGCAGGACACAGACCAGGCAGGACATAATACTTGGCAGGACACAGACCAGACAGGACATAATACTTGGCAGGACACAGACCAGGCAGGAGATAGGACTTGGCAGGACACAGACCAGGCAGGACATATGACTTGGCAGGAGATAGACCAGGCAAGACATAGGACTTGGCAGGACACAGACCAAGCAGGGCATAGGACTTGGCAGGACAGAGATCAGGCAGGACATGGGACTTGGCAGGAAACAGACCAGGCAGGGCATTGGACTTGGCAGGACATAGGACTTGGAAGGACACAGACCAGACAGGACATGGGACTTGGCAGGACACAGACCAGACAGGACATAGGACTTGGCAGGACACAGACCAGACAGGACATAATACTTGGCAGGACACAGACCAGACAGGACATAATACTTGGCAGGACACAGACCAGGCAGGACATGGGACTTGGCAGGACACAGACCAGACAGGACATTGGACTTGGCAGGACACAGACCAGACAGGACATAATATTTGGCAGGACACAGACCAGGCAGGAGATAGGACTTGGCAGGAGACAGACCAGGCAGGACATTGGACTTGGCAGGACACAGACCAGGCAGGACATATGACTTGGCAGGAGATAGACCAGGCAAGACATAGGACTTGGCAGGACAGAGACCAGGCAGGGCATATGACTTCGCAGGAGATAGACCAGGCAGGACATGGGACTTGGCAGGAAACAGACCAGGCAGGGCATAGGACTTGGCAGGACACAGACCAGGCAGGACATGGGACTTGGCAGGAAACAGACCAGGCAGGGCATAGGACTTGGCAGGGCACAGACCAGGCAGGACATTGGACTTGGTAGGACACAAACCAGGCAGGGCATAGGACTTGGCAGGGCACAGACCAGGCAGGACATTGGACTTGGTAGGACACAAACCAGGCAGGACATATGACTTGGCAGGAGACAGACCAAGCAGGATATAGGACTTGGCAGGACACAGACCAGGCAGGAGATAAGACGTAGCAGGTGTCACATGTCCTATATCCTGCCTGGTCCACACATTATCTATTCATTGCAATTGGAAGGGACATGCCAAGGCCTGCCACGTGGGCGTGGGCAGCGCAGGATTACATCTAGAGATTGGGTGAGTTGCTGATCAACTTCAGGAAATAATTAACACATGTAAAGTAATTGCTTTGTACTTAAGCTGCCAATAGAAAACGTGATTTTCATACGACATCTACCAGAGGAAAACAGTTTGTTTCTGCTGCTTTGGCGACCCCGACCTGTCCACGTCCCCGTCCAGGAAGGCCCTTAAAGCGGAACAAAAACCAGCCAGGCCGGCGCTGGAATCTAAAAGACTGGGCCTTCCCCCAGGGCATGAAATTTGGATGCCCCTCCCCCGCCAGCACCAATATTCCTTTCATTGTTACAAGGGCATATTCACGGGCCGTCGTCCAATCAGAGCAGTTTGCCATGTCTATGTCATTCAGCAAACAGCTCTGATTGTTTACAGTGGGCAGCGCCAGCGGGACATCCCCTGCATCGCCGCGATGTGTGCGTGTGCTCCCACCCCTGCCAGTCAAACAGGATGAGAGCCGTTTTCCCAATTGACAAAGGGCCTTATTCATAAAGCTCTAGCATCAGGTAGCGCCTTGTAAGCGTCAGGTAGCGTCAGGTGAATGCCGGACACGGCAGCAATTACACATTTATGAAGCCGAATCTGGTGAGCGACTGGAACAGCGCCATGTAGCGTCCGATTCATCATTATCCCAGGCTCAGCGTACAGCGCCGGCGTTCAGCCTTGCAGAGCGCCACGTCTTACCTGTCGCTCTCCCATACATTTCTATGGACGATCCTTAAATCTCTTTCCTGATCCCAATTTTTATTTATTTTGTCATTTCATATATTTTCGCTTTGTTACTAGTGGATACATGTTCAAAAACAGCCTTTAATCACACAGCCTCTGGTGCTATGGGCTACAATTACATGATTTTGAGCGCCGGTGATGTTTGAGGCTGTTTTTTTATGATGAATGTGGTGTGAGTCAATCGCACTGAGCTGGCGCTACCATTTGCTCCCATACAGCGTAGTACTGCGACTCACACATCATATTCATCAATGCCGGGCAGCGACTAAGGCGCTCTGAAACAAAGAACTATGGCCGAGCACAGCGACTACTAGCGGTCGCTCTGAAATCCGCTCATCTGTCACTACCTGGCGTTAGTAATGAATCAGCCTGCCCGTCACTACAAATGTCTCTCGTTGGACGACAGCCCGCACATGTGCCGCTGGACCCAGGAAAGGTGAGTGAATATTAACGCCCTTGGGGAGCAGGGTATCCTGATTCGGGTTTTGTTTTTTTTAAAACACCATTAGTTGGACACGGGGAGCTGCCCGTCCCTCTTTTTTGGGTTTTAAACTGAGAGGGACTGGGCAGATCGGGATAACCCCCCGGGATAACTGGGCCGAGGGGATGCGCAATAGGGCAACCCGAATAGGGATGTGCCGGCCCTTGTGCCGGGAGTGTAAGAGGCGTTTGACTTGAGCTCCTCTTTAACCCCAAGGCATAGGGCGGAGAGGCCGCACAGCCACCCCCGGGCCCCATCAGCTTGTCTATGTGTGGGCCCTGATGGGCACAGGGCTCTTGTGCACCTGCCCGTACTGGCTCCCTCCTGGTCTCACAGGCATCTGTTGTTCAGGGGGACACAGGTCCCCTACCCTCCTGCCCTGGTATCCCACCGGGGTAACTGCCAGAAGGAAGGCTTTTATACTGCACAGGTGACTGTGTCCCCGTAGGGCAGTGGCATGGAGGGGATTTCTTGGGGAACAGATGCCCACCAGACCAGGGGGCCCCAGACCCAGGGGATGTGATGAGAGGGCATTGCCCGGCGTGGCACATAGAATGAAGAAGCGGTTGGGTTATTTTCTGCCCTGGTAAGGGACCCCTTATGGCAGAGGGCCGGCATGCCACCATCGCTAGGTGACCCGCTGATACCACCACTGCAATATCCAGCGCATAGGGGGTCGGCAACCCAGGGCTCAGAGGCTGGACGGCTTTCTTAGGCCCAGCTGACTTGCCAGCCCCTATGCCCATCGGCACGGGCCCACGGTTCTACAGGTCTGGTGCATGACACCTTGAAAAGCACCAAATCTTTGCCAAAGAGAATAGGGCCGGCAACCTTGCAGGGCAAAGGGCCGGCCTCTGAGCCCTACATTGCCAGCCCCTATGCCCATCGGCTGTTCTTTTTTTTCTACTCTGGTTAGGGACCCCTAGACCAGATCGGACGGCAGAGGGCCGGCATGCCACCATTGCTAGGTGGCCTGCTGATACCTCCTCTGGAATATCCAGTGCACCAGTCACAGGGGTCGGCAACCCGGGGCTCAGAGGCAGAACGGCTGCCTTAGGCCCAGCTGACTTGCGCATCGGCACAGGCCCAGGGTTCTTCAGGTCTGGTGCATGACACCCTGGAAAAGCACCAAACCTTTGCCAAAGAGCAGAGGGGTGGCAACCTGGCAGGGCGGGTCGGCCTCTGAGCCCTACATTGCCAGCCCCTATGCCCATCGGCACAGGCCTCTACAGGTCTGGTGCATGACACCCTGGAAAAGCACCAAACCTTTGCCAACGAGCATAGGGGCGAGAACCTGGCAGGGCCAAGGGCCGGCCTCTGAACCCCCATCGGCACAGGTCCAAGGTTCTACAGGTCTGGTGCATGGTGCACCAAACCTGTGCCAAAGAGCATAGGGGCAGCAACCTGACAGGGTCAAGGACTGGCCAGCGTCTGAGCCCTATGTTGCCAGCCCCTATGCCCATCGGCACAGACCCTGGAAAAGCACCAAACCTTTGCCAACGAGCATAGGGGCGAGAACCTGGCAGGGCCAAGGGCCGGCCTCTGAACCCCCATCGGCACAGGTCCAAGGTTCTACAGGTCTGGTGCATGGTGCACCAAACCTGTGCCAAAGAGCATAGGGGCAGCAACCTGACAGCGTCAAGGACTGGCCAGCCCCTATGCCCGGTGCACCATGGAGGGGCGCTGTTTTTGGGGGGTAGGAAAGGGTCAGAACCAGTTCAGTGAGGGCGTCACTTTAGGGACAAATTTGGAGAACATTTAGGATAAAGCACCCTGATATTTATGCAAATTCCTTTAGGAGGCGGAGCCTCATTTGAATACAATAAAAGCAGATATACTAAAGTCAGTCTGTCTCCAGGAAAGCTCAGGGTGACGGAGGCTTTGCGGCAGCCCCCAGGGTCACAAAGGGCCGCGACGGGTAAGTACTGGCCAGGGTCGCCTTGCGGAGGTAGAGTTATAAATAAATAGGTAATACCGCGCTTGTGCTTTTCCAAAATGATTAGTGTTTACAATATTAAATCAATAAAATTAGCTCCACGTGCAGAACTTCAATCTCACTAGTAATTCCAATTATTAAATACAAGTAAAAAGAACAGATCTGTAATGTATTAAGTCCGATTCTTCAATAAAGCTTTTTCAAACAATCAATGACTCATAATAGTAATAATAATAATAATAATAATAATAATGATAATAATAATAATAATAATGGCACGATGTGAAGATCCATCCATCCATCCACAGTATGTGCCGGCCACCAATTATATGCTCTGACCAATGGTATGTAGTTCTCCAAATCAATGTCAACCTCAGACCATTTCATAGGTTTTAAACTTGATTCCAGCATTAATATAAAGGAAAATCCTCGGCTTTCACATAATATACCAGGAAAAAGAAAAGGCAATAGTGCTGAAGTCGCGGGGAGTGACGAAACGCGTTGGGAGCCGGCGGTTGTACTCTCCCCCTCACGGGGGGAAAGCCTATTGCACATACAGAGGGCGGAATCGGGCAGCGTGAGTTGATTGTGATTGTTGGACTTGTTGTTTTCAATATTTTTAGAACTAGAGAACCACTAGGGTATGAGGTGGCACCAACTAATTCCCAGAATGTTTGTGGTGCAGTGCTCTGGGAAAAAAGCCCACAAATACAATTATATACAAAAAAAGGGGTAAATTGCCCACCAAATCCCCAAGAGTTGTTCCAGAGACTTCTTGCACACACCCAAAATGTACAAAAATATATATTTATTAAATCAATTTGACATAAAAAAATCACAGCTAAGACATTATTTAAAAACATGAAAAGACAAACGAATTCCTAATCTGCCACAAGAGGGGGCTGTTGTTCCAAGCTGGAAGAAGGCATAGCTATAATCCTATCTTTTAAAGTGGACCAACACCCAGGATTTTCACTATCCTGGGTTTTGGTCCACTTCGGTGGGGCACCCCGATCGGGGGGGGGGGGGGGGGGTGCCCCGCTGCGTGAAACCACCCAGAATGCCCGTAAACACTCACCTCCCCACGCGGGCGCCCGGCCAATCAGAGAGCTCAGAGCCGCTGTGGTATGCACGTACAAGCGGCGTCCAACCACAGCGGCTCTGAGCGCTGGAGGCCGCGTCTCGCGCTTCCTTCTAACAGGGAGCGCACCCGCGCCGGCCATTCACAAACGGCGCCCTGCTAGAGGGAAGCGAGAGACGCGGCCCGCGCATGCGCCATTGGAACGGGGATAAGGTAAGGTTTCTGGGCTTCCTGGAGGGCTTCACACAGCAGGACATCCCGATTTCGGATGCCCCACGGGGAGGGATCCCCCCTGGGTGTTGGTCCACTTTAAACAAATCAATACAATTCCTATTATCAATATAATGTGCTGAAAAAAGACAAGTATACTAAAAGTGCAATGTGCAGCGGCTAAAGTGCATCAATCGAATAGACAGGACAAATCATGCTAAAATCATTTCAAACATTTATACAAGCAGAGGAGACATTCAAGAAATAATAGTGCTACTTATCTTACTGCAACCCCCCCGAAATGCCCACGCGTTCCGAGACAAGCCTGCCTCTTTTTCAAGGCTCACACTCTGCCTTGTGTTTTTGTACATTCTGGGTGTGTGCAAGAAGTCTCTGGAACAACTCTCGGGGATTTGATGGGCAATTTCCCCTTTTTTTCTATTCAATCTTTTTAGTGTAAGTGTCCCATTGGCATAAATAAAAGTGGGAGGATTTCAATGTTGCACTATTGCCTTTTCTTTTGCCTGATATATTATGTGAAAGCCGAGGATTTTCCTTATATTAATGCTGGAATCAAGATTAAAACCTATGAAATGATCTGAGGTTGGCATTGATTTGTAGAACTACATACCATTGGTCAGAGCATATAATTGGTGGCCGGCTCATACTGTGGATGGATCTTCACATCGTGCCATTATTATTATTATTATTATTATTACTATTATGAGTCATTGATTGTTTGAACAAGTTTTATTGAAGAATCAGACTTAATACATTACAGCTCTGTGCTTTTTACTTGTATTTACTGAGAGGTAGAGTTATGCTTGAGGGGAATGTAGACTCACCTCCCTGCCTTTGGTTAGACTTGTCCCTCTGCTGGTCACACGGGCGTCATTGCGGTGACACCTCAGCCTCCTCCGGGTAACGGTCCAATGAGACGCTCCGGCTGCATCTATGACATCACCGGCCCAGGTGGTGGCGCTCCTCAGAGGAGTTACTGCTGGAGCTGGTGGTGGCAGTGAGTAGAGTTTTTTTTTTTTTTAAAGAGGACCAAAACCTGTGATTGTGACTATACAGGGTTTCGGTGCATGCCTCCCGGTCATCCCGGTTCAGGATGCCCCACTGTGTGCACCCCCCTTCCCCCCCCAGGGTTTGTTTACCCCACGGATGGCTCTCCTTTCAATCAGCGTTCTTAGCCATGAATATTAAAGAGGACCTACTATCACCGCTATTTCCACTATCCTGGTGGTGGCAGTGAGTACAGGTTCCTTTTTAAAGAGGACCAAAACCTGTGATTGTGACTATACGGGGTTTCGGTGCATGCCTCCTGGTCATCCCAATTTAGGATGCCCCACGCCCAATCCTATCTGACTGGCTGGTTGTGGGAGCGCGCCTCCTCAGCTGCAGGGATGCGGCGCCCACCAGTGGAAAGGTAAGCGATTGTGGGACACTGCAGGGGGTTCACACAAAGGGATAGTTGGCAGGCCCTGGAGTCTTTTGGAGTCCAGGTCTAGCAAAGGCATTGAATGGTCCACTTAATAAAACCCACTGCAGCGGGTTCACGCAGAGGGGCATCACTTAGTTGGCAGGCCCTGGAGTCTTTTGGAGTCCAGGCCTGGCAAAGGCATTGAACGGTCCACTTTAATGTGGACCAAAAGCTATTGCAGCGGGTTCACACAGAGGGCAGGCCCTGGAATCTTTTGGAGTCCAGGCCTGGCAAAGGCATCGAATAGGCATTGAATGGTCCACTTAAAGTGGACCAAAACCCACTGTAGGGGGTTCACACAGAGAGGTATCACTTAGTTTGTAGGCCCTGGAATCTTGGAGTCCAGGCCCGGCAAAGGCATTGAATGATTCACTCTAAAGTGGATCAAAACCCACTGCAGCCGGGGTCACACAGAGGAGCATCACTTAGTTGGTAGGCCCTGGAGTCTTTTGGAGTCCAGGTCCGGCAAAGGTATTGAATGATCCACTTAAAGTGGACCAAAACCCACAGAGATCGATTGATTCCATCCCCTGGGGGCATCCAAAACCGGGATGCCCACTGTGTGATACCCGCCAGGTCGCCCCATATACTTACCTTGTCTCCCAGTCCAACGGCGCAAGCTACGGCCACATCCCCGCAGCAGGCATTTGTGAATGGCCGGCTCCCTGTTAGAGGGAAGCGGGGGATGCGGCTTTAGACAAAGATTAGACACCGTGATGTCAGCGGCTCCGAGCGCACTGATTGGACGAGCGGCCGCGCATGTGCCATAGGACTGGGTGATCTGGGGGGTTTCACACAACGGGGCATCACCCGATCGGGGTGCCTCGGGGGAAAGGAACAAAACCCAGGATAGTCAAAATCCTGGGTTTTGGTCCACTTTAAATAGGCATGGTAACAGATGCTGATTGGAGGGGAGTCCGGGCATGTGCCGTGGGAACGTGGATCTGAGTATAATCGGGGGGAGGAGGTTGTTTCAGATCGGGATGCCCCTGTAAAGTGAAAACCTTGGGTTTGGGTCCGCTTTAATGGAAAACTCTCATTTAATCCAGCGTGAGCTGTGTATGGGGGAGGGGTCAGTTTCTTTAGGGCGGGCCCGTTATATAGAAGTAGCGTCCAGCGGCGCCGGGGAGGCGACCTCGTCCAGTAAAAGGCAGGACGCGGCCTCTGCGCTGGTCACATGATTTATTGGTGCGCCGCGCGGCGGGAGATGCAAAATAGAATTTTATTGGATGAGGAAAATAAGTTAGTTTTTTATTTTACAGCTGAAGTCCGTCCGTCCGTCAGTCCGTCCAGTTCCGGGAATCCACCAGAGGGGGCCTGGCGGGTCGCGCAAAGGGCGTGGTCGGCGTCGGGGGGTGGGCGGGGTCTATGATGTCGGGGTTGTTGCTCTCGGAGGCGTTGTCCTCGGGGGAGGCGTGGCCATACTCCATGTCCTCCAGCTCCGGCGGGGCCTCGCTGGCGAGCATCTAAGTGGGCGGGGCAGAGAGAGAGAGATCCTGGTGAGCCAATCGGCACTCGGCAAGGCAAATGCTGCATATTGAGGTATAATATATGCATCTGTAATAGAGAGGTATTTAGACTGGACAGTCCCTTTAAGCCAGGCACCCTGCTGTTACAATGTAATGTATGTGATGGGTGTGTTATCTTCATTGCGCAGCGGGCACGCTGTACAGTGTAACAAGCAGGACAGGAGACCTGTTGATACATTGTAAAAACCCAGCCAACTCCCTGCTGTTACATTGTAAACAGCCAGGCACGTGGCTGCTGTTACCTTCTAACAATGGCTGTGCTTTGCTGTGTTGTATTATATAGCAACTAGACACCCTGCTGTTGAAATGTAATGTATGTGATGTGTGCGTTATCTTCATTGTGCCGCTGGCACGCTGTACAGTGTAACAAGCAGGGCAGGAGACCTGCTGATACATTGTAAAAATCCAGCCAGCTCCCTGCCGTTACATTGTAAACAGCCAGACACGTGGCTGCGGTTACAATCTAACAATAGCTGTGCTCTGTTGTATTGCATTATATAGCAACCATGTACCTTGCTATTATAATGTAATGTATGTGTTGTGTGAGTTATTTACATTGTGCTGCTGCCAGGCTGTACAGTGTAACAGAATCACTTTTATTCACCAAGCGCATCGAGATATACAAGGAATTG
Organism: Gastrophryne carolinensis; assembly: GCA_027917425.1. NCBI lineage: Eukaryota > Metazoa > Chordata > Amphibia > Anura > Microhylidae > Gastrophryne > Gastrophryne carolinensis. Next base: position 1,415,975 of record CM051235.1, read on the forward strand.
GGACAGGTGACCTGCTGTTACATTGTATAAAGCCAGCCAGCTTCCTGCTGTTACAATATAAACAGGCAGGCATGTGGCTGCTGTTACAGTGTGACAATATATGTACCCTGCGGTGGTACATTGTATAGCAGTCAGAAGCCCTTCTGTTAAAATGTTACTGGCTTCACTCAGCTGACTGACAACTGGTGACGATCTGTGCCTTCATCGCACTGCTGCCAAGCTGTACAATTTAACAAACAGGAGAGAAGCCTGCTGTTACATTGTAAAAAGCCAGGAGCGGTTTTGACAATTTATAGGCGACTCTGATATGCTAGTTATCTCCATTGCACAGCTGCTATTCTGTACAATGTAACAAGCTGAAAAGTAGTCTGGTTACATTGTAAAAAGCCACCCAGCCCCCTATTATGTTACATTGTAAACAGCCAGGTGCAGGTTGATGTTACAATTAAACCAACTTTACAGTTGACTGTGATATGCCAGTAATCTCCGATGTGTTTGCTACCACACTGTACAATGTAACAAGCAGGAAAGAAGTGCTGATGTTACATTGTAAAAAAAAAAAAGGCAGCTAGAACCCTGCTGTAACATTGTAAACAGCCAGGAGTCTGGCTGCTGTTACAATATAACAATGGATATGCCTTGCTGTGTTATATAATCGCTAGACACACTGCTGTTACCATGTGTGAGTTATTTCCATTACACAGCTGCCGCACTGTACAATTTACAAATCAGTAAAGGAAAACCTGCTGTTACATTGTAAAAAAAAAACAGTCAGCTCCCTTCTGTGTTACATTGTAATCAACCAGGTGCAGGGTTGATGTTACCATTTAATCAACTTTACAGCTGACTGTGAATGAGAGTAATCTCCATTGTGCTGATACCACACTGTACAATGTAACAAGCAGGACAGAAGATCCCATGTTACATTCTTAGAAACCAGCCAGCTCCCTGCTGCATAACACTGTAAACAGCCAGGCTGCTGTTATAATCTAACAATGGCTGTGCCCTGCTCTGTTCGATTGTATAAAGGCCGGGTGCCCTGCTGTTACAATGTAATCAGCTTCACAGTTGACTTATGATGTGTGAGTGATCTCTATCAGGCAGCTTCGATGGAGAGATGCCTAAAAAATGCTGCATTTGTAGCTTCTCCTTAAAGGGACAGTCCAGTCTAATTAGCTCATAATCCTCAATCTCGAGGAGGGGGCAGGGGAAGAATGACAGCAGGTGACAGGCGCGCACTTACCCGCTGCTGGTCGACATCCTTGGAGTGAATGGCGTGAAGGAGGCTGCGGGTGTACGACTGGAGCTCGGCGTATTTCTGCTTGTACTCCTCCAGCGCGGCCTCCACATACCGCAACTCTTCATTCTGGAGGAGGGAGAAGGAAGTGACAAGATCACGGTGACACAGAGGAACACAAGACAGGAAGTCACACCGACACAGAGGAATACAAGACAGGAAATCACACCGACACAGAGGAATACAAGACAGGAAATCACACCGACACAGAGGAATACAAGACAGGAAATCACACCGACACAGAGGAATACAAGACAGGAAATCGCACCGACACAGAGGAATACAAGACAGGAAGTCGCACCGACACAGAGGAATACAAGACGGGAAATCACACCGACACAGAGGAATACAAGACAGGAAATCACACCGACACAGAGGAATACAAGACAGGAAATCACACCGACACAGAGGAATACAAGACAGGAAATCGCACCGACACAGAGGAATACAAGACAGGAAGTCGCACCGACACAGAGGAATACAAGACGGGAAATCACACCGACACAGAGGAATACAAGACAGGAAATCACACCGACACAGAGGAATACAAGACAGGAAATCACACCGACACAGAGGAATACAAGACAGGAAGTCGCACCGACACAGAGGAATACAAGACGGGAAATCACACCGACACAGAGGAATACAAGACAGGAAATCACACCGACACAGAGGAATACAAGACAGGAAATCACACCGACACAGAGGAATACAAGACAGGAAGTCGCACCGACACAGAAGAAATACAAGACAGGAAATCACAACGATACAGAGGAATACAAGACAGGAAATCACACTGACACAGAGGAATACAAGACAGGAAATCACACCGACACAGAGGAATACAAGACAGGAAATCACACCGACACAGAGGAATACAAGACAGGAAATCGCACTGACACATTGACACAGAGAAATGAAAGACAGGAAATCACACTGACACATTGACACAGAGAAATGAAAGACAGGAAATCGCACTGACAAAGAGGAATACAAGACGGGAAATCGCACCGACACAGAGGAATACAAGACAGGAAATCGCACCGACACAGAGGAATACAAGACGGGAAATCGCAGCAACACAGAGGAATACAAGACAGGAAATCACACCGACACAGAGGAACACAAGACAGGAAATCACACCGACACAGAGGAATACAAGACAGGAAATCACACTGACACAGAGGAATACAAGACAGGAAATCCCACCGACATAGAGGAATACAAGACAGGAAATCCCACCGACACAGAGGAATACAAGACAGGAAATCGCACTGACACATTGACACAGAGAAATGAAAGACAGGAAATCACACTGACACATTGACACAGAGAAATGAAAGACAGGAAATCGCACTGACAAAGAGGAATACAAGACGGGAAATTGCACCGACACAGAGGAATACAAGACAGGAAATCGCACCGACACAGAGGAATACAAGACGGGAAATCGCAGCAACACAGAGGAATACAAGACAGGAAATCACACCGCCACAGAGGAACACAAGACAGGAAATCACACCGACACAGAGGAATACAAGACAGGAAATCACACCGACACAGAGGAACACAAGACAGGAAATCGCACCGCCACAGAGAAATACAAGACAGGAAATCACACCGACACAGAGGAATACAACACAGGAAATCCCACCGACACAGAGGAATACAACACAGGAAATCACACCGACACAGAGGAATACAACACAGGAAATCCCACCGACACAGGGGAATACAACACAGGAAATCCCACCGACACAGAGGAACACAAGACGGGAAATCGCACCGACACAGGGGAATACAAGACGGGAAATCGCACCGACACAGGGGAATACAAGACAGGAAATCACACCGACACAGAGGAATACAAGACAGGAAATCACACCGACACAGGGGAATACAACACAGGAAATCCCACCGACACAGAGGAATACAAGACAGGAAATCACACCGACACAGGGGAATACAAGACGGGAAATCGCACCGACACAGGGGAATACAAGACAGGAAATCACACCGACACAGAGGAATACAAGACAGGAAATCACACCGACACAGGGGAATACAACACAGGAAATCCCACCGACACAGAGGAATACAACACAGGAAATCACACCGACACAGAGGAACACAAGACGGGAAATCGCACCGACACAGGGGAATACAAGACGGGAAATCGCACCGACACAGGGGAATACAAGACAGGAAATCGCACCGACACAGAGGAATACAAGACAGGAAATCGCACCGACACAGAGGAATACAAGACGGGAAATTGCACCGACACAGAGGAATACAAGATGGGAAATTGCACCGACACAGAGGAATGCAAGACAGGAAATCACACCGACACAGAGGAATACAAGACAGGAAATCACACCAACACAGAGGAATACAAGACAGGAAATCACACCGACACAGAGGAATACAAGACGGGAAATTGCAGCAACACAGAGGAATACAAGACAGGAAATCGCACCGACACAGAGGAATACAAGACGGGAAATCGCAGCAACACAGAGGAATACAAGACAGGAAATCGCATCGACACAGAGGAATACAAGACGGGAAATCGCAGCAACACAGAGGAATACAAGACAGGAAATCGCACCGACACAGAGGAATACAAGACGGGAAATCGCAGCAACACAGAGGAATGCAAGACAGGAAATCGCATCGACACAGAGGAATACAAGACGGGAAATCGCAGCAACACAGAGGAATACAAGACAGGAAATCGCACCGACACAGAGGAATACAAGACGGGAAATCGCACCGACACAGAGAAATACAAGACGTGAAATCGCAACGCCACAGAGGAATACAAGACGGGAAATCGCACCGACACAGAGGAATACAAGACGGGAAATCGCACCGACACAGAGAAATACAAGACGGGAAATCGCAACGCCACAGAGGAATACAAGACGGGAAATCGCACCGACACAGAGGAATACAAGACGGGAAATCGCACCGACACAGAGGAATACAAGACGGGAAATGGCACCGACACAGAGAAATACAAGACGGGAAATCGCACCGACACAGAGAAAATACCATTTTGTGATTACTCACCTGTAAAATGGGTATTATAAGTATGTCACACACCCCACTTCATTTACTAATTATTATTACACTTGGGGTAATCTCACCGCTAGGTGGCGCAATTGCAGAGATCTCCAAAAAAGCAGCAAGCCCCTCCCGGTCTATACATACCTGGTACCTCCCATCAATTCCCCAGTGTTAAAACAGCAGTAAGACAAGGTACCAGGAAAAAACAAATGTAACCCTCAACTGTAAATAACAAAACTTCACCATATAAGGAACCAGGATACCAAAAGAGGGCGGGTGAAGTGGGGTGTGTGACATACTTATAATACCCATTTTACAGGTGAGTAATCACAAAATGGTATTATTCTAAGTATGTCACACACCCCACTTCATTTACTAATTATTATTACACTTGGGACATCCAACAGCAGTGTCCAAAAAGGGCGGGTATCCAAACCAGGCAATAACGCAGATAAAACTCAAACCACTGCAGCCTGCAGAACCTTACGGCCAAACACAGCATCCGCTGAGGCCCGCACATCAACCTTATAAAACTTGGAAAAAGTGTGAACCGAAGACCAGGTAGCGGCCTTAAAAACTTGTTCAACCGAAGCCTGGTGCTGAAAAGCCCAGGACGCACCAACCACACTAGTAGAATGAGCGGTAACGTGAAAAGTGGGATCCTGCCCTTGGCAGAATAGGCCCCAACAACCGCCGGACGAATCCATTCGCTAATGGAAGACCTAGCCAGAGCCAAACCCTTCCTGGGCCCACAGGGCACTACGAAAAGGGCATCAGTCTTACGAAAGGAAGACGTAGCACGCAAATAGTACCTAACACAACGCACCACGTCCAAGCAGTGCAACGCACTCTCCTTAGCATTCCTAGGCTTAGGACACAAGGAAGGAAGAACAATGTCCTGATTAAGATGAAAAGCAGAAACCACCTTAGGGAGGAAATCTGACTTGAAACGAAAGACCACTTTGTCCTGATGTTTCTCAAAATAAAGAGCCTGAATCGACAAGGCTGCCAACTCCGAAACACGCCGAACCGAAGTGATGGGCACCGAAAAGACAACCTTCTGAGTAAGAGTGGACAGAGCAATATCCTGCAAAGGCTCAAAGGGAGGAGCCTGTAACGCAGAGAGCACCAAATTCAAATCCCAAACTGGGAGCAAAGGCTTCCTAGGAGGCCGCAGAAGCGAAACCCCCTGGAAGAAAGTCTTGACCAAAGAATGGCTAGCAAAAGACCTCTGGAAAAAAATAGACAAGGCAGACACCTGCCCCTTCAAGGTACTCATCTGAAGACCAGAATCCAGCCCTGACTGAAGAAAATCCAAAATCCGAGAAATAGAAAAGTCCCGGCAGGGCAAAGATCTAGCCTCACACCAATCAATATAAGATCACCAGACCCTATAATAGATGGAAGAGGAAGACCTCTTCCTAGCACTAACGAAAGTCTGCATGACCGAATCCGAAAGACCCTCCTCCCTCAAGAGGAAGGTTTCAGCAGCCAAGCCGGCAAAGCCAGCGTTGGTAAACTGGGGTAACACAGTTGACCCCGGGTGAGCAGATCTGGTCGAAGAGGCAGATCAAACTGATCCACTGCCAGACGAACGATGTCTGCGAACCACACCCGCCTTGGCCACCTTGGAGCAACGAGAATGGCGGGAACTCCTTCCTGACCTAACTTTCGCAGCACCCTGCCTAGCATGGGAATCGGAGGGAACAGATACAGAAAACCCAGAACCCTCCAGCTCAAGGCCATGGCATCCACCGCCAGAGCCAGAGGGCCCCGAGACAGCGACACGAATGTCGGAAGCTTGTGATTGTGACGAGAGGCAAACACATCCACCTCCGGCGTCCCCCACTGAAGACACATCGACCAAAACACTTGGGGATGAAGGGACCATTCCCCCTGGCGGGACGAGCACCGGCTCAGAAAATCCGCCTCCGTGTTCTCCACTCCTGGAATGTACACTGCCGAAATGCAAGGGACGCAAGTCTCCGCCCAAACCAGAATCAGAGACACTTCTCTGAGGGCACCCAGACTGCGAGTCCCTCCTTGGTGACTGATGTAAGCAACCGCCGTCTGATTGTCCGATCGAACCTGAACCGGCAGACCCCGTAAATGATGCGTCAAGTGGGACAGAACCAACCTGATGGCTCGCAATACCAGAACATTGATGGGCAAGTGGGCCTCCTGAGGATCCCACTGCCCCTGAAACTGAAGATCCTTCCAGAAACCTCCCCATCCTGACAAGCTGGCATCCGTGGTGACAGTTTCCCAAAGCGGCGTCATAAACGACCTGCCCTGCAGAAGATTGTCCGAGACTGACCACCACCGAAGAGACTGCCGAACCCGAGGGGCCATCCGGAAGGACCGATCCAATGACCGCGGGCGCCCGTCCCAAGACACCAAAAAATGAAGCTGCAGCGTCCTCGTGTGAAAATGTGCGAAGGGAACCGCCTCGAACGAGTCCACCATCAACCCCACCAGTCTCATTCCTAGCCGAATGGACGGGTGAGGATTGGAAAGAAGAAGCTGAGCCAATTCCTGAATCAAAAGAACCTTGGCCTGAGGGAGAAACACTCTGTGCTGGCAAGAGTCCAAGGACATCCCCAGAAAATCACCACCCTGGCCGGAACCAGAGAGGACTTGGGGTAATTGATCACCCGGCCGAACCTCTCTAACATAGACACCACCATGCTGGTGTCCCCTTCCGCCTGACTGAAGGAAGGGGCCATGATGAGAAGATCGTCCAGGTAAGGCACAATGCGAACCCCCTGAGCTCTGAGCAGGGCCATCACCCCTGCCAACACCTTGGTGAACACTCTCGGAGCCGAGGTGAGGCCGAAAGGAAGAGCTACAACTGAAAATGCCGATCCTCCACCACAAAGCGAAGAAACCTCTGAGGAGCCGGAAAAAACGGAATGTGAAGGTACGCATCCTTGATGTCTATGGACGTCATAAAGTCCCCCTGCCGAAGCGAGCCGATCGCAGACCGCAAGGTCTCCCTGCAAAACTTCCGGGGACGAATAAACCGGTTGAGAAACTTCAAACCAGGATCGGACGGAACGACCCGTCCTTCTTGGGTACAGTGAACAGATTGGAGTAATACCCCCGCCCCACCTCTGAAGGAGGGACCGGGCAAACGACCGCCAATTCCACGAGATTCTGAACCGCCGCCAGGAGCCCCTGCGCAGCCACCGGGTCTGAAGGAACCCGAGACCTGAAAAAAACCTTGGAGGAGGACGGGACTCGAACTCCAGCTTGTAACCGGCCGACACCACCTCCCGGATCCACCTGTCCGAGACCTCCTGGCCCCATACCCGGGAGAAGCGTCGCAACCGCCCCCCCACCCGCACGGGTGAGGGCGCCCCTTCAATGCTGAGCGGGCTTGGCGGCTGACTTGGGCTTGGCGCCCCAGGCGTGAACGGGGCGGCCACGGCCTTTACCCCTATTCCAACCCGCACCCCTGGAAGCCGAGAAGCCCGCACTCCTGCCGGCTCTGGCTCCCCGAAAGGACGGATTGAAGGAGGCCGCCCCCCAAAAGGAACGGCGAAACTTCTTGCGCTGAGGCAGCCTACCTCCCTTGGCCACAGAAACCAGCTTTCCAACCAACAGGGCAGACGCCCTGCCACACATCAACATGGCATCATCCTGAGCGGCCAGGATAAATGACAAGAAGGAGTCACAACGCATAAGCGCAGGAAACTCATCACCCGAGGGATCAAGATCCACACATAAATCCCTGACCATAGACCTAACCGCCCAGGCCAAAGAAGCCGAAGCACAAACAGGCCTCAAAACCGAACCCGCACAGACGAAACCATGGCGGGCCAGCTGATCAATCCGGCGATCCTCGCCATCCTTAAGATAAGTAGTGTCAGGAAAATGAACAGCTGCCGTATTAGACAGTCCCAAAACCGGAGCATCCACCTCGGGAGGGACAGACCAACGTGTCAGCAAGTCCGCCGGAAAGGGATATTTCTAATCCCAGCTAGGCGGTACCCCGACGAGCCGTGTAGGAAGCTCCCACTGCCCAAGGACAACGTCCTTGAAATGCTGTTGACTGGGGAACTCCAGAGTCTGCTTAGAGCCCCCCCAAAAAGCTGGCCCCTAGGCCGAGGAGCAACCTCGGGAGGGTCCAAATCCAAAACCTCAAACATTTGGGCCAAAATAGAAGGCGTAACAGGAGCGGGACCATCCACCTGGTCCCCCTCAGCGCCCAGCACCTGCTGGCCCTCTGAATCATCCAAATCCTCCACAAGCTCACCCTCTTCGAGGGGACGATCTGACCAATCCAGGTCCTCAATCACCTCCTCATCAGAGACCGGCGTAGGCGGAGATAGGTGTTTACGCTTAGCCGTAGCCTTCTGAGCGGACATAGCGGAAAACATGTTCTCGAGGTTGGCCAAGCGGGCGCACACCTCAGATTGCGAATCCCCACTCGTGACCACGTCACACGGGGTCCGGAACAGGCGAGGAGGAGAGGGAGATGGCGCGGACGATGAAGTACCAGGCACAGGGATGCTGGACTGGCGCTCAATGCTCCGCTGCGCACATGGAATGCATACAATGACATCATCCCCCGGGAGCGGAGTCCCACAACCCCCACACAGCCTGGATTGTCCCGAAGGATCAGTTCCGGTATCCTTGGCAGCCTCCCTATGGTGAAATTATGGTATTCGCAGACCCCAGGGATTTACGCAGTAAGCAACCCGGGATGCCCCTTTAATACTGGCTAGCTAAAATTTTATGCTACCCTGACCATGGGGATTAAACAGACAACTATCCCAATTTTTTCCCCAAAACCAGCCAGGTATGGAAGACCGGGAGAGCCTAGCAGGATGGGGTCCCAGGATCTGAGGAACACAATACAACAACAATCATTCCGGGCACATGCTACACATATGTAAAAAGTAACATCCGAAGGTATATGAATATATATATAAATATATACATGTATAATATATGAATACTATATGCTGAAAAGGTCTCCCCCTTTCCACCTAAAAACAGGATCAAGAACCTGCCCTCACCTCCAAGGACGGGAGCGAGAGAGGGGAGGAAAAAGGGGGGACATCACAGCGGGGGAAAACTAGCAACAACCCTGCCACACATCAACACGCAGGCCACCCCAGTGACAAGGAAAAAAGGGACTTACCTCAGCGCGTAAGATGGCGGCCGGACACAAGCGCCGCTCAGGAGGAGAGAAGATAGGCGTGCCTGATTGGAAACGCGGGAGCCGCCGAGGCCCCGCCCCCCCTGAAGCGCCAACCACCGCGCGGACCACGCAGCACAGCGGTCCCGCCCCTATCCAGCGCGCCGAGCGTCTGACCCTGCGAGGGCAGCGCCGGCATCACAGGCCGACTGGCGGAGTATCAAGACACGCACTCCACACACACACACAGTAATGCACCCCCCGGCCCGCAGCAAACCTCTCTCTCCCCACGTAATATACAGAGCCACAAGCGCCGAGCACGGCGCGTCCATCCCAGCGGGCCCGCGGCGCAGCGCGCCGCGTGACCCGCCTCTCGGCTCCCTGAGGGGGATAATTAAAACCGGCGCCAAACATGCATCTCCCCCCAACGTAAAACAGTCACCCACAACGACCAGCGCAGCCGGAAAACGTCGCTAAAGCAGGGTTCAGGGTTCCATGATGGTGTGGGGGGGGGGGGGGGAAACACAACCCACCAATCATGCCACACACGGACAACATGACGCCCGACCAGAGAGTAAACCACTGTAAGGCACTATCTAACCGCTAGGTAAATGGGGCATCCCACATCCGGATCACCACTCCGGGAATCCCGCTATGCCCCGCAATGAAGGGTCGAGCGGAGGAGCTAATCTCCTGGGCACCTAGGATGCCAGCTACCTTTGCCCGACCTACAGCCAAGGCTGGGAGGCTGCCTGTTAACAGGGGAACATACAAAACAGGATCGGGCAGCAATAGACCATGGGGGGGGTGCCGGGGCGATACCCCGGCTACCTGCAAGCAGGAGACTTCTTTCTTCTGTCTTGTTGCCATCTTGCAGAGACCAACACTGGGGAATTGATGGGAGGTACCAGGTATGTATAGACCGGGAGGGGCTTGCTGCTTTTTTGGAGATCTCTGCAATTGCGCCACCTAGCGGTGAGATTACCCCAAGTGTAATAATAATGAGTAAATGAAGTGGGGTGTGTGACATACTTAGAATATACAAGACGGGAAATTGCACCGACACAGAGGAATACAAGACGGGAAATTGCACCGACACAGAGGAATACAAGACAGGAAATCACACCGGCACAGGATACAAAACAGGAAATCCCACCGACACAGAGGAATACAACACAGGAAATCACAGCGACACAGAGGAATACAAGACGGGGAATCACAGCGACACAGAGGAATACAAGACGGGGAATCACACCGACACAGAGGAATACAACACAGGAAATCACAGCGACACAGAGGAATACAAGACGGGGAATCACAGCGACACAGAGGAATACAAGACAGGAAATCACACCGACACAGAGGAATACAAGACGGGAAATCGCACCGACACAGAGGAATACAAGACAGGAAATCGCACCGACACAGAGGAATACAAGACGGGAAATCGCACCGACACAGAGAAATACAAGACAGGAAATCACACCGACACAGAGGAATACAACACAGGAAATCACACCGACACAGAGGAACACAAGACAGGAAATCACACCGACACAGAGGAATACAACACAGGAAATCACACCGACACAGAGGAACACAAGACGGGAAATCGCACCGACACAGAGGAATACAAGATGGGAAATCGCAGCGACAAAGAGGAATACAAGACAGGAAGTCGCACCGACACAGAGGAATACAAGACAGGAAATCACACCGACACAGAGGAATACAAGACAGGAAGTCGCACCGACACAGAGGAATACAAGACAGGAAATCACACCGACACAGAGGAATACAACACAGGAAATCACACCGACACAGAGGAACACAAGACGGGAAATTGCACCGACACAGAGGAATACAAGACGGGAAATCGCAGCGACACAGAGGAATACAAGACAGGAAGTCGCACCGACACAGAGGAATACAAGACAGGAAATCACACCGACACAGAGGAATACAAGACAGGAAGTCGCACCGACACAGAGGAATACAAGACAGGAAATCACACCGACACAGAGGAATACAAAACAGAAAGTCGCACCGACACAGAGGAATACAAGACAGGAAATCACACCGACAAAGAGGAATACAAGACAGGAAATCACACCGATACAGAGGAATACAAGATGGGAAATCACAACGATACAGAGGAATACAAGACAGGAAATCACACTGATAGAGAGGAATGCAAGAGAGGAAATCACACAGACACAGAGGAATACAAGACAGGAAATCACACAGACACAGAGGAATACAAGACAGGAAATCACACAGACACAGAGGAATACAAGACAGGAAATTACACCGACACAGAGGAATATAAGACAGGAAATCACACCGACACAGAGGAATACAAGACAGGAAATCACACCGACACAGAGGAATAAAAGACAGGAAATCACACCGACACAGAGGAATACAAGATGGGAAATCACAATGACACAGAGGAACACAAGACAGGAAATCACACCGACACAGAGGAACACAAGATGGGAAATCACAACGATACAGAGGAATACAAGACAGGAAATCGCACCAACACAGAGGAATACAAGACAGGAAATCACACCGACACAGAGGCATACAAGACAGGAAATCACACTGATAGAGAGGAATACAAGACAGGAAATCACACTGACACATTGACACAGAGGAATGAAAGACAGGAAATCACACCGACACAGAGGAATACAAGACAGGAAATCACACCGACACAGAGGAATACAAGACAGGAAATCACACCGACACAGAGGAACACAAGACAGGAAATAATGTAGGAAGACACCAGAAACAGTTACACCAATAACATTTTACAACTGTGTATTCATGTTTATGAGGACACGCACATGTAGGGTGCAGTGGGTGTGTCAGGGGCGGAGCTACACAAGTGATCTGTGATAGGAGAGCTAGGACCTCTCTTGAATAATGACATTAGAAAGACATCATGACAATGTCTAATGAGACAGTCGTACATCTCTCAGAGATCGCACAGTCACGTTTCGCCCTCATACTCGCTTAGTCAATCTGCAGCGAGCGATTGAACGTCGATCATCCGGGATGGTCGGGGATTCCAGGCTCATGCCGCCGCTGGCAGGCGAGCGCCGTGTGACTCACCGATTGCACGGCTGGCATTTCTCGACCCGCGCCACCGCGCGTACCATCCGCCAAGCCTGGCAGAAGAAATCCCTGGACGCTCGGTTGCCATGGCAGCTGCAGGAATTCGTTTACTCGGGAATGAAAACAGATTCTCCCGGATCGCACTCCATCAGCAGTGCCCCCCCCCCAATGGCGAGACGAGAATAAATACGGGTTCCCCGACTGCCGCAATATACATTGCACACATCACAATCGCCCCTAATGTTTTATTACCTCGACCAACCCACCGCCCCGCCCCAGGCACATGCACTTAATATTACAACCAGAAGTTAGATCATTCTTCCAATAATCGGACCCACATTCATAAATTATTCCTCCTGTCATAATACATAATTATAATAATAATGAAAACCTCCTATAAAAGAATAATAATTATTATTATATCATTCCTCCTGTCATAACACAAACGTACCAACGCGAATAGTCGCCGTTTCCTGTGCCTGCCGCCTGGGTCCCAGATACCACTGCCAGTCTCCTGTGCCTGGGCCCCTGATACCACTGCCAGTCTCCTGTGTCTGGGTCCCAGATACCACTGCCAGTCCCTGTGCCTGGGCCCCTGATACCACTGCCAGTCTCCTGTGCCTGGGCCCCAGATACCACTGCCAGTCCCTGTGCCTGGGTCCCAGATACCACTGCCGGTCTCCTGTGCCTGGGTCCCAGATACCACTGCCAGTCTCCTGTGCCTGGGTCCCAGATACCACTGCCGGTCTCCTGTGCCTGGGCCCCAGATACCACTGCCAGTCTCCTGTGCCTGGGTCCCTGATACCACTGCCAGTCTCCTGTGCCTGGGTCCCAGATACCACTGCCAGTCTCCTGTGCCTGGGTCCCAGATACCACTGCCGGTCCCTGTGCCTGGGTCCCATATACCACTACCAGTCCCTGTGCCTGGGCCCCTGATACCACTGCCGGTCTCCTGTGCCTGGGCCCCTGATACCACTGCCAGTCTCCTGTGCCTGGGTCCCAGATACCACTGCCAGTCTCCTGTGCCTGGGCCCCTGATACCACTGCCAGTCTCCTGTGCCTGGGCCCCTGATACCACTGCCAGTCCCTGTGCCTGGGTCCCAGATACCACTGCCGGTCTCCTGTGCCTGGGCCCCTGATACCACTGCCAGTCTCCTGTGCCTGGGCCCCTGATACCACTGCCAGTCCCTGTGCCTGGGCCCCTGATACCACTGCCAGTCTCCTGTGCCTGGGTCCCAGATACCACTGCCAGTCTCCTGTGCCTGGGTCCCAGATACCACTGCCAGTCCCTGTGCCTGGGTCCCAGATACCACTGCCAGTCCCTGTGCCTGGGTCCCTGATACTACTGCCAGTCTCCTGTGCCTGGGCCCCTGATACCACTGCCAGTCTCCTGTGCCTGGGCCCCTGATACCACTGCCAGTCTCCTGTGCCTGGGTCCCAGATACCACTGCCGGTCTCCTGTGCCTGGGTCCCATATACCACTGCCAGTCCCTGTGCCTGGGTCCCAGATACCACTGCCAGTCTCCTGTGCCTGGGTCCCAGATACCACTGCCAGTCCCTGTGCCTGGGTCCCAGATACCACTGCCAGTCTCCTGTGCCTGGGTCCCAGATACCACTGCCAGTCCCTGTGCCTGGGTCCCTGATACCACTGCCAGTCTCCTGTGCCTGGGTCCCAGATACCACTGCCAGTCTCCTGTGTCTGGGTCCCAGATACCACTGCCAGTCCCTGTGCCCCTGATACCACTGCCAGTCTCCTGTGCCTGGGCCCCAGATACCACTGCCGGTCTCCTGTGCCTGGGTCCCAGATACCACTGCCGGTCTCCTGTGCCTGGGCCCCAGATACCACTGCCAGTCCCTGTGCCTGGGTCCCAGATACCACTGCCAGTCCCTGTGCCTGGGTCCCAGATACCACTGCCAGTCCCTGTGCCTGGGTCCCTAATACCACTGCCAGTCTCCTGTTCCTGGGTCCCAGATACCACTGCCAGTCTCCTGTGCCTGGGTCCCAGATACCACTGCCAGTCTCCTGTGCCTGGGTCCCAGATACCACTGCCGGTCTCCTGTGCCTGGGTCCCAGATACCACTGCCAGTCTCCTGTGCCTGGGTCCCAGATACCACTGCCGGTCCCTGTGCCTGGGTCCCATATACCACTACCAGTCCCTGTGCCTGGGCCCCTGATACCACTGCCGGTCTCCTGTGCCTGGGTCCCAGATACCACTGCCAGTCCCTGTGCCTGGGTCCCAGATACCACTGCCAGTCTCCTGTGCCTGGGTCCCAGATACCACTGCCAGTCCCTGTGCCTGGGCCCCTGATACCACTGCCGGTCTCCTGTGCCTGGGCCCCTGATACCACTGCCAGTCCCTGTGCCTGGGTGCCAGATACCACTGCCAGTCTCCTGTGCCTGGGTCCCAGATACCACTGCCAGTCTCCTGTGCCTGGGTCCCAGATACCACTGCCAGTCTCCTGTGCCTGGGTCCCAGATACCACTGCCAGTCCCTGTGTCTGGGTCCCAGATACCACTGCCAGTCTCCTGTGTCTGGGTCCCAGATACCACTGCCAGTCTCCTGTGTCTGGGTCCCAGATACCACTGCCAGTCTCCTGTGTCTGGGTCCCTGATACCACTGCCAGTCTCCTGTGCCTGGGTCCCTGATACCACTGCCAGTCCCTGTGCCTGGGTCCCTGATACCACTGCCAGTCTCCTGTGCCTGGGTCCCTGATACCACTGCCAGTCTCCTGTGCCTGGGTCCCAGATACCACTGCCAGTCCCTGTGCCTGGGTCCCTGATACCACTGCCAGTCTCCTGTGCCTGGGTCCCAGATACCACTGCCAGTCTCCTGTGCCTGGGCCCCTGATACCACTGCCAGTCTCCTGTGTCTGGGTCCCAGATACCACTGCCAGTCTCCTGTGCCTGGGTCCCAGATACCACTGCCAGTCCCTGTGCCTGGGTCCCAGATACCACTGCCAGTCTCCTGTGCCTGGGTCCCTGATACCACTGCCAGACTCCTGGGGAGGTGTGCAGTTGTTTCTTTTCCCCGACATAAGGAAAAAGATGAATCTCTAGGTTTGCGTTTGGCTACACTCAGTGAGATAACAGGAGACAGAGGAGGTGCTCCCCCTGGTGGTCACCTTATAATCCAGCACATGTGACTGCTTCTATGTACAGCGCTGTGGTATATGTCAGCGCTATATGATGTATAATAACAGTGTGTGAGTGTGGAGGAGACATTAGAGTGTGAGCTCTGAGGGACAGGAGGTCATGTGACTGCTTCTATGTACAGCGCTGTGGTATATGTCAGCGCTATATAATGTATAATAACAGTGTGAGAGTGTGGGGGAGACATTAGAGTGTGAGCTCTGAGGGGCAGGAGGTCATGTGACTGCTTCTATGTACAGCGCTGTGGTATATGTCAGCGCTATATAAATGTATGATAACAGTGTGTGAGTGTGGGGGAGACATTAGAGTGTGAGCTCTGAGGGACAGGAGGTCATGTGACTGCTTCTATGTACAGCGCTGTGGTATATGTCAGCGCTATATAAATGTATGATAACAGTGTGTGAGTGTGGGGGAGACATTAGAGTGTGAGCTCTGAGGGACAGGAGGTCATGTGACTGCTTCTATGTACAGCGCTGTGGTATATGTCAGCGCTATATAAATGTATGATAACAGTGTGTGAGTGTGGGGGAGACATTAGAGCGTGAGCTCTGAGGGACAGGAGGTCATGTGACTGCTTCTATGTACAGCGCTGTGGTATATGTCAGCGCTATATAATGTATAATAACAGTGTGTGAGTGTGGGGGAGACATTAGAGTGTGAGCTCTGAGGGACAGGAGGTCATGTGACTGCTTCTATGTACAGCGCTGTGGTATATGTCAGCGCTATATAATGTATAATAACAGTGTGTGAGTGTGGGGGAGACATTAGAGTGTGAGCTCTGAGGGACAGGAGGTCATGTGACTGCTTCTATGTACAGCGCTGTGGTATATGTCAGCGCTATATAAATGTATAATAACAGTGTGTGAGTGTGGGGGAGACATTAGAGTGTGAGCTCTGAGGGACAGGAGGTCATGTGACTGCTTCTATGTACAGCGCTGTGGTATATGTCAGCGCTATATAATGTATAATAACAGTGTGTGAGTGTGGGGGAGACATTAGAGTGTGAGCTCTGAGGGACAGGAGGTCATGTGACTGCTTCTATGTACAGCGCTGTGGTATATGTCAGCGCTATATAAATGTATAATAACAGTGTGTGAGTGTGGAGGAGACATTAGAGTGTGAGCTCTGAGGGACAGGAGGTCATGTGACTGCTTCTATGTACAGCGCTGTGATATATGTCAGCGCTATATAATGTATAATAACAGTGTGTGAGTGTGGGGGAGACATTAGAGTGTGAGCTCTGAGGGGCAGGAGGTCATGTGACTGCTTCTATGTACAGCGCTGTGGTATATGTCAGCGCTATATAATGTATAATAACAGTGTGAGTGTGGAGGAGACATTAGAGTGTGAGCTCTGAGGGACAGGAGGTCATGTGACTGCTTCTATGTACAGCGCTGTGGTATATGTCAGCGCTATATAATGTATAATATCAGTGTGTGAGTGTGGGGGAGCTCCCCCTGGTGGTCACCTTATAATCCAGCACGGCATGTAGCTGCTCGGCGTCCATGTTGCTCCCGGTGTCGGCGAGCTCGTCCTTCGGGGCCTCCATCTTCTGCAACACAAGAGGTCGGGACGCTTGAATGATCGCACCCTCTGTTTCCTGTCCCCCATCCCCTTTGTGTGGAAGCATCACCTAATTTTAAACCATACCGCTTTTATTTAAATTTGGTCACACCCCCCCCACATTAAATTTGCATAAATGCTGGGAAAAGGTCAGACCAGCCTATGGCTCTCCCAGTGACAGGTTCACTTACTTTAAAGAAAACCTGTCCTTGCCTGCACCTCCATGTATGTGGCCGGAGCTGTGTGCTGCCGATTCCTGTCCCCCCTAAACACAAACCCCACCCTGAAAAAGAGAAGCCTCCCCAACAGAGAACACACAGGACTACTGTAAAGGGGAACTCCGAACCGTTACTAGCCCTCCATGCTCCCGCCCTGCGCAAAGCCTGAATAAAGTCACATGATCAGCGTCTGCGACCCAATCCCATAGTGAAATCTTTTCCTAGCAGAGCTCCATCTGATGGGGGACAGGAAACTACTGCACCCCCTCACACCATCAGTAAGCCCTGCATTAGAGAGATACTCACCTTTTACTAGCAGAGCTCCATCTGATGGGGGACAGGAAACTACTGCACCTCCCCCCTCACAGTAAGCACAACTCACCACACTGTGCAACGCTGCGCTTCCCGGGCCGTCTTCTTTCACTATCACCTCGTCACTGCGCTCGTCCACCATGTCATCCGCTGCAAAATAAAAGGAGAAGAGACCGACATTAGCCCCGCCCCCTCCTGACACTGCTCATCTGCATATTATACCTTACAGAGTGTGAGCTCTGAGGGGACAGGAGGTCATGTGACTGCTTCTATGTACAGCGCTGTGGTATATGTCAGTGCTATATAATGTATAATAACAGTGTGTGAGTGTGGAGGAGACATTAGAGTGTGAGCTCTGAGGGACAGGGGGTCATGTGACTGCTTCTATGTACAGCGCTGTGGTATATGTCAGCGCTATATAATGTATAGTAACAGTGTGTGAGTGTGGAGGAGACATTAGAGTGTGAGCTCTGAGGGAAAGGAGGTCATGTGATTGCTTCTATGTACAGCGCTGTGGTATATGTCAGCGCTATATAAGAGTACTCACCTGTAGAATTGCTTTTACTATGCATGGCACGGCCTGCTTCACTAAGTCATTAGACCTGGGTATTCCGCCACAAGGTGGCGCAGTGCACTGCAGAAAAGTTGTGGCTCCTCCCGGCCCCATAGACCAATCCAGCGTTGACAAGCAGTTATTCAAGAAACCGGGAGATAATAAAGGTAAAAAATACAATTCTGTGATTACTCACCTGTAGAATTGTTATTATGAGTATACAGTACGTCCTGCTCCAGATAAGAATCATTACACTTGGGTATTACTCCGCCAGATGGCGCTGGACTGCAGAGACCGCGAAATTGGCTCCTCCCGGCCCCTCAAATACCCAGGACCTCCCACAAATCCCCAGCATTGAAAAGCAGTTAACGAGAAGCCGGGAGAAAGAAAACAGAACCAACAAGTAACTATAACAATGATAACAATCACCATACAGGGGATCCAGGATAATGCAAAACCAAGGGTGGGGTGGAGCAGGACGTGCTGTATATGTATGAAAGGGTGCTGAGGTAACAAAATGGCTGCTGCAAGGCTTGGTAACAAAATGGCTGCTACAAGGCTTACATTTAGAAAACTGTCGCTTTAAGGTTCAAACTGTGAGAACAGTGCAGTGTCCGTTATCTGGGTGCTAGGAATGTGTTGACCACAAGAACATGAGAACATAACAATTCTTTCCTGTGAAAACCTTGGTAGAGAACCCAAACAACTGTTTCCTGAGAAGTCCTTGGTTAGGTTGGTTCTTGGAATATTCCCTCACGTGTAATGACGTGCCATGAACCAATGTATGGCCACACCTTATACACACCCCATACACACCCCGGACATCAATATATTGACATAATTGAACCAATCAAGAACTGATTGGGATAGTCTATTGCCTTTTCCCCGCCTATGTCTTGATTTTGCTTTTTATGCTGTAACCCACGCTAAAATAAACAGTTCACACCGAGAATAGCTGTTATGTGTCTTTCTTGCGCTTGGTGTGGGCTCCGGAATTCCGAAGTGTGAAGGTAACTCTGGTCTACAGACAAATAAGGTAATCCCAGGTAGAGGACTCAGTGGGAGTCGCTCTTAGGTGTCTGCCAGTAATAGGGGCAGATATTTTTTCAGTGGTGGAGAATGCGGGCAAGTCTCCTTGAAGGGGGTAAGTGATTTATACGCTTAACCCCGAGGGAAGGTTAAAGGACTTGTGCCCTTGTGCCTCTCGCAGTCTTGGCGAGGTGTTGCGGGGTTCGTAGGGAATCGCTGCTTGGTTATTTGAAGCGCGCTATATAAATTGTTGATTATTTGTGTTTGGGAACAGATTTGTCTGTTAACTGTGAGTTTACCTGACCACTGAAACCTTTCTCTCTCTTTCTCTCTGAAACATAGTGTGTTAAGATTATTTGTTTGTGTGGATTGATAAGTGTGAAGGTGAGCACGCTTTAAACCACGGATATTGTCATCTGTTTATTTGTCATTTGTTAACTGATAATGGGTCAGTCTGAGTCTAAAGTGCCCCATGTGGGAGAGGATTGTATCCACTATGTAGAGAGGTTAACTGGAGGAGCATGGACTGGAAAGGTTCCCGTATTATCAAGGAGACCCAAACTGGGATAAAGATTATATAAAGAAGGGAGGTGGAAATGGGTTAAAACATGCTTCCTATTGGTTTAAAACTAGTTATAAACTAGATGTAGAGGACATCCAATTCAGGAGACAAAGAGTCCCCTGGGTTTCATGCCCTGGAACACAAACTAGGAACACACTTAAAATAAAATGTAAACAAGAGTTTAGGGCTAAAAGTAACTGCCCCTCACCTTACGTGCCACCTAAGAAAAACAGCCTCTATCCCTCCTCTACTCTGGAAGAGATGAAAGTCTTAATAATCACAGAAGTTAGGAAACAAATGAGCAGCGATAGACAGAAGCTGTCTGCTGATGTTTCTCCGCTAGATAAAGAGGAACACAAAGAGAAAAATGAACTAGTTAAAGATGACAGCTGGGTTTTCTATTGGGGTCCCGCTGCAAATACTAGGAGTAAAATTAGTTGGAGAAAGTTAATATAAAAGCCTAACTGCTGAAGTCAGGTCAGGATACAATGTGATAGAATCATAAGATGCTTTGTTAGGATCCACATAAGATTGGGCTAATATGAAATTATTTTAGAGACATCCCATGCTGTGTGACAGTGTATGGGTTAAATAGCACGCAGGCTGGCAGGAACGGAATGTGTGTTTGTGTGGGAAAGACAGCGATAATACGCACTAGAGAGTAGCAGATTTCAGCACAAGCAATGGAGATAAATACACCGCCCTTACTAATTTCTGACCAACTTCATGCTAAACAGGGAATCATACATATTTTCACAATGAAACTTAAAAGGTTGCATGTAGACTTAAACCAGATAAGCCCTGGATGTGTGATTTTATTACCAGAATATTTTTTTAATAAAACAGCCACATTGAAACCATGAGATTTGTCTCAGGAACTATCCTTTCAGTGCCTGTCTGCCATCTCTTCTCACCTCATGACACGGGCTGGAATAGCAACATTGATTTAAGAAATAGTTTTTTTCAGCGTCCCAGTGGACAAGGAGACACAGCCCATCTTTGCTTTTAGGTCACATTTGCCCTAGGCTTATGTGTATTGGTAAATAGTAGTTTTTTGTGTAATGATACAATATTCCTCCTCTTAAAGTCTGGACACCCAGCCATGGTTCTGTCCTACTGCAGACAGTTTTCTCCTCTGCAGTTTTGATTGGGAGGCCACCCTGGGGAACAAGAGGGATCATTTGAATTGTCTTTTTGTAAGTGATTATAAAGTGTCTAAAGAAAAGTTGTAATGGTGTCAGAAAAAGCTTGAATACCTGGGTTTTATGCTTTCCCAGGGACAAAGAGAAATGAGCTATAAGAGAATAGCTGCTGTCGTGGGTCTGCCCTGCCCACTTACCAGGAAGGACATGCTAACCTTCCTTGGTATGATTGGCTGCTGCCACCAATGGATTCTAGATTGTTCATGTTATGACAGCATATGGAGAGCTGAAATGTATGTTGATAAACCTGACACCCTAAAATGGTTAAATGAAATGTGTAATGTGCAATGTTTTGTGTATTTGAGATATGGTAAGAGCCCGTTGCCAGGATTTGTAAAACCGTGTGCATGGGCCCAGTATAAGAACATGGAGGTGCCCTGTTGTTTTTTTCCCTCAAAGGTGGTCCCTGGGCAGGTACAGGGCAATGCCTGTGTGTCTCATAGCCCTGGCCTTGTGTGTAGTGTTAGTAGGAATGGCAGAAACCTTTACTTTTTGTGACATGATACAAACTTACTTTACTACCCTCAATTTGTTTTTCCTTCTTAATAACATACACGCAAACAGCAAACATGCAAACGCCCATGCTAACACCAGACATACCCCTCCCTGACCAGACTATGACTGACTTACAAACATATGCTAGTAAAAAGACAGGGAGGATTGAGGAAAGGCAGGAGTGCACAAATGTCCATGGATTTTTTTGTGATAAGAGGGGAAAAACTAGGGAAACCGTGCAGCTGCTAGTGCTGCACCTTTTTTTTTTAACCCACAGAAAGCAAGAAATGAGCACCTGACATTCCAACAACCTTGTTCACAAATCTGCGGATTTGCTTTTTCTCACATGCTTAGTTTAGGGAAAATACAGGAGTAATTTTTTTGATAGTGGATATGTTCCCAAGGTGAGTTGAACTTTTTGTGACGACGAGGGAAGATGCCAGGACTGTGGTAAGAATTCTCACACAAGAGAATATTCCTAAATGGGGATGCCCCTTAATGGGTAAATGGGTAAATCCAAATAGCCTGTCCCTCACTGTGAAGGTCTGTCAGGATTTAGTAGAGAACCCTTAGGATAGAGTGGAAGTTTCACATCCCTTAACTCCCTCAGAGCCCTGGAATAGTTGGAAATAAAAATATAAATAAATAAATAGGACCAGAGAGGATAAATTATAAATTAAGCCACAGGAGGGAACTTATGCTAAATGTAAAAGGGTCCTTCCAGGAGTAGGATTGGTAGGAATTAGAATGACCCCCCCTAAGGTCACTGGGTAGTCATCATTCAAGGTTTTAATGGGAAGACCATTCCCCACCCCCTGGGCTAGGGTGCCCCTTTATGTTAGAAAGAGGGGACCTAGACCTGATATAGGAAGAATATGTGAGGAAGCTGATTAAAACTTTGGAAAATGTTGAAAGAAATATGGCTTGCACCTCTCTGTCTCGTATCTCTCCTTTTCTTCACAGATGTCCCTCATCCATCCATCCATCCTTCTGAAGTAGGTGCCATGGTTGTGATCCAGTAGCTGAATCGCAGAAAGAAGCAAGGCTGCCTTGGTGATCGCAGTGACCAGAACCAGTCCTAGTGGAGGATTGCCAGTCGTGGGTGCAGAGTGAAGAAGAGCACAGGAAAAGCATGAAGATGATGACTAATGCGGGGGATCTAGGGTCCCCGAAGATGGAAGAACAGACGAAGCCCTTGACCAGGCCTTATTTGCTGGACTCTGGGGCTGAAATGGCTAAACTTTTGATACTTGCTTTTATTCTTTTTGTGACAATATATGTGCTTACTTTATGCATTTATGACCCACAGGTGTTAGGCCCCACTCAAGGTGTATGTGGGAAAAGTAAAATTAGAGAAATTAGGTAAAAGAGGGACAAGTGAAGGTGACCTCCTAATATGCTACTTCTAAAGTTCATAGATGCCTACGCCTGAAAGTCCAGTGTTTGGATATGTAGTAAATTACACCCTGAAATATTACAGGTCATTTGATATCTATCAAAAAAAATTTGGGAAAGATTACCGCGCTAAAATTTGTTATAGTGTTTGTAGACAAGTGTTGTTATGTTTTACAAAGGAGAACTGCTCAACGTGCTATGACCCAAATATCCCAGTAGGTCCAAGGTTGACATATAGTGATGTGGCACAAAGCAAAATAGGAATAGGCCGCTTAAGAGCCCCTGCATGTCCAAAAGTGTCCAAAAAATGAATCCAACGTTGATAGCTATGCCTTTAAATCTCATTCAGACCTTTAATTTATAAAAACCAAATGAGAAATGATTGGGTTTCAGATATAAGACCCACAACCCAGACTGCTGGTTTTAAGTTTGGGAAATCTAATAGGGAAGTAAAAATCCCATTCTTAGTTTAATATTTCTAAGCCAGCTGAGAGCAATGCCCAGTACAACGCAACTGGCTGGAATTTCATTTTGATTAATCTGTAATCTGTAATCTGCCTAACTGAATTTCTTATAATTTCTGCATTTCTTATAATGTTCTTCATGAAGGAGAATATAAAGGAAATTTAGAAATAAGAGCATAACACAAGATATGAGCTTGTGTAATAACATCTACATTTGTTGTAGGGAAAGTGTGTTACCCCTGGTTCCCACTGCTATATGGCTGTCCTAATCCTAATCCCTGTAAATGGTCGTGGATCACGAGGGAAAGTGTTATTTTGAAATTAGTCAATATCAATACTAGTCAATACTTTTAATAATTCAACTTTTATATTTGCTGTTTAAAATGTTTATGTGTATGATAGGGATAAATAGGGATGGGATTCCCACCCCACATATCTGCCGCTTTCAGGCCAAAGAGAGAGATCCCTGCTCAACTTTTCCCCTCACTATAGGAAATCCTTCCCCCTCAGACAATGGGACCTATTGGTTTTTTGTTCCTGTAGTGGCTGCTCAGATTGGGGAAGAAGGTTTTACTCCCGGGATATGTCCAGTTTTAGGAGTAAGCCCCGAGCCCCAACACTTCCCCCAAATGACCCCTTGGATAAGAAAATTGTCACTGCAAGAGGTCCAGGTCATGATGACCAACCCTTCCCCTGAGGATACTTTTGCCTCTGAGACAGGGTTTGACAGTAACACCAATTTATGGGTTAAATTGGCTCATTATACGGCACAGAGCCAGAACACTATGTTTGTGCAGCCGCCCGTCCTCATCTAGGCCCTGTACCTTTGACCCTGCCCCTGGAGGAGTAGGGGTGTTTCCTTACACATATACAGCAATAGGACCTAAGAGGGGGAGTGTGATATCTGGAAGAGAAAATATCCTATACTAACCCAGACTGTTTCCCCGGGACCTGGAATAGAAGTTTACCCCGGGAACTACACCTGTTATTCCCTGCCTAGTGGCACTGTGAATGTAAGCATTTTCAGTCCAGATTTTTGTGCCAATAATGGTAGTTCCACCATCCCTGACTTATTTTATTTGTTTAATCAGTCACATGGTGTGGGAGATGTGTTCAGGCTATGTGGAGATGGGAAAATAAGACATAAACTTCGACAATCATGGAGAGGCCAATGTACCTTGGTGAAAATTATAATGCCTTTCCTTATCACCCCCTCCAATACCGTGACAGAGCAGGTACATTTCCCCTTGCTGACCGAGGGTAGACGAAAGAGGCCTAGGGGGAAATTTCGACCCCCACGTGTACCTGGATGCCATAGGAGTCCCAAGTCCCAAGATGAGTTTAAGGCCGAGGATCCTGTTAAGACAGGATTTGAGTCTATTATTCCCCTTATCACTGCCAATAAAAATGCTGATTGGATAAACTACCTCTACTACAACCAGCAGCGTTTTGTTAATGCAACGCGAGATGGCCTTAAGGGGATGGCAGAGCAATTGAGTCCCACGTCCACCATGGTATTCCAGAATAGAATGGCCTTAGACATGCTCTTAGCAGAAAAAGGGGGTGTATGCAAATTAATAGGTGAATGTGGGATGTGATATTTATCCAGATATATACTAATATCCAGCCATATACCAAGACTAAGGCTTGCTTGAATCAGTTTGCTCAGGCTTAGAATAAAGGTGAAAGTTTCACTTTAAGACACTTACATATCCATGCAATCATTTAGCAGAAACTGGACATTTCATTATTATTATTATAACCTAGCTAACGAGATGGGCCCTATCTAATGTCAGTCTGTATGCTTCAGGAGACAGCATTAAGGCTGCCTCTAATTCCTTCTCTTGTTTAGGAACTTACTGTATTGTATTGTTTATGCCTACGTGCAAAATGTCCCGTTAATAGTTGCTCCCCGAAGGGAGGGGTAAGGAGAAATTCTGTATACTGCCCTATATATTCTCAGAGGTGAACATCCCGACCCCGGGGAGATACCGAAGAGGTATTAGGCCTACACTAGAGACCCAATTGACCTGTGAGGATGGGGTCCCTGTATTCTGGTACAACACGTCAGCAAAGGTTGTAACTTATACCTTTGATCTGTGTACGTGTTGTTCGAGTGTAAAGGGAGTCGACAGATGCTCAAATATGGAAGCCCCAGCACAACCTATTATATATGTGTAACTGATGATTATTGGGGACAGAATTTTGACTATTGGGGGGCGGTGGGCTGGAACACAAATCCTGAATTCCCTAAAGGCAATGGAGACTGGGGATGCGGGTAAATACTGGCTGGGAATCTACCCCACAGGAGGGTGTAATAAAAAACTGTCATAAATGCTTACATTGTTTCCTACTTAAAGACATTAAGGACAAGCCAGTTGTCCCCACACCCCTGCCTTCTGCAGAGGAAACAGAGAAAAGGATAGCTGTGGAGACTGATATTACCCCTGAAAACACTCTAGAAACAGAGACGGGGTTTAATCCTTCCCGAAACATTTGGGTACAATGGGCCCACTATACAGCACGCCAACACAATAGGTCTGACTGTTATGTGTGTGCGGGAACTAGCCCACATCTTGGTACAGTCCCCTTACCTTTACCCCAGGAGGACCAGGAGTGCTTGTTGAAAATTTACAAGAATGAGTCTTTAAGCAAGAATGAATGTCGAGTGTGGTCTCAGCATTTTCCCCGGCTGGATCACCCTGCCGCCGTGGGGTCGGGTATACATGCCTATAAGGGGAATTATACCTGTTATGAGAGAAAGGAGGGCACCATAAGTGTAGGTAGGATGCCCAAGGGATGGTGCTCAGGGATAGCAAGCGTGACAGAGGATAAGCTTGGCCCATATAAGGTTGCACTGGGAGATATTTGGTGGCTGTGTGGCGGTAGTGTGTTATATCCGAGACTGTAATTCAGTTGGCAAGGACAGTGCGCACCAGTAAAATTGATTATGTCTTTTGTAATTTCCCCCGCACTGCAATGGGAGCTACAGGGAACCCTGTCAGTGGAAATGAAAATGAATGCCGGTTCAGAACAGGACTGGGGAAACTGGTTTAAAGATTTCTTCTCCGGCTGGAAGGGATTTTTAACTCAGTTGGTGGTCATCATCATGCTTAGCATAATCGCAGTAGTAGCTTTTAAGATTATAATGTGTGTAATCGCTATGCGTGCTAGTAAGGCTCAAAGTACTTATGCTGCTTACTTAGCCCATAACCAAGAGGAGTATGAGAAAGCGAGTCAGCGACTTAAGTAAGTCTTGACTCGAAAGAGGGGGCTGAAAGGGTGCTGAGGTAACAAAATGGCTGCTGCAAGGCTTGGTAACAAAATGGCTGCTACAAGGCTTACATTTAGAAAACTGTCGCTTTAAGGTTCAAACTGTGAGAACAGTGCAGTGTCCGTTATCTGGGTGCTAGGAATGTGTTGACCACAAGAACATGAGAACATAACAATTCTTTCCTGTGAAAACCTTGGTAGAGAACCCAAACAACTGTTTCCTGAGAAGTCCTTGGTTAGGTTGGTTCTTGGAATATTCCCTCACGTGTAATGACGTGCCATGAACCAATGTATGGCCACACCTTATACACACCCCATACACACCCCGGACATCAATATATTGACATAATTGAACCAATCAAGAACTGATTGGGATAGTCTATTGCCTTTTCCCCGCCTATGTCTTGATTTTGCTTTTTATGCTGTAACCCACGCTAAAATAAACAGTTCACACCGAGAATAGCTGTTATGTGTCTTTCTTGCGCTTGGTGTGGGCTCCGGAATTCCGAAGTGTGAAGGTAACTCTGGTCTACAGACAAATAAGGTAATCCCAGGTAGAGGACTCAGTGGGAGTCGCTCTTAGGTGTCTGCCAGTAATAGGGGCAGATATTTTTTCAATGTATAATACCAATTCTACAGGTGAGTATTTCACAGAATTGTATTATTCTTAGTATACAGTACGTCCTGCTCCAGATAAGAATCATTACACATGGGACATCCAATAGCAGTGTCCATAAAGTAGGGTGGGATCCCCAAAGGTAACAACAGACAGGTCAGAGCACTGCCGCCTGCAGAACCTTCAGGATCAGCTGAGGCCCTAACATCAACCTTGTAAAACTTAAGGTATGAACAGAAGACCAAGTAGCGGCCTTGCAAGCTTGTTCAACAGAAGCCTGGTGCTGAAAAGCCCAAGACACACCAATAGCATGAGTAGAATGAGCAGTAAGGCGGAAGGGAGGATTCTTCCCTTTAGCAGAGTAGGCCTGAATCACAGCCTGACGGATCCATTTGCTGATTTAGCAGGAGCCAGACTCTTCCTAGGACCAGAAGGGACCACAAAAAGAGCATCAGATTTTCTGAATGGAGCAGAAGCCACTAGATAGTACTTCAGACACCTAACCACATCCAAAGAATGCAAGACCCTCTCCTTAGCGTTACTAGGATTAGGGCACAAGGAAGAACAATGTCCTGATTCAAATGAAAGGCAGACACGACCTTAGGCAGAAAGTCTGGCTTGAAGCAAAACACCACCTTGTTCTGGTGTCTCTCATAGTAGGGGGGCTGGATGGAAAGCGCCGCCAACTCAGACACACGCCTAACAGAGGTGATAGCCACCAGAAAGACAACCTTGAGAGTAAGAATGACCAGGGCAGCCTCCTGCAAGGCAGACAAGACCAAGTTCAGATCCCAAACAGGCAACATAGGCTTACGTGGGGGACGCACATAAGTAACCCCCTGGAAAAAAAGTCCTGATCAGAGAATGCTGAGCAAAGGACCTCTGGAAGAAAACAGCCAGGGCAGAGACATGACCCTTCAGAGTACTGAGTTGGAGCCCCATCTCCAACCCATGCTGCAGGAACTCCAGGATCCTGGGAATAGAGAACACACGACAGGGAAGAGACCTAGACTCACACCAGTCAATGTAGGCACGCCAAACCCTATAGTAAATAGAAGAAGAAGACTTCTTCCTAGCCTTTATCATGGTATCAACAACAGAGGCAGACAGCCCCTTCTCCATCAAGATAGAGGTTTCATCAGCCAGGCCGTCAAAGCCAGAGTTTGTAAATTGGGATGGCGTAAGTGACCCTGAGTGAGCAGGTCTGGCACCCTGGGCAGAGCGTACTGATCTACTGCCAGCTGCACCACGTCTGCGAACTACACTCTTCTTGGCCACTTGGGGGCCACCAGTATTGCTGGTACCCCCTCCAGAACTATCTTGCGCAGGACCCTGCCCAACAGGGGGAATGGGGAAAAGACATACAGGAGCTGAAAGTCCTGCCATGACATTGCTAGAACATCCGTGGCCAAGGCCAGAGGATCCTGGGACAGGGAGACAAAGGCCGGGAGCTTGTGATTGTGACGGGACGCAAATAGATCCACATCTGGTTGTCGCCAACAGTGACACAGAGATTGGAACACCCTGCTGCATAGGGACCATTCTCCCAGGCGAGAGGTCCCCCTGCTCAGAGAGTCTGCCTGCAGATTCTCCACCCCCGGAATGTACACAGCTGATATGCAAGGAACATTGTCCTCCGCCCAGGCCAGGATCAGAGACGCTTCCTGGAGGGCCCTCTTGCTCCTGGTCCCTCCCTGATGTCAAATGAGTCAGAACCAACCTGATCGCCCGCAGTTCCAGAATGTTGATAGGTGTGTGGGCCTCCTGAACTGCAGGGACTTCCAGAAACCCCCCCAACCTGTCAGACTGGCATCCGTGGTGACCATCTCCCAGCAGGGGGCCAGAAAGGATCTGCCCACCAACAGGTTCCTGGAGTCCAGCCACCACGAGAGGGACCGCCTGACTAGGGGGGAAAGCACAAGGACCTGGTCCAGGGACGCAGGATCCTTGTCCCATACTGACAAGAGGTGGAGTTGCAGAGGCCTCATGTGGAACTGGGCATATGGAACCGCCTCGAAGCACGGCACCATCAGGCCCACCAGCTGCATTCCCTGCCTGATGGAGGGATGATGACAAGATAGCAGGAACTGAACCTGCGCTAGCAGACTGTCCACCTTCTGCTGAGAAAGAAAAATCCTTGCCTGAACTGTATCCAGATTCATTCGCAGGAAGGGTGTCACCAAGGAGGGAGACAGGGAAGACTTGGGATGGTTGATCACCCAGCCAAATGACTCCAGAGTGGACACTACCAGCTGAGTATCCAACTCTGCCTGTTGGAGGGACTGGGAAGTGATGAGAATGTCGTCCAGATAGGGCAGCACGCGAATGCCCTGAGACCTGATCAGAGACATCACTCCTGCCAGCACCTTGGTGAACACTCTGGGAGCTGAAGTGAGACCGAAGGGCAATGCCACAGATTGGTAGTGCTGATCCTCCAGAGCGAACCTGAGGAACCTTTGATGACCTGGAAACACAGGAATATGAAGGTAAGCATCTTTGATGTCCACAGACGTCATGAAGTCCCCTGGACGCAGGGAACAGATGGTAGAGCGCAAAGTTTCCATGCGAAAGCGCCTGCACCTGACAAGTTTGTTGAGGATCTTCAAGTCCAGGATGGGCCTGACTGACCCATCTCTTTTGGGCACGGTGAAAAGTTTGGAATAGAACCCCTTGCCCCTTTCTCGTAAGGGGACCTGACAGATGACCCCCAGCTCCAGAAGGCTTCGCACCGCCAGAACTAGAGCCTGAGCTGACACAGGGTCCTGAGGAATCCGGGATCTGATGAATCTTGGGGGGGGCCAGGCAGCAAACTCTATCTTATAACCGGAGGACACTACCTCCTGAATCCACCGGTCTGAGACATGAAGCCTCCAGACTTGAGCAAAGTGCTGAAGCCTTCCCCCCACCCGGATGGGTGAGGGCGCCCCTTCATGCCTGAGGGGGCTTGGGAGAAGACTTAAGCTTGGAGCCCCAGGAGGAGCCAGGGCTTCCACGTCCTCTGCCCCTACCCCAGAAATCTCCTCGGGCCCCGGTAAGGGAGACCCCCCTCCCCTGTCTGGCACCACGGTAGGGGGAAGAAAAGGAGCTCTGTCTTCGAAAGGGCCGAGCCTGCCGCCTGCGCTGGGGTAACCTGCCTCCCTTAGCAAACAGGTCCAGGCAGTCCCCAAACAGGTGTAGTCCTTTGAAGGGAAAAGCAGTGAGAGCTTTCTTGGCAGCGTTGTCAGCAGCCCACTGGCGCAGCCAAACCGAGTGACGTATAGCCACCACAAGGGCAGAGGTTCTGCCACACATCCTAATGGTATCATTACAGGCAGAGAGGACATAAGTCACAAAAACCTCACAACGAGAGAGTGCATTAAACTCCTCACTAGACACATCATCAGGGGCACCATCTAGGACACTTCTAAGCAGGGTCCTAATAGCCACAGCCGTAATGGCAGAGGCACAGACCAGGCGCAGCGCCGTCCCCACACATGCAAAGACATGGGACGCCAGCTGATCAATACGCCGGTCCTCAACATCCCGCAGCGTAGTAGAGTCAGGGGAATGCATGACAGAGGTGTTAGATAACCCTAGGACCGGGGCATCCACCTCTGGAGGGGATGACCAACGCTTCACCACATCAGCAGGAAAGGGATACTTCCTATCCCAAGTCTTAGGTACAACGGGAAGCCTGCTGGGGCGTTCCCATTCCCTGAGCACGAGATTATTAAAATGGGCTTGCTCAGGAAACTCTAAACGTGGCTTAGCAGTATGAAACAATTCCCCCTGTTGCCTGGGGGCCGCAACCGGGGGAGAGATAGACAGTACCTCAAAAATCTGAGCCAACAGCCTATCAGTATCATCTGGGGCCCAGGGGTCAGAGCCAGAATCATCATGACCCCTGGGCCTCTCATCAGATGACTCCGAGTCAGAGAGTAACTCCCCTTCTTCCAAAGGGGTATAACCAGACAGTTCCAAGAACTCATCAGCCTCCATAGGGAAAAGAGTGACATCAGGCGTCAAGTGCCGCTTTTTAGCAGAGGCCTTACGCGCCAAGGTATTAGCCAGAAACTTCTCAACACTAGCCAGTCTGGAAGACACATCAGGCTGAGAATCCCCACTGGTATGCAACTCAATGGGAGTCAAATTTAAGCTCGGGGGAGTAGGTGACGCCATACGAGGCGCAGGCCCAGCTACTGGTAAACCAGGCTGCAGCGCAAGCACCTGCTGGGCACAAGGTACACAGACCCGCACATTGTCAGCACTAGTAGGGGACACCCCACAAGCTACACACAGCCGGGCTTGTCCCGAAGGAACCCCGAGCACATTATCCTGAGACGCCTCCATATGGTACACAGTCCCCAAAACCCTCAGAAGCCAGGACAGGAACTCGGCATCCCTCAGTAGGCTCACCATAAAGCCTATGGCCGGCTCCCCTTTGTGGTACAGGGTCTGCGGCTTGGAGCAGCGCTCCCCGATCACCTGACCCTAGTGCTCCTCTACCCTCACCCGATCCATCAGCCGAGGCTGGGAGGCACAGAGGGTCCAGAAACGGGTGGAAATAGACTTGCAGGGCCGCAGGCTTGGTTGCCCCGCTCACCTGCGCAATATAGAGAGAGAGCCATCTTCTATCTTCACAGAATCACTGCAGAGAGAACACTGGAGAGGTCTATTGGTGATACTGTTTTTATATGGTACCGGGAGGAGCCACAACTCTTCTGCAGTGCACTGCGCCACCTTGTGGCGGAATAACCCAGACGTAAGGACTTCTGGAAGCAGGTCGTGCCATGCAATAGGAAAAAATGTATAGTAACAGTGTGTGAGTGTGGGGGAGACATTAGAGTGTGAGCTCTGAGGGACAGGAGGTCATGTGACTGCTTCTATGTACAGCGCTGTGGTATATGTCAGCGCTATATAATGTATAATAACAGTGTGTGAGTGTGGGGGAGACATTAGAGTGTGAGCTCTGAAGAACAGGAGGTCATGTGACTGCTTCTATGTACAGCGCTGTGGTATATGTCAGCGCTATATAAATGTCCCCTGATATTTATCTTAAGGAGGAACTGTGACAGGGCCCCAGCGCTGGTCCTACCTTGCAGGCTATCTTCCGAGAGGCAGATAGAGACGTTGTCATGGCGATCACTTTCCTCCATCGCGGTGGCTACGGGGTCTTCTTTGGGCGTCAGCGCCGACGCCGGGGAGTCCTGATGGTCGGGGAAGGTGGCCGGGCCCCCGCGGGGCGGGGGAACTTCGATGCCCATCAGCCGGTACTTCCTGCGCCGGTTCCCGATCCAGGTCTGCAATGACAAGAGGCGGCCATTGAAATGACGAGCCGCAATCGCCATGCTTCGCGTAAAGTAGAACTCCGGGTAAGACCTTTTTTATTTCCTAATTTAACTCCTAGCTCCCTGTCATGAGCCGCAATTAATACCGGTATGCTTTGTATAACTATATTAATATGTAACTATATAACAATGTAACTATATAACTATCTTAATATGTAACTATATAACTGTGTAACTATATAACTATGTAACTATATAACTATATTAATATGTAACTATATAACTGTGTAACTATATAACTATATTAAAATGTAACTATATAACTATATTAATATGTAACTATATAACTATGTAACCATATATAGTTATACAGTTACATATTAATATAGTTATATAGTTACATAGTTATATAGTTATATGGTTATATAGTTATATAGTTATATGGTTATATAGTTAAATATTAATATAGTTACGGTATATAGTTACATAGTTATATAGTTACATATTAATATAGTTACACAGTTATATAGGTATAAAGTTACATATTAATATGGTTACATAGTTATATAGTTAAATATTAACATAGTTATATAGCTACTCATTAATATAGTTATATAATGATATGGAGATACTACAGCCAAACTATATGGATATACTAGAGCCACACTATATGGATATACTAGAGCCACACTATATGGAGATACTAGAGCCACACTATATGGATATACTAGAGCCACACTATATGGATATACTAGAGCCACACTATATGGATATACTAGAGCCACACTATATGGAGATACTAGAGCCACACTATATGGAGATACTAGAGCCACACTATATGGAGATACTAGAGCCACACTATATGGTGATACTAGACCACGCTATATGGTGATACTAGACCACGCTATATGGATATACTAGACCACACTATATGGAGATACTAGAGCCACACTATATGGAGATACTAGAGCCACACTATATGGAGATACTAGAGCCACACTATATGGAGATACTAGAGCCACACTATATGGAGATACTAGACCACACTATATGGATATACTAGACCACACTATATGGAGATACTAGAGCCACACTATATGGAGATACTAGAGCCACACTATATGGAGATACTAGAGCCACACTATATGGAGATACTAGAGCCACACTATATGGAGATACTAGACCACACTATATGGATATACTAGACCACACTATATGGAGATACTAGAGCCACACTATATGGAGATACTAGACCACACTATATGGAGATACTAGAGCCACGCTATATGGAGATACTAGAGCCACACTATATGGAGATACTAGACCACACTATATGGAGATACTAGAGCCACACTATATGGAGATACTAGACCACACTATATGGAGATACTAGAGCCACACTATATGGATATACTAGACCACACTATATGGAGATACTAGAGCCACACTATATGGAGATACTAGACCACACTATATGGAGATACTAGAGCCACACTATATGGAGATACTAGAGCCACACTATATGGAGATACTAGAGCCAGACTATATGGAGATACTAGACCACACTATATGGAGATACTAGAGCCACACTATATGGAGATACTAGAGCCACACTATATGGAGATACTAGACCACACTATATGGAGATACTAGAGCCACACTATATGGAGATACTAGAGCCACACTATATGGAGATACTAGAGCCAGACTATATGGAGATACTAGACCACACTATATGGAGATACTAGAGCCACACTATATGGAGATACTAGACCACACTATATGGAGATACTAGAGCCACACTATATGGAGGTACTAGAGCCACACTATATGGAGATACTAGAGCCACACTATATGGAGATACTAGATCCACACTATATGGAGATACTAGATCCACACTATATGGAGATACTAGACCACACTATATGGAGATACTAGAGCCACACTATATGGAGATACTAGAGCCACACTATATGGAGATACTAGAGCCACACTATATGGAGATACTAGAGCCACACTATATGGAGATACTAGAGCCACACTATATGGAGATACTAGAGCCACACTATATGGAGATACTAGAGCCACACTATATGGAGATACTAGAGCCACACTATATGGAGATACTAGAGCCACACTATATGGAGATACTAGAGCCACACTATATGGAGATACTAGAGCCACACTATATGGAGATACTAGATCCACACTATATGGAGATACTAGAGCCACACTATATGGAGATACTAGAGCCACACTATATGGAGATACTAGAGCCACACTATATGGAGATACTAGAGCCAGACTATATGGAGATACTAGACCACACTATATGGAGATACTAGAGCCACACTATATGGAGATACTAGAGCCACACTATATGGAGATACTAGACCACACTATATGGAGATACTAGAGCCACACTATATGGAGATACTAGAGCCACACTATATGGAGATACTAGAGCCAGACTATATGGAGATACTAGACCACACTATATGGAGATACTAGAGCCACACTATATGGAGATACTAGACCACACTATATGGAGATACTAGAGCCACACTATATGGAGGTACTAGAGCCACACTATATGGAGATACTAGAGCCACACTATATGGAGATACTAGATCCACACTATATGGAGATACTAGATCCACACTATATGGAGATACTAGACCACACTATATGGAGATACTAGAGCCACACTATATGGAGATACTAGAGCCACACTATATGGAGATACTAGAGCCACACTATATGGAGATACTAGAGCCACACTATATGGAGATACTAGAGCCACACTATATGGAGATACTAGAGCCACACTATATGGAGATACTAGAGCCACACTATATGGAGATACTAGATCCACACTATATGGAGATACTAGAGCCAGGGCCGTATTTGCCGCAAGGCAACACAAGGCACGTGCCTAGGGGCGGAGACATTGCCAAAGGGGCGGGCATGTATGGTTGCAGGAAAGAAAAAAAATATTTTTTTATAAACCGACGCCTGTGGGGTTCGCGCGCTCCTGCCTGGGCGCGTGGCCGCCGCTCGCCGATGCACCGGCTACCCCCCTCACCCCCGCGGGCTCCGCGCATGTCCCTGCCGGCGCGCGCCCGCAGGGGTGCTGATCTAACCCCCCCACTAGGCTGCGGCACGGATCCCGCCCTCCCCTCCCCGCCCCCCCGCTCACCAGTCACTTAGGGTGCCAAGCGCGCACCAGAGCGCGTGCCCGCCTGGCGCGCCGATTGCATACACCACCGGAACACGGCCACCCGCCCTTACTGCCTCCCCTCCAATCATCTGTCGGCTTCTTTGGTGCCCGCCCCCTCCAGGAAGCAAATGCAGAAAAAAGACTGGATGTAGAAAAAAGAAATCAGAGGAAATGTGGAAAATGAGAAGGAGAGAAGGATTGTTATTTGAAGAGAAGGTAAAAAGAGAGAGGATGGATGGAATGTGGAAAAAAAGAAAAGAAGGGGAAAAGATTAAAATATTAAAAGAAATTAGCATGACAAAGAATTTGAGAGTGAGAAGGAGATTGAAGGAATGTGATAAGAGAAACATGGAGAAAATGTGGAAATGATAGTAAGAAGGGAGGAAAGAGAATTAAAGTGGACCAACACCCAGGATTTTGACTATCCTGGGTATTGGTCCACTTCCCCGGGGCACCCCGCTGTGTGAAACCCCCCAGAAAGCACCAAAAACTCACCTCTCCCCGCTCCCACGTGGCCCCGCTGTCCAATCGGCGCCGACGGACAAGCTGATTGACAGCAACGTACAAGCAGCTTGCCCGTCGGCGCCTCCCGCGCGTCACTCTTGACGTGTGCGCGCCCGCGCCGGCCATTCAGAGACGGCCGGCGCGGGCACGCGCACGCCTAGAGGGGCGCGAGGGAGGCGGCGGCGGCCGGCTGCCGCCGAAGACCAGGTAGGTGGATTTGGGGTGTTCAGGGGGGGTTCACCCCGCGGGACATCCCGATCTCGGATGTCCCGCGGTGTGTGAGGTGATCGGCCCGGGAATCTTATAGATTCCCGGGCCGATCACCTCAGGGTGTTGTTCCACTTTAATGAATAGGGAAATGAGATTGAGATGGGAGGAATGTAGCAAAACAAGAGAGTGGAGGAGAAAGAGAAAATACCATTTTGTGAATACTCCCCTGTAAAATGGGTATTATAAGTATGTCACACATCCCGCTTCAAACATTAATAATTACACTTGGGTTTACCCACCCGCAGGTGGCGATGTTGCAGAGAAGTCTTGAAAAACGAGCCCCTCCCGGTCTATACATACCTGGGACCTCCCACTGATCTCCCAGTTTTCAAACAGCAGTAAAGACAAGGTACCAGAAAAAAAACCATAGGTAACCCTCAAACTGTAAACGAAGCTTCACCATATAAAGATCCAGGATACCAAAAAGGGCGGGTGAAGCGGGGTGTGTGACATACTTATAATATCCATTTTACAGGTGAGTATTCACAAAATGGTATATTCTAAGTATGTCACACACCACGCTTCAAACATTAATAATTACACTTGGGACATCCAAAAGCAGTGTCCAGAAAGGGCGGGTATCCAACAAGGCAATAATGCAAAACTCAAACCACTGCAGCCTGCAGAACCTTGCGGCCAAACACAGCATCCGCTGAGGCCCGCACGTCAACCTTATAAAACTTGGAAAAAGTGTGAACAGAAGACCAAGTAGCGGCCTTACAAACTTGTTCAACAGAAGCCTGGTGCTGAAAAGCCCAGGACGCTCCAACCGCACGAGTAGAATGAGCAGTGATACGAAAAGGGGGAACCTTTCCCTTGGCAGAATAGGCCCCAACAACAGCCTGACGAATCCACTTACTAATGGAAGACTTAGCCGGAGCCAAGCCCTTCCTAGGCCCACAGGGCACCACGAAAAAGGTATCAGTCTTACGAAAAGGAGATGTAGTAAGCAAATAGTACTTCACACAGCGTACCACGTCCAAACAATGCAAAACCCTCTCCCTGTCATTCCTAGGCTTAGGACACAAGGAAGGAAGAACAATGTCCTGGTTAAGATGAAAAGCAGAGACCACCTTAGGAAGAAAGTCCGGTTTGAAGCGGAAAACCACTTTGTCCTGATGCCTCTCAAAGTAAGGAGCCTGAATCGACAAGGCCGCCAACTCCGAAACGCGCCGAACCGAAGTGATGGCCACCAAAAAGGCAACCTTCTGAGTCAAAGTGGAAAGAGCAATATCCTGCAAAGGCTCAAAAGGAGGAGCCTGAAGAGCAAAGAGAACCAAATTCAAATCCCAAACAGGGAGCAAAGGCTTCCTAGGAGGCCGCACATGCGAGACCCCCTGGAAAAAAGTCTTGACCAAAGGATGAAGCGCAAAAGACTTTTGAAAAAAGACAGACAGGGAAGAAACCTGCCCCTTCAAAGTACTCAGCTGGAGTCCAGCCCCGATTGAAGAAAATCCAAAATTCTGGAAACAGAAAAGACCCGACAGGGCAAAGATCTAGCCTCACACCAATCAATATAAGATCTCCAAGTCCTATAGTAGATAGTAGAAGAAGACCTCTTCCTGGCGCTAATAAGAGTCTGAATAACAGAATCCGAAAGACATCCCTCCTTTAAGATGGAGGTTTCAGCAGCCAGGCCGTCAAAGCCAGCGTTGGTAAATTGGGGTAACGCAGTTGACCCTGCGTGAGAAGATCCGGCCGAAGAGGCAGATCGAACTGATCCACCGCCAGATGAACAATGTCTGCGAACCACACCCGCCTTGGCCACCTTGGAGCCACGAGAATGGCGGGAACCCCTTTCCATGGGCAGCTTTCGCAACACCTTGCCTAGCATGGGGATCGGAGGAAACAGATAGAGGAACCCCAGGTCCCCCCAGCTCAGAGACATGGCATCCACCGCCAGAGCCAGAGGATCCTGAGAGAGCGACACGAATGTCGGAAGCTTGTAATTGTGACGAGAGGCAAACAGATCCACCTCCGGCGCCCCCCACCGGAGACAAAGAGACCGAAACACCTGGGGATGGATAGACCATTCCCCCCGGCGGGAAGAGCACCTGCTCAGAAAGTCCGCCTCTGTGTTTTCCACTCCTGGAATGTACACTGCCGAGATGCAAGGGACATGAGTCTCCGCCCAGGCTAGGATCAGAGACACCCCTCTGAGGGCACCCAGACAGCGAGTCCCTCCCTGGTGATTGATGTAAGCAACCGCCGTCCGATTGTCTGACCGAACCTGAACCGGCAAGCCCTGTTAATGCTGTGTCAAATGAGACAGAACCAACCTGATGGCTCTCAGCTCCAGGACGTTGATGGGCCTCCAGAGGACCCCACCGCCCCCGGAACTGAAGATCCTTCCAGAAACCTCCCTATCCCGACAAACTGGTGTCTGTGGTGACAGTTTCCCAAAGAGGCATCAGAAAAGACCTGCCCCTCAAGAGATTGTCCGAGACCATCCACCACTGAAGAGACTGGCGAACCCGGGAGGACATCCGGAAGGGCCGATCCAACGACCGCGGTCGCCGGTCCCAAGACGCCAACAGATGAAGCTGAAGCGTCCTCGTGTGAAACTGAGCAAATGGAACTGCCTCGAAGGAAGCTACCATCAACCCCACCAGTCTCATCCCTAGCCGGATGGACGGATAAGGATTGGAAAGAAGAAGCTGCGCCAATTCCTGAATCAAGAGAACCTTGGCCTGAGGCAGAAACACTCTGTGTTGACAAGAATCCAAGGACATTCCCAGGAAGGACACCACCCTGGCCGGAGTGAGAGAGGACTTGGGATAGTTGATCACCAAGCCGAAACTCTCCAGATTGGATACCACCGTCCTGGTGTCCGTCTCCGATTGACTGAAGGAAGGAGCCATGATGAGGAGGTCGTCCAGATAATGCACAATGCGAATCCCCTGAGCTCTGAGAAGGGCCATCACGCCCGCCAACACCTTGGTGAACACTCTTGGAGCCGAGGTAAGGCCGAACGGAAGAGCCACAAATTGAAAATGCCGATCTTCCACCACGAAGCGAAGAAACCTTTGATGAGCCGGAAATATAGGAATATGGAGGTAGGCATCCTTGATGTCTATGGACATCATGAAATCCCCCTGCCGAAGAGAATTGATGGCAGAGCGCAGAGTTTCCATGCGAAACTTCCGGGGACGGATAAACACGTTGAGGAACTTCAGATCCAGGATGGGACGAACCGACCCGTCGTTCTTGGGCGCTGTGAAGAGATTGGAATAATACCAGCGGCCCACCTCCGAGGGAGGGACCGGACAGATGACTGCCATTTCCAGAAGATTCCTCACCGCCGCCAGGAGCCCCTGCGCGGCCAAAGGATCTGAGGGAACACGAGACCTGAAAAATCTTAGAGGAGGTCGGGACTCGAACTCCAGCTTGTAACCGGCCGACACCACCTCCCGGATCCACCTGTCCGAGACCGCCTGGTCCCACACCCGGGAGAAGTGTCGCAACCGCCCCCCCACCCGCAAGGGTGAGGGCACCCCTCATTGCTGAGCGGGCTTGGCAGCGGGTTTGGGTTTGGCACCCCAGGAGTGACCGGGACGGCCACGGCCTCTACCCCTGTTCCAGCTTGCACCCCTGGAGGCCAAAAAGACCGCACCTCTGCCAGCTCTGGCTCCCCGAAAGGAGGGATTAAAAGAGGCCGCCCCCCGAAAGGAACGACGAAGTTTCTTGCGCTGAGGTAACTTACCTCCCTTGGCAACCGAATCCAATTTCTCACCAAACAGGCGCAAACCCAAAAAGGGAAGAG
Organism: Gastrophryne carolinensis; assembly: GCA_027917425.1. Lineage (NCBI taxonomy): Eukaryota > Metazoa > Chordata > Amphibia > Anura > Microhylidae > Gastrophryne > Gastrophryne carolinensis. The sequence continues at coordinate 1,456,470 of CM051235.1, forward strand.
CCGTAAGCGACTTCTTAGAATTAAAGCCAGCGGTCCATTGCCGCAACCACGCCAACCGTCGGATAGCCACCAACAAAGCCGTGGTCCTGCCACACATCACCATGGCGTCATCCTGAGCGGCTAGGACAAACGAAACAAAGGACTCACAACGTTTGAGAGCAACAAACTCATCACAATTAGGATCAAGGCCCGCAAATAAATCCCTGACAATGGACCTAACCACCAACAACAAAAGTGCCGAAGCACAAACAGGCCTCAAAGCCGAACCCGCACTGGCAAAACCGTGGCGAGCCAGCTGGTCGATCCGGCGATCCTCGCCATCCTTAAGGGTAGTCGTGTCAGGAGAATGCAACACCGCCATATTAGATAGCCCCAAAACCGGGGCATCAACCTCGGGAGCAAAAGACCAACGCTTCACCAAGTCCGCCGGAAAAGGATACTCCTTATCCCAACTCGGCGGAACACCAACAAGACGCGTAGGCTGCTCCCATTCTTTAAGGACGACATTCTCAAAATGTCGTTGACTGGGAAACTCCAAACGCGGCTTGGCCACATCAAACAACTCACCCTTAGGCGGGGGAGCCACCACAGGAGGGTCTAAAGCCAAAACTTCAAACATTTGAGCCAATATTGAAGGGGTATCAAAGACCATCCCCGCCGCCTGGTCACCCTCAGCACCAAACAACTGCTGGACATCAGGGTCGTCCGATTCCTCAAGAATCTCCCCCTCTTCAGCCGGGGGGCAATCGGACCAGTCCGATGCCTCAAAAACATCAACATCTGGGTCCGGCGGAGTCGGGGACATGTGTTTCCGCTTAGCTGGAGCCTTCTGAGCAACCACAGCAGAAAACATTTTCTCAAGGCTAGCCAACCGGGCGTATACCTCGGATTGCGAATCACCACCCATGACAACGTCACACGGGGTCCGGAACAGGTGGGGAGGAGTAGGAGAGTAGGAGGAGTAGGAGATGACACGGGCGGCGAGGGGCCAGAAACCGGAGTACCGGATGCATATGATGACATCATCCCCCGGGAGCGGAGCCCCACAACCCCCACACAGCCTAGATTGCCCCGAAGGGCCGTTTCTGGTATCCTTGGAGGTATTATAGATCAGGAGGGGCTCGTTTTTCATGACTTCTCTGCACGTCGCCACCTGCTGGTGGAGTTACCCAAGTGTAAGAATTAATGATTGAAGCGGGGTGTGTGACATACTTAGAATAATACCATTACTCACTGGAATCGGCCGCTTCCTCCTCTTATTTGCTGGAGAAAGTTCACAATTCTAATCTCCACATTTGCGCGCGATTCTCTGCCCTCTAAACACATCATAAATCAGGCGCCGGAGACAGTTTGTTGCGCCAAAATGGCGCTAGTGCAACATTTCAGGCACATAATGGCATATTGATGAACCAAGTGCGCAAATTGGCGCAAAAACGCGCATCCCATTTTGATGACTATTAATCAGACGGAAGCCTGAGCGAGACTATATGGAGACATTGTATCACTCACCAGCTGCACTCTATGGAACATTGTATCACTCACCAGCCGCACTCTATGGAACATTGTAACACTCACCAGCCGCACTCTATGGAACATTGTATCACTCACCAGCCGCACTCTATGGAACATTGTATCACTCGGCAGCTGCACTCTATGGAACATTGTATCACTCACCAGCTGCACTCTATGGAAGATTGTATCATTCACCAGCTGCACTCTATGGAGACATTGTATCATTCACCAGCTGCACTCTATGGAGACATTGTATCACTCACCAGCTGCACTCTATGGAGACATTGTATCACTCACCAGCTGCACTCTATGGAGACATTGTATCACTCACCAGCTGCACTCTATGGAACATTGTATCACTCACCAGCTGCACTCTATGGAGACATTGTATCATTCACCAGCTGCACTCTATGGAACATTGTATCACTCACCAGCTGCACTCTATGGAAGATTGTATCACTCACCAGCAGCACTCTATGGAACATTGTATCACTCACGAGCTGCACTCTATGGAACATTGTATCACTCACCAGCCGCACTCTATGGAACATTGTATCACTCACCAGCCGCACTCTATGGAACATTGTATCACTCACCAGCCGCACTCTATGGAACATTGTATCACTCACCAGCCGCACTCTATGGAACATTGTATCACTCACCAGCCGCACTCTATGGAACATTGTATCACTCACCAGCAGCACTCTATGGAACATTGTATCACTCACCAGCTGCACTCTATGGAACATTGTATCACTCACCAGCCGCACTCTATGGAACATTGTATCACTCACCAGCCGCACTCTATGGAACATTGTATCACTCACCAGCCGCACTCTATGGAACATTGTATCACTCGGCAGCCACACTCTATGGGACATTGTATCACTCGTCAGCCGCACTCTATGGAACATTGTATCACTCACCAGCTGCACTCTATGGAACATTGTATCACTCACCAGCTGCACTCTATGGAACATTGTATCACTCACCAGCCGCACTCTATGGAACATTGTATCACTCACCAGCCGCACTCTATGGAACATTGAATCACTCACCAGCCGCACTCTATGGAACATTGTATCACTCACCAGCCGCACTCTATGGAACATTGTATCACTCACCAGCTGCACTCTATGGAACATTGTATCACTCACCAGCCGCACTCTATGGAACATTGTATCACTCACCAGCTGCACTCTATGGAACATTGTATCACTCACCAGCCACACTCTATGGAACATTGTATCACTCACCAGCTGCACTCTATGGAACATTGTATCACTCACCAGCCACACTCTATGGGACATTGTATCACTCGTCAGCTGCACTCTATATGGAGACATTGCATCACTCAGCAGAAGGAATGTATGGAAACATTGTAGTATCACTCATCAGCCGCACTCTATGGAGACATTGTATTACTCAGCAGAAGCAATGTATGGAAACATTGTATCACTCATCAGCCGCACTCTATGGAGACATTCTATCACTCAGCAGAAGCAATGTATGGAAACATTGTATCACTCATCAGCGGCACTCTATGGAGACATTGTATCACTCAGCAGAAGCAATGTATGGAAACATTGTGGTATCACTCATCAGCCGCACGCTATGGAGACACTGTATCACTCGGCAGCAGCACAGTATGGAGGTACCCGCACAATCTCGCAGTCCACGCTGAGCTGCGTGGCCACGGCCTCGATCTTGTCTCGGCACACGGAGCCCAGGCTGGTCATGCCGTTGTCCCAATATTTCTTCAGCGCTGCGAGATCGAGGTCACTGAACTGAGTGCGATCCTGGAGCTGCCGGGAGACAAACATTAAAGCATCACTCCGGGCGTTTCCCAGAAACCAACCCTGCGCCCTGCATACACCACATGTACCCGGGGCCCCTTACACTCTATAGCTCCCATCAGTGACCCGGGGCCCCTTACACTCTATAGCTCCCATCACTGACCCGGGGCCCCTTACACTCTATAGCTCCCATCAGTGACCCGGGGCCCCTTACACTCTATAGCTCCCATCAGAGACCCGGGGCCCCTTACACTCTATAGCTCCCATCAGTGACCCGGGGCCCCTTACACTCTATACCTCCCATCAGTGGCCCGGGGCCCCTTACACTCTATAGCTCCCATCAGTGACCCGGGGCCCCTTACGCTCTATAGCTCCCATCAGTGACCCGGGGCCCCTTACACTCTATAGCTCCCATCAGTGACCCGGGGCCCCTTACACTCTATAGCTCCCATCAGTGACCCGGGGCCCCTTACACTCTATAGCTCCCATCAGTGACCCGGGGCCCCTTACACTCTATAGCTCCCATCAGTGACCCGGGGCCCCTTACACTCTATAGCTCCCATCAGTGACCCGGGGCCCCTTACACTCTATAGCTCCCATCAGTGACCCTGGGCCCCTTACACTCTATAGATCCCATCAGTGACCCGGGGCCCCTTACACTCTATAGCTCCCATCAGTGACCCGGGGCCCCTAACACTCTATAGATCCCATCAGTGACCCGGGGCCCCTTACACTCTATAGCTCCCATCAGTGGCCCGGGGCCCCTTACACTCTATAGCTCCCATCAGTGACCCGGGGCCCCCTTACACTCTATAGCTCCCATCAGTGACCCGGGGCCCCCTTACACTCTATAGCTCCCATCAGTGGCCCGGGGCCCCTTACACTCTATAGCTCCCATCAGTGACTCGGGGCCCCTTACACTCTATAGCTCCCATCAGTGACCCGGGACCCCTTACACTCTATAGCTCCCATCAGTGACCCGGGGCCCCTTACACTCTATAGCTCCCATCAGTGACCCGGGGCCCCTTACACTCTATAGCTCCCATCAGTGACCCGGGGCCCCTTACACTCTATAGCTTCCATCAGTGACCCGGGGCCCCTTACACTCTATAGCTCCCATCAGTGACCCGGGGCCCCTTACACTCTATAGCTCCCATCACTGACCCGGGGCCCCTTACACTCTATAGCTCCCATCAGTGACCCGGGGCCCCTTATACTCTATAGCTCCCATCAGTGACCCGGGGCCCCTTACACTCTATAGCTCCCATCAGTGACCCGGGGCCCCTTACACTCTATAGCTCCCATCAGTGACCCGGGGCCCCTTATACTCTATAGCTCCCATCAGTGACCCGGGGCCCCTTACACTCTATAGCTCCCATCAGTGACCCGGGGCCCCTTACACTCTATAGCTCCCATCACTGACCCGGGGCCCCTTACACTCTATAGCTCCCATCACTGACCCGGGGCCCCTTACACTCTATAGCTCCCATCAGTGACCCGGGGCCCCTTACACTCTATAGCTCCCATCAGTGACCCGGGGCCCCTTACACTCTATAGCTCCCATCAGTGACCCGGGGCCCCTTACACTCTATAGCTCCCATCAGTGACCCGGGGCCCCTTACACTCTATAGCTCCCATCAGTGACCCGGGGCCCCTTACACTCTATAGCTCCCATCAGTGACCCGGGGCCCCTTACACTCTATAGCTCCCATCAGTGACCCGGGGCCCCTTACACTCTATAGCTCCCATCAGTGACCCGGGGCCCCTTACACTCTATAGCTCCCATCAGTGACCCGGGGCCCCTTATACTCTATAGCTCCCATCAGTGACCCGGGGCCCCTTATACTCTATAGCTCCCATCAGTGACCCGGGGCCCCTTATACTCTATAGCTCCCATCAGTGACCCGGGGCCCCTTACACTCTATAGCTCCCATCAGTGATATGGGGCCCCTTACACTCTATAGCTCCCATCACTGACCCGGGGCCCCTTACACTCTATAGCTCCCATCAGTGACCCGGGGCCCCTTACACTCTATAGCTCCCATCAGTGACCCGGGGCCCCTTACACTCTATAGCTCCCATCACTGACCCGGGGCCCCTTACACTCTATAGCTCCCATCACTGACCCGGGGCCCCTTACACTCTATAGCTCCCATCACTGACCCGGGGCCCCTTACACTCTATAGCTCCCATCAGTGACCCGGGGCCCCTTATACTCTATAGCTCCCATCAGTGACCCGGGGCCCCTTATACTCTATAGCTCCCATCAGTGACCCGGGGCCCCTTACACTCTATAGCTCCCATCAGTGATATGGGGCCCCTTACACTCTATAGATCCCATCAGTGACCCGGGGCCCCTTACACTCTATAGCTCCCATCAGTGACCCGGGGCCCCTTAAACTCTATAGCTCCCATCAGTGACCCGGGGCCCCTTACACTCTATAGCTTCCATCAGTGACCCGGGGCCCCTTACACTCTATAGCTCCCATCAGTGACCCGGGGCCCCTTACACTCTATAGCTCCCATCAGTGACCCGGGGCCCCTTACACTCTATAGCTCCCATCAGTGGCCCGGGGCCCCTTACACTCTATAGCTCCCATCAGTGACCCGGGGCCCCTTACACTCTATAGCTCCCATCAGTGACCCGGGGCCCCTTACACTCTATAGCTCCCATCACTGACCCGGGGCCCCTTACACTCTATAGCTCCCATCAGTGGCCCGGGGCCCCTTACACTCTATAGCTCCCATCAGTGACCCGGGGCCCCTTACACTCTATAGCTCCCATCAGTGGCCCGGGGCCCCTTATACTCTATAGCTCCCATCAGTGACCCGGGGCCCCTTACACTCTATAGATCCCATCAGTGACCCGGGGCCCCTTACACTCTATAGCTCCCATCAGTGACCCGGGGCCCCTTACACTCTATAGCTCCCATCAGTGACCCGGGGCCCCTTACACTCTATAGCTTCCATCAGTGACCCGGGGCCCCTTACACTCTATAGCTTCCATCAGTGACCCGGGGCCCCTTACACTCTATAGCTCCCATCAGTGACCCGGGGCCCCTTACACTCTATAGCTCCCATCAGTGACCCGGGGCCCCTTACACTCTATAGCTCCCATCAGTGACCCGGGGCCCCTTACACTCTATAGCTCCCATCAGTGACCCGGGGCCCCTTACACTCTATAGCGCCCATCACTGACCCGGGGCCCCTTACACTCTATAGCTCCCATCAGTGACCCGGGGCCCCTTACACTCTATAGCTCCCATCAGTTACCCGGGGCCCCTTACACTCTATAGCGCCCATCAGTTACCCGGGGCCCCTTACACTCTATAGCGCCCATCAGTTACCCGGGGCCCCTTACACTCTATAGCTCCCATCAGTTACCCGGGGCCCCTTACACTCTATAGCGCCCATCAGTTACCCGGGGCCCCTTACACTCTATAGCTCCCATCAGTGACCCGGGGCCCCTTACACTCTATAGCGCCCATCAGTTACCCGGGGCCCCTTACACTCTATAGCTCCCATCAGTGACCCGGGGCCCCTTACGCTCTATAGCTCCCATCAGTGACCCGGGGCCCCTTACGCTCTATAGCTCCCATCAGTGACCCGGGGCCCCTTACGCTCTATAGCTCCCATCAGTGACCCGGGGCCCCTTACGCTCTATAGCTCCCATCAGTGACCCGGGGCCCCTTACACTCTATAGCTCCCATCAGTGACCCGGGGCCCCTTACACTCTATAGCTCCCATCAGTGACCCGGGGCCCCTTACGCTCTATAGCTCCCATCAGTGACCCGGGGCCCCTTACGCTCTATAGCTCCCATCAGTGACCCGGGGCCCCTTACGCTCTATAGCTCCCATCAGTGACCCGGGGCCCTTACACTCTATAGCTCCCATCAGTGGCCCGGGGCCCCTTACACTCTATAGCTCCCATCAGTGGCCCGGGGCCCCTTACACTCTATAGCTCCCATCAGTGACCCGGGGCCCCTTACACTCTATAGCTCCCATCAGTGACCCGGGGCCCCTTACACTCTATAGCTCCCATCAGTGACCCGGGGCCCCTTACACTCTATAGCTCCCATCAGTGACCCGGGGCCCCTTACACTCTATAGCTCCCATCAGTGACCCGGGGCCCCTTACACTCTATAGATCCCATCACTGACCCGGGGCCCCTTACACTCTATAGCTCCCATCAGTGACCCGGGGCCCCTTACACTCTATAGCTCCCATCACTGACCCGGGGCCCCTTATACTCTATAGCTCCCATCAGTGGCCCGGGGCCCCTTACACTCTATAGCTTCCATCAGTGACCCGGGGCCCCTTACACTCTATAGCTCCCATCACTGACCCGGGGCCCCTTACACTCTATAGCTTCCATCAGTGACCCGGGGCCCCTTACACTCTATAGCTTCCATCAGTGACCCGGGGCCCCTTACACTCTATAGCTCCCATCAGTGACCAGGGGCCCCTTACACTCTATAGCTTCCATCAGTGACCCGGGGCCCCTTACACTCTATAGCTCCCATCAGTGACCCGGGGCCCCTTACACTCTATAGCTCCCATCAGTGGCCCGGGGCCCCTTACACTCTATAGCTCCCATCAGTGACCCGGGGCCCCTTACATTCTATAGCTCCCATCAGTGACCCGGGGCCCCTTACGCTCTATAGCTCCCATCAGTGACCCGGGGCCCCTTACACTCTATAGCTCCCATCAGTGACCCGGGGCCCCTTACACTCTATAGCTTCCATCAGTGACCCGGGGCCCCTTACACTCTATAGCTCCCATCAGTGACCCGGGGCCCCTTACACTCTATAGCTCCCATCAGTGGCCCGGGGCCCCTTACACTCTATAGCTCCCATCAGTGACCCGGGGCCCCTTACACTCTATAGCTCCCATCAGTGACCAGGGGCCCCTTACACTCTATAGCTCCCATCAGTGACCCGGGGCCCCTTACACTCTATAGCTCCCATCAGTGGCCCGGGGCCCCTTACACTCTATAGCTCCCATCAGTGACCAGGGGCCCCTTACACTCTATAGCTCCCATCAGTGGCCCGGGGCCCCTTACACTCTATAGCTCCCATCAGTGGCCCGGGGCCCCTTACACTCTATAGCTCCCATCAGTGACCCGGGGCCCCTTACACTCTATAGCTCCCATCAGTGACCCGGGGCCCCTTACACTCTATAGCTCCCATCAGTGGCCCGGGGCCCCTTACACTCTATAGCTCCCATCAGTGGCCCGGGGCCCCTTACACTCTATAGCTCCCATCAGTGACCCGGGGCCCCTTACACTCTATAGCTCCCATCAGTGACCAGGGGCCCCTTACACTCTATAGCTCCCATCAGTGGCCCGGGGCCCCTTACACTCTATAGCTCCCATCACTGACCCGGGGCCCCTTACACTCTATAGCTCCCATCAGTGACCCGGGGCCCCTTACACTCTATAGCTCCCATCACTGACCCGGGGCCCCTTACACTCTATAGCTCCCATCAGTGGCCCGGGGCCCCTTATACTCTATAGCTCCCATCAGTGACCCGGGGCCCCTTACACTCTATAGCTCCCATCAGTGACCCGGGGCCCCTTACACTCTATAGCTCCCATCAGTGACCCGGGGCCCCTTACACTCTATAGCTTCCATCAGTGACCCGGGGCCCCTTACACTCTATAGCTTCCATCAGTGACCCGGGGCCCCTTACACTCTATAGCTCCCATCAGTGACCCGGGGCCCCTTACACTCTATAGCTCCCATCAGTGACCCGGGGCCCCTTACGCTCATGCACATGAAGCCTTTTCTCTGTATCATGGTCTGTCAGTCAGCGTGGGACTGGGGCCCGCCGGGTGAAGCGACTCTGGGGGCCCACCCCACACCCACAGAGACATGACGCCAGGCTGTATTGTCCGTGTGCATGCGCTCGGGATGCCCCAGATAAGCCAGACATAGATGAAGGCCCTCTGGGGCCAGGGGCCTGCTGTTTCCTTTCCTGGTAACCCTGTGGGCCAGTCCGAGCCTGCTATCAGCTACTGGCGGCCTGCCGTTACCATTGTGCGAATGCTCCACATAGGGAAGCACGGGGGAATCTTTAAAGTGGTGGGTTTGGGTCTGCTTTAGAGCGGAACAAAACCCCAGGAATTTGACTACAGCCCGTCCTATAGGTTACAGAGGTAAGCTCCTCCCCGGCCCCGCCCACAATGTTCAATATACACCGCAATCCTGCTACACAGGTAAGCTCGGCCCGCCCCCAATGTTCCATCTAAGCTGCGGTCCCGCTATACAGGTAAGCTCCTCCCCCGGCCCCACCCCCATTGTTCCATCTAAGCCGCGGTCCCGCTATACAGGTAAGCTCCTCCCCCGGCCCCACCCCCAATGTTCCATCTAAGCCGCGGTCCCGCTATACAGGTAAGCTCCTCCCCCGGCCCCACCCCCAATGTTCCATCTAAGCCGCGGTCCTGCTATACAAGTAAGCTCCTCCCCCAGCCCCGCCCCCAATGTTCCATCTAAACCGCGGTCCCACTATACAGGTAAGCTCCTCCCCCGGCCCCGCCCCCAAGCCGTAGTCCTGCTATACAGGTAATCTCCTCCCCCGGCCCCGCCCCCAAGCCGTGGTCCCGCTATACAGGTAAGCTCCTAACCTGGCTCCGCCCCCAAGCCGCGGGCCCGCTATACAGGTAAGCTCCTAACCTGGCCCCGCCCCCAAGCCGCGGGCCCGCTATACAGGTAAGCTCCTAACCTGGCTCCGCCCCCAATGTTCCATCTAAGCCGCGGTCCTGCTATACAGGTAAGCTCCTCCCCTGGCCACGCCCCCAATGTTCCATCTAAGCCGCGGTCCCGCTATACAGGTAAGCTCCTCCCCCGGCCCCGCCCCCAAGCCGCGGTCCCGCTATACAGGTAAGCTCCTAACCTGGCCCCGCCCCCAAGTCGCTATACATTAAACACACTTACTGTTCTCTTGCGGGAACATTCGGTTATCCAAGGCACGCTGAGGTTCCCCGAGATCTGCGGAGAGATGCGGAAATATGTAAAGTAGGACTCTGCTGACAATGAAGAACAAGCCACAGCTGCAGAACATTAGCCCCACCCACTTATACTTGATAGAGAGGCTGGAGAACATTAGCCCCACCCACTTATACTTCATAGACAGGCTGGAGAACATTAGCCCCACCCACTTATACTTCATAGACAGGCTGGAGAACATTAGCCCCACCCCCTTATACTTCATAGACAGGCTGGAGAACATTAGTCCCACCCCCTTATACTTCATAGACAGGCTGGAGAACATTAGCCCCACCCCTTATACTTCATAGACAGGCTGGAGAACATTAGCCCCACCCCTTATACTTCATAGACAGGCTGGAGAACATTAGCCCCACCCCCTTATACTACATAGACAGGCTGGAGAACATTAGCCCCACCCCCTTATAGTACATAGACAGGCTGGAGAACATTAGCCCCACCCCTTATACTTCATAGACAGGCTGGAGAACATTAGCCCCACCCCCTTATACTTCATAGACAGGCTGGAGAACATTAGCCCCACCCCCTTATACTTCATAGACAGGCTGGAGAACATTAGCCCCACCCCCTTATATTTCATAGACAGGCTGGAGAACATTAGCCCCACCCCTTATACTTCATAGACAGGCTGGAGAACATTAGCCCCACCCCCTTATACTTCATAGACAGGCTGGAGAACATTAGCCCCACCCCTTATACTTCAGAGACAGGCTGGAGAACATTAGCCCCACCCCTTATACTTCATAGACAGGCTGGAGAACATTAGCCCCACCCCCTTATACTTGATAGACAGGCTGGAGAACATTAGCCCCACCCCCTTATACTTGATAGACAGGCTGGAGAGCATTAGCCCCACCCCCTTATACTTCATAGACAGGCTGGAGAACATTAGCCACACCCCCTTATACTTCATAGACAGGCTGGAGAACATTAGCCCCACCCCCTTATACTTCATAGACAGGCTGGAGAACATTAGTCCCACCCCTTATACTTCATAGACAGGCTGGAGAACATTAGCCCCACCCCCTTATACTTGATAGACAGGCTGGAGAACATTAGCCCCACCCCTTATACTTCATAGACAGGCTGGAGAACATTAGCCCCACCCCTTATACTTCATAGACAGGCTGGAGAACATTAGCCCCACCCCCTTATACTTGATAGACAGGCTGGAGAACATTAGCCCCACCCCCTTATACTTGATAGACAGGCTGGAGAGCATTAGCCCCACCCCCTTATACTTCATAGACAGGCTGGAGAACATTAGCCCCACCCCCTTATACTTCATAGACAGGCTGGAGAACATTAGCCACACCCCCTTATACTTCATAGACAGGCTGCAGAACATTAGCCCCACCCCCTTATACGTCATAGACAGGCTGGAGAACATTAGCCCCACCCCCTTATACTTCATAGACAGTCTACAGAACATTAGCCCCACCCCCTTATACTTCATAGACAGGCTGGAGAACATTAGCCACACTCCCTTATACTTCATAGACAGGCTGGAGAACATTAGCCACACCCCCTTATACTTCATAGACAGGCTGGAGAACATTAGCCCCACCCCCTTATACTTCATAGACAGGCTGGAGAACATTAGCCCCACCCCCTTATACTTCATAGACAGGCTGGAGAACATTAGCCCCACCCCCTTATACTTGATAGACAGGCTGGAGAACATTAGCCCCACCCCCTTATACTTGATAGACAGGCTGGAGAGCATTAGCCCCACCCCCTTATACTTCATAGACAGGCTGGAGAACATTAGCCCCACCCCCTTATACTTCATAGACAGGCTGGAGAACATTAGCCACACCCCCTTATACTTCATAGACAGGCTGGAGAACATTAGCCCCACCCCTTATACTTCATAGACAGGCTGGAGAACATTAGCCCCACCCCCTTATACTTGATAGACAGGCTGGAGAACATTAGCCCCACCCCCTTATACTTGATAGACAGGCTGGAGAGCATTAGCCCCACCCCCTTATACTTCATAGACAGGCTGGAGAACATTAGCCACACCCCCTTATACTTCATAGACAGGCTGGAGAACATTAGCCCCACCCCCTTATACTTCATAGACAGGCTGGAGAACATTAGTCCCACCCCTTATACTTCAAAGACAGGCTGGAGAACATTAGCCCCACCCCCTTATACTTGATAGACAGGCTGGAGAACATTAGCCCCACCCCTTATACTTCATAGACAGGCTGGAGAACATTAGCCCCACCCCTTATACTTCATAGACAGGCTGGAGAACATTAGCCCCACCCCCTTATACTTGATAGACAGGCTGGAGAGCATTAGCCCCACCCCCTTATACTTGATAGACAGGCTGGAGAGCATTAGCCCCACCCCCTTATACTTCATAGACAGGCTGGAGAACATTAGCCCCACCCCCTTATACTTCATAGACAGGCTGGAGAACATTAGCCACACCCCCTTATACTTCATAGACAGGCTGCAGAACATTAGCCCCACCCCCTTATACGTCATAGACAGGCTGGAGAACATTAGCCCCACCCCCTTATACTTCATAGACAGGCTGGAGAACATTAGCCCCACCCCCTTATACTTCATAGACAGGCTGGAGAATGTTAGCCCCACCCCCTTATACTTGATAGACAGGCTGGAGAGCATTAGCCCCACCCCCTTATACTTCATAGACAGGCTGGAGAACATTAGCCCCACCCCCTTATACTTCATAGACAGGCTGGAGAACATTAGCCACACCCCCTTATACTTCATAGACAGTCTACAGAACATTAGCCCCACCCCCTTATACTTCATAGACAGGCTGGAGAACATTAGCCACACCCCCTTATACTTCATAGACAGTCTACAGAACATTAGCCCCACCCCCTTATACTTCATAGACAGGCTGGAGAACATTAGCCACACCCCCTTATACTTCATAGACAGGCTGGAGAACATTAGCCACACCCCCTTATACTTCATAGACAGGCTGCAGAACATTAGCCCCACCCTCTACTTGATAGACAGGCTGGAGAACATTAGCCCCACCCCCTTATACTTCATAGATAGGCTGGAGAACATTAGCCCCACCCCCTTACACTTCATAGACAGGCTGTAGAACATTAGCCCCACCCCCTTATACTTCATAGACAGGCTGGAGAACATTAGCCCCACCCCCTTATACTTCATAGACAGGCTGGAGAACATTAGCCACACCCCCTTATACTTCATAGACAGGTTGGAGAGCATTAGCCACACCCCCTTATACTTCATAGACAGGCTGGAGAGCATTAGCCCCACCCCCTTATACTTCATAGACAGTCTACAGAACATTAGCCCCACCCCCTTATACTTCATAGACAGGCTGGAGAACATTAGCCCCACCCCCTTATACTTCATAGACAGGCTGGAGAACATTAGCCACACCCCCTTATACTTCATAGACAGGCTGGAGAACATTAGCCCCACCCCCTTATACTTCATAGACAGGTTGGAGAACATTAGCCACACCCCCTTATACTTCAAAGACAGGCTGGAGAACATTAGCCACACCCCCTTATACTTCATAGACAGGCTGGAGAACATTAGCCCCATCCCCTTATACTTCATAGACAGGCTGGAGAACATTAGCCCCACCCCCTTATACTTGATAGACAGGCTGGAGAACATTAGCCACACCCCCTTATACTTCAAAGACAGGTTGGAGAACATTAGCCACACCCCCTTATACTTCATAGACAGGCTGGAGAACATTAGCCCCACCCCTTTATACTTCATAGACAGGCTGGAGAACATTAGCCCCACCCCCTTATACTTCATAGACAGGCTGGAGAACATTAGCCACACCCCCTTATACTTCAAAGACAGTCTACAGAACATTAGCCCCACCCCCTTATACTTCATAGACAGGCTGGAGAACATTAGCCCCACCCCCTTATACTTCATAGACAGGCTGGAGAACATTAGCCACACCCCCTTATACTTCATAGACAGTCTACAGAACATTAGCCACACCCCCTTATACTTCATAGACAGGCTGGAGAACATTAGCCCCACCCCCTTATACTTCATAGACAGGCTGGAGAACATTAGCCACACCCCTTATACTTCATAGACAGTCTACAGAACATTAGCCACACCCCCTTATACTTCATAGACAGGCTGGAGAACATTAGCCACACCCCCTTATACTTCATAGACAGGCTGGAGAACATTAGCCCCACCCCCTTATACTTCATAGACAGTCTACAGAACATTAGCCACACCCCCTTATACTTCATAGACAGTCTACAGAACATTATTCCTGCCCCACATGAGTGACAGAATGGAGAACATTAGCCAGTCCCCACATACTTAATAGGCTGAAGAATATTAGCCCCTCCCCTTTATACTTAGACAGGTTGGACAACATTAGTCCCTCCCCAAAGGCGGAAGGAACCAATCACTGTGGGTTTTGGTCCACTTTAGTATCTCGGGCCCACCTACGTGGACACACACACAGCGGGGCATCCCAATCGGGGATGCCGTCGGTATTGAGGAGCAACACCCCAAAGCGTCACAATTGGGCATGTTGTTCCTCATTAATATGCAGCATCACAGCGTTCAGGCCACGCCCACCTGCTGTAAAACATGAAACCTTAATATCTCGGACATTTCTTCATCCATTAACCAACAGGAAACAGTATAGGGCATAACCTAGTAGGAGTGTCGTGCCTTTAATAAGCGTTAGCTGGCATTTTCAGCAGTAGGAGAGTCATGCCTATAATAAGTGCTTGCTGGCATTTTCAATTGTAGGAGAGTCATGCCTATAATAAGCGCTTGCTGGCATTTTCAGCAGTAGGAGAGTCATGCCTATAATAAGTGCTTGCTGGCATTTTCAGCAGTAGGAGAGTCATGCCTATAAAAAGTGCTTGCTGGCATTATCAATAGTAGGAGAGTCATGCCTATAAAAAGTGCTTGCTGACATTTGCAATAGTAGGAGTGTCATGCCTTTAATAAGTGTTTGCTGGCATTTTCAATAGTAGGAGTGTTATGCCTTTAATAAGTGTTAGCTGGCATTTTCAATAGGAGTGTCATGCCTTTAATAAGCGTTTTCTGGCATTTTCAATAGTAGGAGAGTCATGCCTATAAGTGCTTGCTGGCATTTTCAATAGTAGGAGTGTCATACCTTTAATAAGCGTTTGCTGGCATTTTCAATAGGAGTATCATGCCTTTAATAAGCGTTTTCTAGCATTTTCAATAGTAGGAGAGTCATGCCTATAAGTGCTTGCTGGCATTTTCAATAGTAGGAGTGTCATACCTTTAATAAGTGAAATAGTTTGGGGCATCACCTGACGGGGGGGGGGGGGGGGGGGGGGCTAAAGATTGGCTTTGCCTGTACCATCACTTTAACCATCATGACAACCCCTCCCCCAGGCCACGCCCACCTGCTGTAAAACTTGAAACCTTAATTTCTCGGCCATTTCTTCTTCCATTAACCAACAGGAAACAGTTTAGGGCATCACCCGACGCTGGCAGCTGATTGGCTTTGCCTGTTCTATCACTTTAACCATCACAACAAACCTCCCCCCCGGCGCCCACTCACCTGGTAGTTATTTTGGTTGGGTAGCAGCGCCCCCTGCTGCGAGGCGTACGCGGTGTAGTGCCGGTGCGCGCTGTTCTGGGCCGCGCCCCCTGCGGAGTACTGCCCGGCGTTTGCGTTGTGCGCCGAGCCTTTGGGCGACATGATGTACTCGTTCTTGTAGTACGGCGCCTGCTCCAGAGGGCCATCCCTGTTGCCGCCGGCGACCTGCAGCGGCTTGGCATTTCCTGTCCACGTGCCGCCTATGGGGCTCTCCATCTTAGGGGAGCCGCCGCACTTCGTGACCCGCGTCTGATTCTGCGCCGCCATGGCGGCCAGCTCCTCCTCCCGGGTGTACTCGTCTATGTCCCCCGTCTCCATAGCGATGGAGAAACAGAAAGATTCGGCCGGCCGCGCCCGCTCGTCCGCCGCCGTCCGGGAGGCAGGGTCAGCGGTTGCTAAGGAGAAGACTTCCTTGATTTCCAGGTTCTTCAGGGCGGCGGAGGAGGAGGAGTAGGAGGCGGAGTCTCTGCTGCGGTGGTGTGCGGGGGCGTGCTCGGATCTGAGCGGCCTCTGGGAGGCGGGGAGGTCGGCCTTTATTGGCCACGCCCTCTGAGGCGCTGTCCGCTCGAAGCCTTTTCTGATGTAGAGAGAGTTCGGGGGGTTGACCAAGCCCGGCTGCCGTGGCAACAGCACAGCCTTGTCGTCCACGGCAACCTTCGCCGGGGCTGCGGGGGGCCTCTGCGAGGGCGTGGGGGGAGGCGGGGCCTGCAGCTTCAGGTACTCGCCCTCGTTCTTCAGCGGCGCTCGAGGCATCACCGGCTTCGGGTCGCCCTGCGGGCCGAGCTTGGGAGAGAAGCCGTTGGGGCTGTACACGCAGGTCATGATAAGGTCATTCACCGAGGTGACCCGGGGGGCTTGTGGGCGGGGCTGAGGGGGTGTGCTCCGCGCAGCGGGCCCCTCCGACGGACGGGACTGGGGGCCCGGAATCGGGGATTTCAGCATCGCGCTGGGCTCGTACGTCTTGCTGCTCATCTTCCTCCTCTTGTTGCCGACCCAGGTCTGCGAGAGAAAGAGAAAGATTCAAATGAAGTCCCAGAATCCCTCACAATGGCGACGCCCCTCAACTACAAGTCCCAGAATCCCTCATCATGGAGCCGCCCCTCAACTACAAGTCCCAGAATCCCTCATCAAGTGCTTGCTGGCCTTTTCAATAGTATGAGTGTCATGCCTTTAATAAGTGTTAACTGGCATTTTCAATAGTAGGAGTGTCATGCCTTTAATAAGTGTTAGCTGGCATTTTCAATAGTAGCAGTGTCATGCCTTTAATACATGCTTGCTGGCATTTTCAATAGTAGGAGTGTCATGCCTTTAATAAGTGTTAGCTGGCATTTTCAGCAGTAGGAGTGTCATGCCTTTAATAAGCGTTAGCTAGCATTTTCAATAGTAGGAGTGTCATGCCTTTAATAAGCGTTAGCTGGCATTTTCAATAGTAGGAGTGTCATGCCTTTAATAAGTGTTTGCCGGCATTTTCAGCAGTAGGAGTGTCATGCCTTTAATACATGTTAGCTAGCATTTTCAATAGTGGGAGTGTCATGCCTTTAATAAGTGTTTGCCGGCATTTTCAGCAGTAGGAGTGTCATGCCTTTAATACATGTTAGCTAGCATTTTCAATAGTGGGAGTGTCATGCCTTTAATAAGCGTTAGCTAGCATTTTCAATAGTAGGAGTGTCATGCCTTTAATAAGCGTTAGCTGGCATTTTCAAAAGTAGGAGTGTCATGCCTTTAATAACTGTTAACTGGCATTTTCAAAAGTAGGAGTGTCATGCCTTTAATAACTGTTAACTGGCATTTTCAATAGTAGGAGTGTCATGCCTTTAATAACTGTTAGCTGGCATTTTCAATAGTAGGAGTGTCATGCCTTTAATAAGTGGTCACTGGCTTTTTTAATAGTAGGCGTGTCATGCCTTTAATAAGTGTTAGCTGGCATTTTCAATAGTAGGAGTGTAATGCCTTTAATAAATGCACCACCCCAACTACTCATCTGCACCACTCCAGCTACTGACCCACACCACCCCAGCTACTCACCTGCACCACCCCAGCTACTGACTTACACCACCCCAGCTACTGTCCTGCACCACCCTAGCTACTGACCTGCACCACCCCAACTACTCACCCCCACTACCCCAGCTATTTACCTCGATGCTCTGGATGCCCACCCTTACCACCCCAATTGCTCACCTCCATAACCCCAGCTACTGAACTATACAAATATTGGCTGCTCACCCCCACCACCCCAGTTATTCACCCTCACCACCCCAGCTACTTACCTCCATACTCTGGATGCCCACCCTTACCACCCCGATTGCTCACCTGCATCACCCCAGCTACTGAACTATACAAATATTGGCTGCTCAACCCCACCACCCCAGTTACACACCCTCACCACCCCAGCTACTTACCTCCATACTGTGGATGCCCATCCCCCCCACCCCCAGCTACTCACCTGCCTATTCACCAGCACCACGCTGGCCATACAGCTGAACAACCTTGGTTACTGACCCAAACACGATTCGGGCTACCCACCTGCACGAGCCCAGTTACTTACCCGCAACCCCCAACTACTTACCTCAATATTTTGGATGCCCACCCTCACCAGCCCAGATACTCACCTATATCGATCCAGCTACTGAACTATACAATACTGCCTTACTCTCACCCACCACCCCAGTTACTTACCGTCACCAACCCAGCTACTTACCTCAATGCTCTGGATGCCCATCCCCACTACCCCAGCAACCTACCTAGCTGGCATTTTCAATAGTAGGAGTGTCATGCCTTTAATAAGTGTTTGCTGGCATTTTCAATAGTAGGAGTGTCATGCCTTTAATAAGTGTTTGCTGGCATTTTCAATAGTAGGCGTGTCATGCCTTTAAAAAGTGTTTGCTGGCATTTTCAATAGTAGGCGTGTCATGCCTTTAATAAGTGTTTGCTGGCATTTTCAATAGTAGGCGTGTCATGCCTTTAATAAGTGTTTGCTGGCATTTTCACTAGTAGGAGTGTCATGCCTTTAACTAGTGCTTTCTGGCATTTTCAATAGTAGGAGTGTCATGCCTTTAAAAAGTGTTTGCTGGCATTTTCAATAGTAGGAGTGTCATGCTTTTAATAATTGTTTGCCGGCATTTTCAATAGTAGGCGTGTCATGCCTTTAATAAGTGTTTGCTGGCATTTTCAATAGTAGGAGTGTCATGCCTTTAATAAGTGTTTGCTGGCATTTTCAATAGTAGGAGTGTCATGCCTTTAATAAGTGTTTGCTGGCATTTTCAACAGTAGGAGTGTCATGCCTTTAATAAGTGTTTGCTGGCATTTTCAATAGTAGGAGTGTCATGCCTTTAATAAGTGTTTGCTGGCATTTTCAACAGTAGGAGTGTCATGCCTTTAATAAGTGTTTGCTGGCATTTTCAATAGTAGGAGTGTCAAGCCTTTAATAAGTGTTTGCTGGCAT
The DNA here is from genome assembly GCA_027917425.1 of Gastrophryne carolinensis. Taxonomy (NCBI): domain Eukaryota; kingdom Metazoa; phylum Chordata; class Amphibia; order Anura; family Microhylidae; genus Gastrophryne; species Gastrophryne carolinensis. The sequence continues at coordinate 1,475,832 of CM051235.1, forward strand.
TCAATAATGGCTACTCTCAACCACCACCCCAGTTACTCACCGTCACCAACCCAGCTACTTACCTCAATGCTCTGGATGCCCATCCCCACCACCCCAACAACCTACCTGCACCACCCCAGCTACTCAACCACACAACATTGACTAACCCCCAGCACCACACTGGCTATTCCTTGGTTACTGACCCCGGCATGATTCGGGCTACCCACCTGCACAAGCCCAGTTACTTACCAGCAACCCCCAACTACTTCACTCAATATTTTGGATGCCCACCCTCACCAGCCCAGATACTCACCTACATCGATCCAGCTACTGAACTATACAATACTGCCTTACTCTTACCAACACCCCAGTTACTCACTGTCACCAACCCAGCTACTTACCTCAATACTCTGGATGCCCATCCCCACCACCCCAGCAACCTAACTGCACCACCCCAGCTACTCACCCACATAACACTGACTAATCAGTGCTATTCCTTGGTTACCCCGGCTACTTACACGCACAACGCTGAAGTCCAGTTTGGTCTCCTGCGCGCACTGCAGAATAAGCTGGAAGCAGCCTTTGCTCTGATTGGTCATTCCGCTGTCGTAATAGCGCTGCAATATTCTCTGCTGCTCCGCCGTGAAGACCGAGCGAAGGTTCATCTGCAAAATGAAACCGGTGAGCCCAGTGCATGATGGGTAGAAAGGGTGACCGCACAATAATGGCCTGGGGAAAAGGGGGCGGGGTTTATATAACGCTGATTGCTGTGTAAGCCCCGCCTCCTTCGCTTCAGTATGAGCAGGCACCTCTCGTGTGTCGGCGGGAAGACTCCGCCCCCAGAGTCTGCAACACCCACCAAGAATCTGCTCAACTTACCTCCGCATGAAATCCCTGAGAACCCGTAGAGGTGACCTCCCCGACATTAGGGGCCGCGTTTCCCTCCATGGTCGCGCCGACCCCGCCTCCTGCAACCAGAACACATGGAAATACATATTATTATAGCGCCGACATATACCACAGCGCTGTACATAGAAGCAGTCACATGACCCCCTGTCCCTCAGAGGTCACACTCTAATGTCTCCCCCGCACTCACACACTGTTATTATACATTATATAGCGCTGACCTATACCACAGCGCTGTACATAGAAGCAGTCACATGACCTCCTGTCCCTCAGAGCTCACACTCTAATGTCTCCCCCACACTCACACACTGTTATTATACATTATATAGCGCTGACATATACCACAGCGCTGTACATAGAAGCAGTCACATGACCTCCTGTCTCTCAGAGCGACCGACAATATTTACATCAACAAGGGAGCTGCCCCACTGGGGTTCAATAGGGCATCCCGATTTGGGGAAGGCCGGTTGCTGGCCCTGGAATCTTTTACATTCCATGGCTGGCTAGGTTGAGTTTTGTTCCGATATATGTTAGTGCTATATAAATGTATAATAACAGTGTGTGAGTGTGGGGGAGACATTAGAGTGTGAGCTCTGAGGGATAGGAGGTCATGTGACTGCTTCTATGTACAGCGCTGTGGTATATGGCAGCGCTATATAAATGTATAATAACAGTGTGTGAGTGTGGGGGAGACATTAGAGTGTGAGCTCTGAGGGACAGGAGGTCATGTGACTGCTTCTATGTACAGCGCTGTGGTATATGTCAGCGCTATATAAATGTATAATAACAGTGTGTGAGTGTGGGGGAGACATTAGAGTGTGAGCTCTGAGGGATAGGAGGTCATGTGACTGCTTCTATGTACAGCGCTGTGGTATATGGCAGCGCTATATAAATGTATAATAACAGTGTGTGAGTGTGGGGGAGACATTAGAGTGTGAGCTCTGAGGGACAGGAGGTCATGTGACTGCTTCTATGTACAGCGCTGTGGTATATGTCAGCGCTATATAAATGTATAATAACAGTGTGTGAGTGTGGGGGAGACATTAGAGTGTGAGCTCTGAGGGACAGGAGGTCATGTGACTGCTTCTATGTACAGCGCTGTGGTATATGTCAGCGCTATATAATGTATAATAACAGTGTGTGAGTGTGGGGGAGACATTAGAGTGTGAGCTCTGAGGGACAGGAGGTCATGTGACTGCTTCTATGTACAGCGCTGTGGTATATGTCAGCGCTATATAATGTATAATAACAGTGTGTGAGTGTGGGGGAGACATTAGAGTGTGAGCTCTGAGGGACAGGAGGTCATGTGACTGCTTCTATGTACAGCGCTGTGGTATATGTCAGCGCTATATAAATGTATAATAACAGTGTGTGAGTGTGGAGGAGACATTAGAGTGTGAGCTCTGAGGGACAGGGCGTCATGTGACTGCTTCTATGTACAGCGCTGTGGTATATGTCAGCGCTATATAATGTATAATAACAGTGTGTGAGCTGTTATTCAGATAGGCCGGGGGCCGCGCTCCCAATTGCCCCAAACATTACACAGGCACAGCAAACTGCTCTGATTGGACGAGAGGCCGCACATGCGTCACATGAGCACGTAAAGGTGAGTATTTCTGTGCGGTCTGGGGGGTTTCCCGACTCTGGATGACCGAGGGCACAGAACCCAGGGAAGCCGTAATATTGACACGCACAGGAAATGGAGCAGAGCGCCCCCAAGTGCTCATCAGACAGATTTCACCCAATCGGGTCGCAGACGGACAGACCGACCAATCAGAAATCTTTATAGCTCCTCCCCCCGCCTTCCGTTCTGGCTCTGGGCGGGTATTAAAGCGGACCTCCGATAAAAATGACTTGTCCATAACGCTTTGGGATGCCCCTCCGAATAAAAGCCCAAATCAGAAATGGAAATGTGCTTAATGGGGAACAGGAAATAGCTGCACGATGCCGCCACATATCTGTAGAGCTTCGGGTTCTATATGTGTGTGTCCAGCCATTTCCTGTCCCCCATCAGATGGAGCTCTGCTAGGAAAAGGTGAGTATCTCTCTAATGCAGGGCTCACTGATGGTGTGAGGTGCAGTAGTTTCCTATCCCCCATCAGATGGAGCTCTGCTAGGAAAAGGTGAGTATCTCTCTAATGCAGGGTCACTGATGGTGTGAGGGGGGAGGTGCAGTAGTTTCCTGTCCCCCATCAGATGGAGGTCTGCTAGGAAAAGGTGAGTATCTCTAATGCAGGGTCACTGATGGTGTGAGGGGGGAGGTGCAGTAGTTTCCTGTCCCCCATCAGATGGAGCTCTGCTAGGAAAAGGTGAGTATCTCTAATGCAGGGCTCACTGATGGTGTGAGGGGGGAGGTGCAGTCGTTCCCTGTCCCCCTTTAACTTTTAAAACCGTCACGTGACGGTGATAAAATGGCGGCGGGGTAACACCAACACGTTAAGACCCGGCAGGCGGAGACGTCTTGTTGCTATGACAACGCCTCACAGCAGGTGGGTGGGGCCGTTGCGTTTGGTGGGCGGGGCAGTTGCTAATAGCGACGCGGTTACCACCGAGCGTAAAATACACATCAGCGTTGCCAAACAGACGCTCCTCCCCACACGCGTGACTGGACAGGCAGTACAGCCACGTGACCAACGCATCTCCATGTTAAAGGGACGAGGCTGGCGATCACGTGACAGGTGCAAAAAGTGGCGGGTCACTGCGCAGGCGCCATCTCGAGGACGGCAAGGGGGAGGGGGCGGAGCTTATTAACCCCTCCGCCGCCAGTGATGGCGCCTGCGCCCGGATGAGCTGCGATCAGACGCCGCCGCCGCCATCGTGCCCCCACCCCCTGCAATCTCCTGTTACCCAGAATCAACCGCTCCCTTATCCCCCGGCCTCCATCTACCTTCCCCTGGCGTGAAATCAGGGGCCCCGCCTGCTCCTCCGCGCTCCGCTCCAGACAATGAAATCAGCCCGTCCGATCATCAATTCTCGTCGTGATCGTGACGTCACGGGAGACAGCGGCCAATGGCAGAGCGAGATCATCGTGGGCCTGACCACAGAGAGAAGGGTGGGCGGGGCGATCTGGAGTCCGTACAGTGCGGGGGAGGGGCTGGCGGCGGGTCACGTGACGGCTGCTCGCTCGATCGCTGCTGGGTCTCTCTGATGTGTCTGGTCACGTGAACCTTGTGTGGTACCCGGGGGCCAGGGGTCAGGCGCAGGGCATGCTGGGACTTGGAGATTGGAGTGTCAGCTCATGGGGTGCTGCGAATGATGGGGGCCACATAGACATACACAGACACGCACACATAGAAACACAGACACACACATAGACATACACATAGAAACACAGACATACACATAGACATACACAGACACACACACATAGAAACACAGACATACACATAGACATACACACACACACACATAGAAACACAGACAGACACACACACATAGAAACACAGACATAGAAACACAGACAGACACACACACACATAGAAACACAGACATACACATAGACATACACAGACACACACACATAGACACACACACACATAGAAACACAGACATACACATAGACATACACAGACACACACACACATAGAAACACAGACATACACAGACACACACGCATAGAAACACAGACATACACATAGACATACACAGACACACACACACATAGAAACACAGACATACACATAGACATACACACACACACACATAGAAACACAGACAGACACACACACACATAGAAACACAGACATACACATAGACATACACACACACATAGAAACACAGACATAGAAACACAGACAGACACACACACACATAGAAACACAGACATACACATAGACATACACAGACACACACACATAGACACACACACACATAGAAACACAGACATACACATAGACATACACAGACACACACACACATAGAAACACAGACATACACATAGACATACACAGACACACACACATAGAAACACAGACATACACATAGACACACACACACAGACATACACATAGACACACACACACACAGACACACACACACATAGAAATATAGACATACACAGACACACACACATAGAAGCAGACACACACACACACACATAGAAACACATGTGCACACACATATAGTAACATACATAGACAGACACACACACAGAAGCAGACACACATAGAAACACATGCACACACACACACACATATAGTAACATACATAGACACACACACATAGACACACATAGAAACACATGCACAGACACACATAGAAACATACATAGACACACACATAGAAACAGACACACACACACACACACACACACACATAGAAACACATGCACACACACATAGAAACACATGCATACACATATAGTAACACACATAGAAACACATGCACAGACACACACACATAGAAACACATGCACAGACACACACACATAGAAACATACATAGACACACACACATAGAAACATAGACACACATAGAAACACATACATAGACACACACATAGAAACATATATAGACACACACACACACACACACACACACACACACACACACACATGGAAACACATGCACAGACACACACACATAGAAACATACATAGACACACATGCACAGACACACACACACATAGTAACATACATAGACACACACACATAGAAACATACATAGACACACACACACACACACACACACACACACACACATGGAAACACATGCACAGACACACACACATAGAAACATACATAGACACACATGCACAGACACACACACACATAGAAACATACATAGACACACACACACACACACATGGAAACACATGCACAGACACACACGCAGACAGACACAAACACACACACACACATAGACACGCAGATAAACACAAATACACACACACAGACAAATCCACTCACCAGTGTGACCATTTCCCCTCCTGTGTGAGGCTCCTTCCTGGAGTCCCGCCCCCACCCACTGAACCACCAATGAAATAACAGTATAAAAAAACCCCGCCTCTCAGTCGCCCCCTGACACCAGCCCCTGCAGCGCTTACACTCGGGGGGCGTCTGAGAGGCCGCAGCAACCCCCCCGGTGACCACGTGGGACATGTAATATAAATGGGGGCGTCCCGGATGCCATACATCTATCTATAGGGAGAACTGCCGAGGAATAGAACGGCAAGAAATAGAATAGAAGGAAACCAAGAATAGATAGAAGAAAGAACAAAAGCATATAAGGAGTGTTAGAAAGAGAGAAGGAATAAATGAAGAATAAAAAAGTAGGAATTTATATTGACGTAAAGGCAGAAAAAAGAAGAGTTGGAAAGAAAGGGAAGAAGAAAATCCTGAAGAAAGAAAGAACGAAAGTATAGAATGAGTGACAGAAAGAAAGAAGGAACGAATGAACAACTGAAAACAAATACATGAAGGAGAGAGAAGGAATAAACTACAGAAAGAAAGAATTACAAAAAAGAAAGCAGGAATTTATAGTGCTGTAAAATGCAGGAAAAAGGAAGAAGATGGAAGAAAAGGGATGAAGAAAGAAAGAGCAAAAACTTAGAATGAGTGACAGAAAGAAAGAAGGAATGACAGAATAAATTAAAAAGACACAATCAACTGAAATAATAAAAATGAATATATGAAGGAAAGAGAAGGCATAAACGACAGAAAGATAGAATTACAAAAAAAGAAAGCAGGAATTTATAATCCTGTAAAATGCAGAAAAAAGAAGAGAAGAAAAGAAGGAAAAATGAAGAAAGAAGGAACAAAAACATAGTGTGATAGAAATAAGGAATACATGAATGAAAGAAGGAATGAATGACGGATAGAAGGAATAAATTACAGTAAGAAAGAGAAAGAATAAAAGAAAAAGAACAAATGAACAACTGAAAGAATGAGAATGAATACATGAAGGAAAGAGATATAATAAAAGACAGAAAAAAAGAATGAATTAATTAAAAATAAAGAAAGCATGAATTTATAGTCCCGTAAAATGCAGAAAAAAGAAGAGAAGGAAAACTGAAGGAAGAAAGAAAGAGAACAAAAACAGTGTGATAGAAATAAAGAAGGAATACATGAATGAAAGAAGGAATGAATGACGGATAGAAGGAATAAATTACAGTAAGAAAGAGAAAGAATAAATGAAAGAAAAAGAACAAATAAACGACTGAAAGAATGACAATGAATACATGAAGGAAAGGAAAAGAATAAAAGACAAAAAAAAAGAATGGATGAATTAAAAAAAAAAGAAAGAATAAATGTATAGTCCCGTAAAATGCAGAAAAAAGAAAAGAAGGAAAACTAAAGAAAGAAGGAACAAAAACATAGAATGCGTGATAGAAATAAAGAAGGAATACATGAATGAAAGAAGGAATGAATGACGGAGAGAAGGAATGAATGGCGGAATGAAGGAATAAATTACAGTAAGAAAGAGAAAGAACGAATAAACGACTGAAAGAATGACAATGAATACATGACGGAAAGAGAAGATAAAAAAAGAGAAAGCTCAGCTGGAGCTGGGCGGAGCCAAACACAGGAGGGTGCTGCACTGTATATGACCTACTAAGGTTTGTGTAGGTGATTATATCCAGCGCAGTGCGTGTACGGCGTTGGGGTGGAATCGGGGCGGGACCCGCAAAGTGTAGTTAACTCTCTGCATATTTTATTTCTCTCGCTTATTTGACCTAAGATGTAAACGGGCAGGCTGATTCATCACTAACGCCAGGCAGCGACAGATGAGCGTCTGTAGCGGCATTTTCAGAGCGCCCGCTAGTAGTCGCTGTGCTCGGCCGTGGGTCGCTAGTTTATAGCGACGGGCAGGCTGATTCATCACTAACGCCAGGTAGCGACAGATGAGCGTCTGTAGCGGCATTTTCAGAGCGCCCGCTAGTAGTCGCTGTGCTCGGCCGTGGGTCGCTAGTTTATAGCAACTCAGTCACTGTTCAGTAATGTTGAATACATTGTGACGAGTCGCTATTTGACCAGTACAGCGCTGTATGGGAGCTCATGTTAGCGACTGCTCATAGCGACCGACTCACACCATATTCAGCAAAAAAACAGCCTCACAAATCTCTGGCGCTGACAAATGCTTCTCTGAAGCCCAGAGCGCAGGAGGCTGTGTGATTAAAGTCTGTTTTTCAGCATCTATCCACCAGTAACAAAGCGAAAACATATGGAATTACATTGTAACAACATTGTAACATGACACTTTAATGGCAGAGCTGTGATGTCATTTCTGAGGAAATATATAAAAAATGAAGAAATTGTGAAAAAACTGCTTATTCAATGTCAGGAGAGGTCACAGAATTATTTGTGATTTTATGAAAAAAAAAAACCCTGTTTAAAGAGAAGAAAAGATTCGTCCATTGAAATGTATGGGAGAGCGACAGGTAGCGAGAGGTCATACCTGGCGCTGTTCGCTGAGGCTGTGAAAATGATGAATCAGACGCTACATGGCGCTATCCCAGTCGCTAAACAGATTCTGCTTGATAAATGTGTAATTGCTGCCGTGTCCGGCTTTCACCAGCCGCTACCTGTCGCTACCTCTCATTAACCAGCTACTACCTGTCGCTATCCCTTCATGAATAAGGTCCTAGGTTACACATCGGCAGAATAGTTGTTCTGTAAAATAGCTTCTTTCTCTTGGAATAGCTCGCACACACTAGCAGAACGCTGTATGTTATATGGATACATATAGGGATGTGAGAAGCCTTGTACTGTGATTGGATAACTTGCATTTCCCAATATGGAATGTAATACAATTACACTAGACTATAAAAATAAAGGATCCACAGGTCAAAAGCAGTCGCACACATGGAGGACAACATGGCCTATGGATAAGAAAGCGTGTATGTGTGTCTGTGTGTGTGTATGTGTGTGTGTATGTGTGTGTGTGTGTGTGTCTGTGTGTGTGTATGTGTGTCTGTGTGTGTCTGTATGTGTGTGTGTGTGTGTCTGTCTGTGTGTATGTGTGTGTATGTGTGTCTGTGTGTGTGTGTATGTGTGTCTGTATGTGTATGTGTGTCTGTGTGTGTGTCTGTCTGTGTATGTGTGTCTGTGTATCTGTATGTGTGTCTGTATGTGTGTGTGTGTGTGTGTCTGTGTCTGTGTGTGTGTGTGTCTGTGTGTGTGTATGTGTGTCTGTGTATGTGTGTCTGTATGTGTGTCTGTGTGTGTGTGTGTCTGTCTGTGTGTGTGTGTATGTGTGTCTGTGTGTGTGTCTGTGTGTGTGTGTGTGTCTGTGTGTGTCTATGTGTGTGTCTGTGTGTGTGTGTGTGTCTGTGTGTGTGTCTGTGTATGTGTGTGTGTGTGTGTCTGTGTGTATTGTAAATTAATATATTTTAAGTTTTTAGTCACTTATTATTCTTTCCCCCACTGGGCTGCAACTCTGTTCAGGACTCTAGGATACGGGCGCCGCCATCTTGACTCAGAAGCATCACATACTGAGGAGAGGACAGTGGGATAAAGTGCAGGGCGCGGGGTTATAGCTGTGCTTTGCACAGACAGAGCAGAGCTGGGGTCAAGAAAGGTCAGCAATCCCAGAATGCAGAGCGACACAGAAGGCACTTCAGAACAGTCAGAAGGCACTTCCTGTTTGCAGGCTGCCTGACACTCCACGAGCCGCCATCTTGGATGTTTAAAGGCTCATAACATGCAGTAGATGCAGGTAGGATGATTATTAATGTGGGCAATCTGTATGTACAGGGGGGAAACATACAAGATAGGCTCGTATTCAGGGTGAGGGTCCAGATTAATGTGGGCAATCTGTATGTACAGGGGGGAAACATACAAGATAGGCTCCTATTCAGGGTGAGGGTCCGGATTAATGTGGGCAATCTGTATGTACAGGGGGGAAACATACAAGATAGGCTCCTATTCAGGGTGAAGGTCCGGATTAATGTGAGCAATCTGTATGTACAGGGTGTGGGATACATATAAGATAGGCTCTTATTCAGGGTGAGGGTCCAGATTAATGTGGGCAATCTGTATGTACAGGGTGTGGGAAACATAAGATAGGCTCTTATTCAGGGTGAAGGTCCGGATTAATGTGAGCAATCTGTATGTACAAGGTGTGGGAAACATATAAGATAGGCTCTTATTCAGGGTGAAGGTCCGGATTAATGTGAGCAATCTGTATGTACAGGGTGTGGGATACATATAAGATAGGCTCTTATTCAGGGTGAGGGTCCGGATTAATGTGGGCAATCTGTATGTACAGGGTGTGGGAAACATAAGATAGGCTCTTATTCAGGGTGAAGGTCCGGATTAATGTGAGCAATCTGTATGTACAGGGTGTGGGAAACATATAAGATAGGCTCTTATTCAAGGTGAAGGTCCGGATTAATGTGAGCAATCTGTATGTACAGGGTGTGGGAAACATATAAGATAGGCTCTTATTCAGGGTGAAGGTCCGGATTAATGTGAGCAATCTGTATGTACAGGGTGTGGGATACATATAAGATAGGCTCTTATTCAGGGTGAAGGTCCGGATTAATGTGAGCAATCTGTATGTACAGGGGGGAAACATATAAGATAGGCTCTTATTAGGTTAACGTAGGGGAGAGCCATCTGAACGATAATGATGCCTTGAGGTTCCAGGTTTTGCTGTCCGGAATCTCACATTCAGTGCCTCTGATTTATGGAGATTGATCTTGAAGTTGGAAAGCTTCCCAAATCTATATATATAAAAACACTTTTTGTAGCGCTGCGCAATATGACGGCACTTTATAAGTAAACACTGTGACAGACGCTCTGCCTTTTGGATGTCATCACTATTCAGTTGCCCACCGGGTCATTCACTGGCCTTTTTCTTAATTAGGTTCCAGGCAATGTCATTGTAGTTTGGATTGTATTACAGGCTGCCATTGTGTTGATTGATTACGTCACAGACAATGGCATTGTTCTGATTGATTGTGTTACAGACGTCTATTGTGTTGCTGATTGCGTCACCGGCAGAGTTGAGGGATTGTGTGCCCTGCTGCTATTGGTCGGTGTGCGTGTCATGCAATGGAGACTTGTGTATATAAGGCCCAGTGTGGCACTAATAAAAACACTTCACCTTCACCCTCAATACTGAGTTCTGTCTCTTATTGGGGGAAACGCTATATCGCCATTCACTAGCCCTTGTAAGGGCTGTTCCTGGTTCCTCACGGACGACTCTGGAATTCCAGCAGCACCTCTTACGATTGGGAAAAGGACGACTCGGGCGGTGAAGCCCTCCGGCGATAAGGGTTATCGCTACAAACAATAATAAATGTGATGCTTCTCCCAGGACTAAGGCGCGACCTGGGGCCGCCTTGGATGAGCTTTATTTATTAAATATGACAATACTTGGTGGAGGTTAATAATGTAAATTTCCAGTTTATTAAATATTCTAAATATTTTTGATAAAAGAAGAGAAGAAATAAATAAAGAGAACGGCAGAACAAACAGAAGAAAAAATGAAGAAATAAAGAAAAAAAGTGAAAGGCAGAATGAACTGATGAAAGAGAAGAAAGAAATATTTCCTCTTGTTACAAACACATTTGTATAACAGACATATATCACTTCCAGCTTCTGTGACATGAATGGCTGGATTCCAATATGATTCTGGGGCTGACGCGTTTCACCCGTTTCGGACTTTCTCAATGTCCTGCGTCAGGGAAAAGACAGAATTATATCTGTATGTAGTGTTCATGATGTAACCCAAAAATAAAGGTGCCTTTCATATAGGTGTTATACGCAGGAACTTCTCTCTCTGTACTATACAGGCAGGCTGATTCATCACTAACGCCAGGTAGCGACAGATGAGCGTCTGTAGCGGCATTTCAGAGCGCCCGCTAGTAGTCGCTGTGCTCAGCCGTGGGTCGCTAGTTTATAGCGACTATCAGGCTGATTCATCACTAACGCCAGGTAGCGTCAGATGAGCGTCTGTAGCGGCATTTCAGAGCGCCCGCTAGTAGTCGCTGTGCTCGGCCGTGGGTCGCTAGTTTATAGCGCCGGGCAGGCTGATTCATCACTAACGCCAGGTAGTGTCAGATGAGCGTCTGTAGCGGCATTTCAGAGCGCCCGCTAGTAGTCGCTGTGCTCGGCCGTGGGTCGCTAGTTTATAGCGCCGGGCAGGCTGATTCATCACTAACGCCAGGTAGCGACAGATGAGCGTCTGTAGCGGCATTTTCAGAGGGCCCGCTAGTAGTCGCTGTGCTCAGCCGTGGGTCGCTAGTTCATAGCGACTATCAGGCTGATTCATCACTAACGCCAGGTAGCGACAGATGAGCGCCTGTAGCAGCATTTTCAGAGGGCCCGCTAGTAGTCGCTGTGCTCAGCCGTGGGTCGCTAGTTCATAGCGACTATCAGGCTGATTCATCACTAACGCCAGGTAGCGACAGATGAGCGCCTGTAGCAGCATTTTCAGAGCGCCCGCTAGAAGTCGCAGTGCTCAGCTGTGGGTCGCTACTTCATAGCGACTATCAGGCTGATTCATCACTAACGCCAGGTAGCGACAGATGAGCGTCTGTAGCGGCATTTCAGAGCGCCCGCTAGTAGTCGCTGTGCTCGGCCGTGGGTCGCTAGTTTATAGCGACTCACAGGCTGATTCATCACTAACGCCAGGTAGCGACAGATGAGCGTCTGTAGCGGCATTTTCAGAGCGCCAGCTAGTAGTCGCTGTGCTCGGCCGTGGGTCGCTACTTTATAGCGACTCAGTCGCTGTTCAGTAATGTTGAATACATTGTGAGGAGTCGCTATTTGACCAGTACAGCGCTGTATGGGAGCGCATGTTAGCGACTGCTCATAGCGACCGACTCAATCGTGCTTCCAAAGTGCATCAAATCCCAATTTTTATACAAACATAACAATGCAAAAAATTGCTGACACAGAGGTAGGTGCAAATCACAGACAAAATACATCGAATATTAGCATTTTACTTGCCAAACAAAGTGCCATGTGCGGACCAACCACTGGGACCCCCGAAATCCCTGCAACGCGTTGTCGTGACCTAAAGTCACTTCTTCAGGCAGAGTACGCAGCGGGTAGGTGCTTCTCTCTACCCGGACGCGCTCCCTTTTAGAGGGAAGTGCGAGATGCGCCCGCCAGCGCGCTCGGAGCCACTGAGCGAAGACGCCGCTAAGACGTGCATAGCTCAGCGCGCTGATTGGATGAGCGCCCACACATGGGCTGCAGGAACGCGGTGAGGTGAGTTGAACCATGTGATCTGGGGGGTTCCCGGTGTCCCCGGGAAGTGGACCAAAACCCAAGATAGTCAAGATCCTGGGTTTTGGGTCCACTTTAAGCTTAGCAGCAGGCCGAGAATGGCTTCCAGTCGGGGCACCCCTCCACCCAGGCAAGATGGCGCTGGAGCCTGCCACCTCCTCCTCCCCTGTATGCGCTCTTCATCGTCGGGCGCCCGCGCGTCCCTCTTCGCAGATGCGCCGACCCACTGCAAAGAGGGACGGGTGGGCGCCTCGAGCGGAGGGACTGGCTGGTCAGAGCCAATCAAAGGGCCGTACAATGCCCAGGTCGCCCTGTTAGAGGGAAGCGGGGAATGCGGCTGCCAGTGCGCTCGGAGCTTCTGCCGATGACATCAGCGGCTCCGAGCGCACTGATTGGACGAGCCGCCGCACATGCTCCATAGGACCGGCAACAGTCTGTTTATGACTATCCTGGGTTTCGGTCCTTTTCCCCTGAGGCACCTCAATCGGGTGTGATTGCTGTGCCCAATCTTACTCACCTTTCCCCTGTCCTATGGCGCATGCGTGGCCTCTCATTGCGCTCGGTTCCTGCATCCCCCGCCACCCTCTAACACTGGCCGGGCCGCCCGCAAATGCCTGACGCTGGTGCACGCCCAGCTAAAGGGATAGCGGGGATGCCCCTGCTGCTCACACATGCTCCGTTGGAGAAGGTGAGTATACCAGACGACCTAGGGGTTTCACGCACAGAGGTATCCCGATTCTGGATGCCCTGGGGGGAAGGAAATAATCCTATAGATTCCAGGGCTGGCTGGCTGTGGGTTTTGGTCCTTTCCCCTGGGGCCTTGCTGAGTGAAACCCCCCGGATCGCCGATGCCAACTCACCTCTCCCCGGTCCTACGGGGCATCCGCTCGTCCAATCAGCGCGCTCAGATACGCTGATGTCACGTCATCTAAGGCCGGCGGCTCCGAACGCGCTGCCGGCCGCATCCCCCGCTTCCCTCTAACAGGGAACCGGCCATTCACAAATGCCTGACGCGCTCTGCCAGAGGGATGCCAAGGAGGCGGCCGCTGCTTGTGCATGCGCTATTGGACCAGGAAACAAAGGTAAGTGAACGGGGCGACCTGGGGGGTAACATACAGGATATAAAAGATTCCATCCCTGGCCACTGGCCTGGGGTAACCTACACCCGATGCCCCCGCTGTGTGATACCCCATCCCCCGCCTCTGGGCAGCCACGCCTGATGACTGGTGGAGGAGTGCCGGGAATGTGGCTACTCACCTTTTCCCAGCAGAGCTCCATCTGATGGGGGACAGGAAACTGCTGCACCTCCCCCCTCACACCATCAGTGACCCTGCATTAGAGAGATACTCACCTTTTCCCAGCAGAGCTCCATCTGATGGGGGACAGGAAACTGCTGCACCTCCCCCCTCACACCATCAGTGACCCTGCATTAGAGAGATACTCACCTTTTCCTAGCAGAGCTCCATCTGATGGGGGACAGGAAACTACTGCACCTCCCCCCTCACACCATCAGTGACCCTGCATTAGAGAGATTATCAGCGGGGGGCACTCCCATCCAATCATTACTATCATAGGATCGCTCCACGTGACATCATCGCTCCATGTGACATCATCGCTCCATGTGACATCATCGCTCCATGTGACATCATCGCTCCATGCATTATGGGGCCCTGGTGATGGAGGCTCAATGGGGAATACTGCTAAAAAATAGAAAGAGAAAAATAATAGGAAGAACGACAGAAAATAGAAGATAAAGGAATGAAATAAAAATAAATAAATAAAAAGAAATAAACAGGAGAGATGGAAGAAATAAAGAGATATAAACAAAATACATGGAAAGGAACAAAGAAAGAACAAAAGCATAGAATGAATGAGAAAACAGAGAGAGAATAAAAGCAATGATAGAAAAAAAAGCAGGAAAGAGAACGCGAGAAAGAAAGAGAAAGGAAAGAAAGAAAACAATAGGACTGATAGAAAAAAGAAGAAAAGGAACGGCATAACAAACATGAAAAAAATAGATTAGCAGAATGAACAGATGAAAGAAAGAAAAGAAATGGGTGAACAAACAGATGAAAGTAAAAAAGCAGAGGACTGGCAGAATGAACAGATGAAAGAAAGAAAATAAGAAAGAAGAGGAACAGCAGAGCAAACAGATGAAAATAAAAGAAAAAGATGAAGAAATAAAAAAAATGAAAGGCAGAATGAGGTGGGGTCTCCCAAGGTGCAGGGCCCCGGATACGCCCAGAGTATTAATCTTTGTTGGCGGGGAGGGTGCAAATTCTTAAATTGGGATGCCCCGCATTGTTAACCTTTCTCCCCAGAATATATGGAGGGTTATGGTGTCACTGCCCCCTAGTGGCCTCTCTATAGGAATATATGGAGGGTTATGGTGTCACCTCCCCCTAGTGGCCTCTCTATAGGAATATATGGAGGGTTATGGTGTCACTGCCCCCTAGTGGCCTCTCTATAGGAATATATGGAGGGTTATGGTGTCACCTCCCCCTAGTGGCCTCTCTATAGGAATATATGGAGGGTTATGGTGTCACTGCCCCCTAGTGGCCTCTCTATAGGAATATATGGAGGGTTATGGTGTCACCTCCCCCTAGTGGCCTCTCTATAGGAATATATGGAGGGTTATGGTGTCACTGCCCCCTAGTGGCCTCTCTATAGGAATACATGGAGGGTTATGGTGTCACTGCCCCCTAGTGGCCTCTCTATAGGAATATATGGAGGGTTATGGTGTCACCTCCCCCTAGTGGTCTCTCTATAGGAATATATGGAGGGTTATGGTGTCACCTCCCCCTAGTGGCCTCTCTATAGGAATATATGGAGGGTTATGGTGTCACTGCCCCCTAGTGGCCTCTCTATAGGAATACATGGAGGGTTATGGTGTCACTGCCCCCTAGTGGCCTCTCTATAGGAATATATGGAGGGTTATGAGTCACCTCCCCCTAGTGGCCTCTCTATAGGAATATATGGAGGGTTATGGTGTCACCTCCCCCTAGTGGCCTCTCTATAGGAATATATGGAGGGTTATGGTGTCACCTCCCCCTAGTGGCCTCTCTATAGGAATACATGGAGGGTTATGGTGTCACTGCCCCCTAGTGGCCTCTCTATAGGAATATATGGAGGGTTATGGTGTCACCTCCCCCTAGTGGCCTCTCTATAGGAATATATGGAGGGTTATGGTGTCACCTCCCCCTAGTGGTCTCTCTATAGGAATATATGGAGGGTTATGGTGTCACCTCCCCCTAGTGGCCTCTCTATAGGAATATATGGAGGGTTATGGTGTCACTGCCCCCTAGTGGCCTCTCTATAGGAATACATGGAGGGTTATGGTGTCACTGCCCCCTAGTGGCCTCTCTATAGGAATATATGGAGGGCTATGGTGTCTCCTCCCCCTAGTGGCCTCTCTATAGGAATATATGGAGGGTTATGGTGTCACTGCCCCCTAGTGGCCTCTCTATAGGATTATATGGAGCGTTATGGTGTCACATCCCCCTAGTGGTCTCTCTATAGGAATATATGGAGGGTTATGGTGTCACCTCCCCCTAGTGGCCTCTCTATAGGAATATATGGAGGGTTATGGTGTCACCTCCCCCTAGTGGCCTCTCTATAGGAATATATGGAGGGCTATGGTGTCTCCTCCCCCTAGTGGCCTCTCTATAGGAATATATGGAGGGTTATGGTGTCACTGCCCCCTAGTGGCCTCTCTATAGGAATATATGGAGGGTTATGGTGTCACCTCCCCCTAGTGGCCTCTCTATAGGAATATATGGAGGGCTATGGTGTCTCCTCCCCCTAGTGGCCTCTCTATAGGAATATATGGAGGGTTATGGTGTCACATCCCCCTAGTGGTCTCTCTATAGGAATATATGGAGGGTTATGGTGTCTCCTCCCCCTAGTGGCCTCTCTATAGGAATATATGGAGGGTTATGGTGTCACCTCCCCCTAGTGGCCTCTCTATAGGAATATATGGAGGGCTATGGTGTCTCCTCCCCCTAGTGGCCTCTCTATAGGAATATATGGAGGGTTATGGTGTCACTGCCCCCTAGTGTCCTCTCTATAGGAATATATGGAGGGTTATGGTGTCACCACCCCCTAGTGGCCTCTCTATAGGAATATATGGAGGGTTATGGTGTCACTGCCCCCTAGTGGCCTCTCTATAGGAATATATGGAGGGTTATGGTGTCACCTCCCCCTAGTGGCCTCTCTATAGGAATATATGGAGGGCTATGGTGTCTCCTCCCCCTAGTGGCCTCTCTATAGGAATATATGGAGGGTTATGGTGTCACTGCCCCCTAGTGTCCTCTCTATAGGAATATATGGAGGGTTATGGTGTCACCACCCCCTAGTGGCCTCTCTATAGGAATATATGGAGGGTTATGGTGTCACCACCCCCTAGTGGCCTTCTATAGGAATATATGGAGGGTTATGGTGTCACTGCCCCCTTGTGACCTCTCTATAGGAATATATGGAGGGTTATGGTGTCACTGCCCCCTAGTGGCCTCTCTATAGGAATATATGGAGGGTTATGGTGTCACTGCCCCCTAGTGGCCTCTCTATAGGAATATATGGAGGGTTATGATGTCACCTCCCCTAGTGACCTCTCTATAGGAATATATGGAGGGTTATGGTGTCACTGCCCCCTAGTGGCCTCTCTATAGGAATATATGGAGGGTTATGATGTCACCTCCCCCTAGTGGCCTCTCTATAGGAATATATGGAGGGTTATGGTGTCACTGCCCCCTAGTGGCCTCTCTATAGGAATATATGGAGGGTTATGGTGTCACCTCCCCCTAGTGGCCTCTCTATAGGAATATAAGGAGGGTTATGGTGTCACTGCCCCCTAGTGGCCTCTCTATAGGAATATATGGAGGGTTATGATGTCACCTCCCCTAGTGACCTCTCTATAGGAATATATGGAGGGTTATGGTGTCACCTCCCCCTAGTGGCCTCTCTATAGGAATATATGGAGGGTTATGATGTCACCTCCCCCTAGTGGCCTCTCTATAGGAATATATGGAGGGTTATGGTGTCACTGCCCCCTAGTGGCCTCTCTATAGGAATATATGGAGGGTTATGGTGTCACTGCCCCCTAGTGGCCTCTCTATAGGAATATATGGAGGGTTATGGTGTCA
Source organism: Gastrophryne carolinensis (assembly GCA_027917425.1). Taxonomy (NCBI): domain Eukaryota; kingdom Metazoa; phylum Chordata; class Amphibia; order Anura; family Microhylidae; genus Gastrophryne; species Gastrophryne carolinensis. The sequence goes on from CM051235.1 coordinate 1,494,036, forward strand.
CTGCCCCCTAGTGGCCTCTCTATAGGAATATATGGAGGGTTATGGTGTCACTGCCCCCTAGTGGCCTCTCTATAGGAATATATGGAGGGTTATGGTGTCACCTCCCCCTAGTGGCCTCTCTATAGGAATATAAGGAGGGTTATGGTGTCACTGCCCCCTAGTAGCCTCTCTATAGGAATATATGGAGGGTTATAGTGTTACTGCCCCCTAGTGGCCTCTCTATGGGAATATATGGAGGGTTATGGTGTCACTGCCCCCTAGTGGCCTCTCTATAGGAATATATGGAGGGTTATGGTGTCACCTCCCCCTAGTGGCCTCTCTATAGGAATATATGGAGGGTTATGGTGTCACCTCCCGCTAGTGGCCTCTCTATAGGAATATATGGAGGGTTATGGTGTCACTGCCCCCTAGTGGCCTCTCTATAGGAATATATGGAGGGTTATGGTGTTACCTCCCGCTAGTGGCCTCTCTATAGGAATATATGGAGGGTTATGGTGTCACTGCCCCCTAGTGGCCTCTCTATAGGAATATATGGAGGGTTATGGTGTTACCTCCCCCTAGTGGCCTCTCTATAGGAATATATGGAGGGTTATGGTGTCACTGCCCCCTAGTGGCCTCTCTATAGGAACATATGAAGGGTTATGGTGTCTCCTCCCCCTAGTGGCCTCTCTATAGGAATATATGGAGGGTTATGGTGTTACTGCCCCCTAGTGGCCTCTCTATAGGAATATATGGAGGGTTATGGTGTCACTGCCCCCTAGTGGCCTCTCTATAGGAATATATGGAGGGTTATGATGTCACCTCCCCCTAGTGGCCTCTCTATAGGAATATATGGAGGGTTATGGTGTCACTGCCCCCTAGTTGCCTCTCTATAGGAATATATGGAGGGTTATGGTGTTACCTCCCGCTAGTGGCCTCTCTATAGGAATATCTGGAGGGTTATGGTGTCACTGCCCCCTAGTGGCCTCTCTATAGGAATATATGGAGGGTTATGGTGTTACCTCCCCCTAGTGGCCTCTCTATAGGAATATATGGAGGGTTATGGTGTCACTGCCCCCTAGTGGCCTCTCTATAGGAACATATGAAGGGTTATGGTGTCTCCTCCCCCTAGTGGCCTCTCTATAGGAATATATGGAGGGTTATGGTGTTACTGCCCCCTAGTGGCCTCTCTATAGGAATATATGGAGGGTTATGGTGTCACTGCCCCCTAGTGGCCTCTCAATAGGAATATATGGAGGGTTATGGTGTCAGTGCCCCCTAGTGGCCTCTCAATAGGAATATATGGAGGGTTATGGTGTAACTGCCCCCTAGTGGCCTCTCAATAGGAATATATGGAGGGTTATGGTATCACCTCCCCCTAGTGGTCTCTCTATAGGAATATATGGAGGGTTATGGCGTCACTGCCCCCTAGTGGCCTCTCTATAGGAATATATGGAGGGTTATGGCGTCACTGCCCCCTAGTGGCCTCTCTATAGAAATATATGGAGGGTTATGGTGTCACTGCCCCCTAGTGGCCTCTCTATAGGAATATATGGAGCGTTATGGTGTCACATCCCCCTAGTGGCCTCTCTATAGGAATATATGGAGGGTTATGGTGTCACCTCACCCTAGTGGCCTCTCTATAGGAATATATGGAGGGTTATGGTGTCACCTCACCCTAGTGGCCTCTCTATAGGAATATATGGAGGGTTATGGTGTCACCTCCCCCTAGTGGCCTCTCTATAGGAATATATGGAGGGTTATGGTGTCACTGCCCCCTAGTGGCCTCTCTATAGGAATATATGGAGGGTTATGGTGTCACCTCCCCCTAGTGGCCTCTCTATAGGAATATATGGAGGGCTATGGTGTCTCCTCCCCCTAGTGGCCTCTCTATAGGAATATATGGAGGGTTATGGTGTCTCTGCCCCCTAGTGTCCTCTCTATAGGAATATATGGAGGGTTATGGTGTCACCACCCCCTAGTGGCCTCTCTATAGGAATATATGGAGGGTTATGGTATCACTGCCCCCTTGTGACCTCTCTATAGGAATATATGGAGGGTTATGGTGTCACTGCCCCCTAGTGGCCTCTCTATAGGAATATATGGAGGGTTATGGTGTCACTGCCCCCTAGTGGCCTCTCTATAGGAATATATGGAGGGTTATGATGTCACCTCCCCTAGTGACCTCTCTATAGGAATATATGGAGGGTTATGGTGTCACTGCCCCCTAGTGGCCTCTCTATAGGAATATATGGAGGGTTATGATGTCACCTCCCCCTAGTGGCCTCTCTATAGGAATATATGGAGGGTTATGGTGTCACTGCCCCCTAGTGGCCTCTCTATTGGAATATATGAAGGGTTAATGTGTCACTGCCCCCTAGTGGCCTCTCTATAGGAATATATGGAGGGTTATGGTGTCACTGCCCCCTAGTGGCCTCTCTATAGGAATATATGGAGGGTTATGGTGTTACTGCCCCCTAGTGGCCTCTCTATAGGAATATATGGAGGGTTATGGTGTCACTGCCCCCTAGTGGCCTCTCTATAGGAATATATGGAGGGTTATGGTGTTACTGCCCCCTAGTTGCCTCTCTATAGGAATATATGGAGGGTTATGGTGTCACTGCCCCCTAGTGGCCTCTCTATAGGAATATATGGAGGGTTATGGTGTCACCTCCCCCTAGTGGCCTCTCTATAGGAATATATGGAGGGTTATGGTGTTACCTCCCCCTAGTGGCCTCTCTATAGGAATATATGGAGGGTTATGGTGTCACCTCCCCCTAGTGGCCTCTCTATAGGAATATATGGAGGGTTATGGTGTCACTGCCCCCTAGTGGCCTCTCTATAGGAACATATGAAGGGTTATGGTGTCTCCTCCCCCTAGTGGCCTGTCTTTAGAAATATATGGAGGGTTATGGTGTTACTGCCCCCTAGTGGCCTCTCTATAGGAATATATGGAGGGTTATGGTGTTACTGCCCCCTAGTGGCCTCTCTTTAGAAATATATGGAGGGTTATGGTGTCACCTCCCCCTAGTGGCCTCTCTATAGGAATATATGGAGGGTTATGGTGTTACTGCCCCCTACTGGCCTCTCTATAGGAATATATGGAGGGTTATGGTGTTACTGCCCCCTAGTGGCCTCTCTATAGGAATATATGGAGGGTTATGGTGTCACTGCCCCCTAGTGGCCTCTCAATAGGAATATATGGAGGTTTATGGTGTCACCGTCCCCTAGTGGCCTCTCTATAGAAATATATGGAGGGTTATGGTGTCACCTCCCCCTAGTGGCCTCTCTATAGGAATATATGGAGGGTTATGGTGTCAGTGCCCCCTAGTGGCCTCTCAATAGGAATATATGGAGGGTTATGGTGTTACTGCCCCCTAGTGGCCTCTCTATAGGAATATATGGAGGGTTATGGTATCACTGCCCCCTAGTGGCCTCTCTATAGGAATATATGGAGGGTTATGGTGTCAGTGCCCCCTAGTGGCCTCTCAATAGGAATATATGGAGGGTTATAGTGTCACTGCCCCCTAGTGGCCTTTCTATAGGAATATATGGAGGGTTATGGTGTCACTGCCCCCTAGTGGCCTCTCTATAGGAATATATGGAGGGTTATGGTGTCACCGCCCCCTAGTGGCCTCTCTTTAGGAATATATGGAGGGATATGGTGTCACTGCCCCCTAGTGGCCTCTCTTTAGAAATATATGGAGGGTTATGGTGTCACTGCCCCCTAGTGGCCTTTCTATAGGAATATATGGAGGGTTATGGTGTCACTGCCCCCTAGTGGCCTCTCTATAGGAATATATGGAGGGTTATGGTGTCACCTCCCCTAGTGGCCTCTCTATAGGAATATATGGAGGGTTATGGTGTCACCGCCCCCTAGTGGCCTCTCTTTAGGAATATATGGAGGGATATGGTGTCACTGCCCCCTAGTGGTTTCTCTATAGGAATATATGGAGGGATATGGTGTCACCTCCCCCTAGTGGCCTCTCTATAGGAATATATGGAGGGTTATGGTGTTACTGCCCCCTAGTGGCCTCTCTATAGGAATATATGGAGGGTTATGGTGTCACTGCCCCTAGTGGTTTCTCTATAGGAATATATGGAGGGATATGGTGTCACCTCCCCCTAGTGGCCTCTCTATAGGAATATATGGAGGGTTATGGTGTCGCCTCCCCCTAGTGGCCTCTCTATAGGAATATAAATAGTGATGCAGATGTTGGTTTTGCAGGGTCCTGAATCTGATAGGAGTGATGCTGATGTTGATGTTGGGGGTCCAGGATCTGATAGGAGTGATGCTGATGTTGATGTTGGGGGTCCGGGATCTGATAGGAGTGATGCTGATGTTGATGGTCCAGGATCTGATAGGAGTGATGGTGATGGTCCAGGATCTGATAGGAGTGATGCTGATGTTGATGGTCCAGGATCTGATAGGAGTGATGTTGATGTTGATGGTGGGGGTCCAGGATCTGATAGGAGTGATGTTGATGTTGGGGGTCCGGGATCTGATAGGAGTGATGCTGATGTTGATGTTGGGGGTCCAGGATCTGATAGGAGTGATGCTGATGTTGGGGGTCCAGGATCTGATAGGAGTGATGCTGATGGTGATGTTGGGGGTCCAGGATCTGATAGGAGTGATGCTGATGTTGATGGTCCAGGATCTGATAGGAGTGATGGTGATGGTCCAGGATCTGATAGGAGTGATGCTGATGTTGATGGTCCAGGATCTGATAGGAGTGACGCTGATGTTGATGGTCCAGGATCTGATAGGAGTGATGCTGATGTTGGGGGTCCAGGATCTGATCCGAGTGACGCTGATGTTGGGGCTCCAGGATCTGATAGGAGTGATGCTGATGCTGATGTTGGGGGTCCAGGATCTGATAGGAGTGATGCTGATGTTGGAGGTCCAGGATCTGATAGGAGTGATGCTGATGTTGATGATGGGGGTCCAAGATCTGATCGGAGTGATGCTGATGTTGATGTTGGGGGTCCGGGATCTGATAGGAGTGATGCTGATGTTTATGATGGGGGTCCAAGATCTGATCGGAGTGATGCTGATGTTGATGTTGGTGGTCCGGGATCTGATAGGAGTGATGCTGATGTTGATGTTGGGGGTCCAGGCTCTGATAGGAGTGATGCTGATGTTGATGATGCGGGTCCAAGATCTTATAGGAGTGATGCTGATGTTGGGGGTCCGGGATCTGATAGGAGTGATGCTAATGTTGGGGGTCCGGGATCTGATAGGAGTGATGCTGATGTTGATGTTGGGGGTCAGGATCTGATAGGAGTGATGCTGATGTTGATGTTGGGGGTCCAGGATCTGATCGGAGTGATGCTGATGTTGATGTTGGGGGTCCAGGCTCTGATAGGAGTGATGCTGATGTTGATGATGCGGGTCCAAGATCTTATAGGAGTGATGCTGATGTTGGGGGTCCGGGATCTGATAGGAGTGATGCTAATGTTGGGGGTCCGGGATCTGATAGGAGTGATGCTGATGTTGATGTTGGGGGTCAGGATCTGATAGGAGTGATGCTGATGTTGATGTTGGGGGTCCAGGATCTGATAGGAGTGATGCTGATGATGATGTTGGGGGTCCAGGATCTGATAGAAGTGATGCTAATGTTGATGTTGGGGTCCAGGATCTGATAGGAGTGATGCTGATGCTGATGTTGATGGTCCAGGATCTGATAGGAGTGATGCTAATGTTGATGTTGGGGTCCAGGATCTGATAGGAGTGATGCTGATGTTGATGGTCCAGGATCTGATGGGAGTGATGCTGATGTTGGGGGTCCAGGATCTGATAGGAGTGATGCTGATGTTGATGTTGGGGGTCCAGGATCTGATAGGAGTGATGCTGATGCTGATGTTGGGGGTCCAGGATCTGATAGGAGTGATGCTGATGCTGATGTTGGGGGTCCAGGATCTGATAGGAGTGATGCTGATGCTGATGTTGGGGGTCCAGGATCTGATAGGAGTGTTGCTGATGCTGATGTCGGGGGTCCAGGATCTGATAGGAGTGATGCTGATGTCGGGGTCCAGGATCTGATAGGAGTGATGCTGATGTTGATGGTGGGAGTCCAGGATCTGATAGGAGTGATGCTGATGCTGATGTTGGGGTCCAGGATCTGATAGGAGTGATGCTGATGCTGATGTTGGGGGTCCAGGGTCTGATAGGAGTGATGCTGATGCTGATGTTGGGGGTCTAAAATCTGATAGGAGTGATGCTGATGCTGATGTTGGGGGTCCAGGATCTGATAGGAGTGATGCTGATGTTGATGTTGGGGGTCCGGGATCTGATAGGAGTGATGCTGATGTTGATGTTGGGGGTCCAGAATCTGATAGGAGTGATGCTGATGTTGGGGGTCCAGGATCTGATAGGAGTGATACTGATGATGATGTTGGGGGTCCAGGATCTGATAGGAGTGATGCTGATGTTGATGTTGGGGGTCCAGGATCTGATAGGAGTGATGCTAATGTTGATGGTCCAGGATCTGATAGGAGTGATGCTAATGTTGATGGTCCAGGATCTGATAGGAGTGATGCTGATGTTGATGGTCCAGGATCTGATGGGAGTGATGCTGATGTTGGGGGTCCGGGATCTGATAGGAGTGTTGCTGATGCTGATGTCGGGGTCCAGGATCTGATAGGAGTGATGCTGATGTTGATGTTGGGGGTCCAGGATCTGATAGGAGTGATGCTGATGTTGATGTTGGGGGTCCAGGATCTGATAGGAGTGATGCTGATGTTGATGGTCCAGGATCTGATCCGAGTGATGCTGATGTTGATGTTGGGGGTCCAGGATCTGATAGGAGTGATGCTGATGTTGATGTTGGGGGTCCAGGATCTGATAGGAGTGATGCTGATGTTGATGTTGGGGGTCCAGGATCTGATAGGAGTGATGCTGATGTTGATGGTCCAGGATCTGATCCGAGTGATGCTGATGTTGATGTTGGGGGTCAAGGATCTGATAGGAGTGTTGCTGATGCTTATGTTGGGGGTCCAGGATCTGATAGGAGTGATGCTGATGTTGATGGTCCAGGATCTGATCCGAGTGATGCTGATGTTGATGTTGGGGGTCCAGGATCTGATAGGAGTGATGCTGATGTTGATGGTCCAGGATCTGATCCGAGTGATGCTGATGTTGATGTTGGGGGTCCAGGAATTGATAGGAGTGATGCTGATGTTGATGGTGGGAGTCCACGATCTGATAGGAGTGATGCTGATGTTGATGTTGGGGGTCCAGGATCTGATAGGAGTGAAGCTGATGCTGATGGTGGGGGTCCAGGATCTAATAGGAGTGATGCTGATGTTGATGTTGGGGGTCCGGGATCTGATAGGAGTGATGCTGATGCTGATGTTGGGGGTCCAGGGTCTGATAGGAGTGATGCTGATGCTGATGTTGGGGGTCTAAAATCTGATAGGAGTGATACTGATGCTGATGTTGGGGGTCCAGGATCTGATAGGAGTGATGCTGATGCTGATGTTGGGGGTCTAAAATCTGATAGGAGTGATACTGATGCTGATGTTGGGGGTCCAGGATCTGATAGGAGTGATGCTCATGTTGATGGTGGGGGTCCAGGATCTGAAAGGAGTGATGCTGATGTTGGGGGTCCAGGATCTGAAAGGAGTGATGCTGATGTTGGGGGTCCAAAAAAATGATAGGAGTGATGCTCATGTTGATGGTGGGGGTCCAGGATCTGATAGGAGTGATGCTGATGTTGGGGGTCCAAAATCTGATAGGAGTGATGCTGATGCTGATGTTGGGGGTCCAGGATCTGATAGGAGTGATGTTGATGCTTATGTTGATGGTCCAGGATTTGATAGGAGTGATGCTTATGTTGATGGTCTCAGGATTTGATAGGAGTGATGCTGATGCTGATGTTGATGGTCCAGGATTTGATAGGAGTGATGCTGATGTTGATGTTGGGGGTCCAGGATCAGGATCTTATATTAGTGATGCTTATATTGATGGTCCAGGATTTGATATGATTGATGCTGATGGTGGGAGTCCTGAATCTGATAGAAGTGATGTTGATCTGATAGGAGTGATGCTGATGTTGGGGGTCCAGGATCTGATAGGAGTGATACTGATGATGATGTTGGGGGTCCAGGATCTGATAGGAGTGATGCTGATGTTGATGTTGGGGGTCCAGGATCTGATAGGAGTGATGCTAATGTTGATGGTCCAGGATCTGATAGGAGTGATGCTAATGTTGATGGTCCAGGATCTGATAGGAGTGATGCTAATGTTGATGGTCCAGGATCTGATAGGAGTGATGCTGATGTTGATGGTCCAGGATCTGATAGGAGTGATGCTGATGTTGATGGTCCAGGATCTGATGGGAGTGATGCTGATGTTGGGGGTCCGGGATCTGATAGGAGTGTTGCTGATGCTGATGTCGGGGTCCAGGATCTGATAGGAGTGATGCTGATGTTGATGTTGGGGGTCCAGGATCTGATAGGAGTGATGCTGATGTTGATGTTGGGGGTCCAGGATCTGATAGGAGTGATGCTGATGTTGATGGTCCAGGATCTGATCCGAGTGATGCTGATGTTGATGTTGGGGGTCCAGGATCTGATAGGAGTGATGCTGATGTTGATGTTGGGGGTCCAGGATCTGATAGGAGTGATGCTGATGTTGATGTTGGGGGTCCAGGATCTGATAGGAGTGATGCTGATGTTGATGGTCCAGGATCTGATCCGAGTGATGCTGATGTTGATGTTGGGGGTCAAGGATCTGATAGGAGTGTTGCTGATGCTTATGTTGGGGGTCCAGGATCTGATAGGAGTGATGCTGATGTTGATGGTCCAGGATCTGATCCGAGTGATGCTGATGTTGATGTTGGGGGTCCAGGATCTGATAGGAGTGATGCTGATGTTGATGGTCCAGGATCTGATCCGAGTGATGCTGATGTTGATGTTGGGGGTCCAGGAATTGATAGGAGTGATGCTGATGTTGATGGTGGGAGTCCACGATCTGATAGGAGTGATGCTGATGTTGATGTTGGGGGTCCAGGATCTGATAGGAGTGAAGCTGATGCTGATGGTGGGGGTCCAGGATCTAATAGGAGTGATGCTGATGTTGATGTTGGGGGTCCGGGATCTGATAGGAGTGATGCTGATGCTGATGTTGGGGGTCCAGGGTCTGATAGGAGTGATGCTGATGCTGATGTTGGGGGTCTAAAATCTGATAGGAGTGATACTGATGCTGATGTTGGGGGTCCAGGATCTGATAGGAGTGATGCTGATGCTGATGTTGGGGGTCTAAAATCTGATAGGAGTGATACTGATGCTGATGTTGGGGGTCCAGGATCTGATAGGAGTGATGCTCATGTTGATGGTGGGGGTCCAGGATCTGAAAGGAGTGATGCTGATGTTGGGGGTCCAGGATCTGAAAGGAGTGATGCTGATGTTGGGGGTCCAAAAAAATGATAGGAGTGATGCTCATGTTGATGGTGGGGGTCCAGGATCTGATAGGAGTGATGCTGATGTTGGGGGTCCAAAATCTGATAGGAGTGATGCTGATGCTGATGTTGGGGGTCCAGGATCTGATAGGAGTGATGTTGATGCTTATGTTGATGGTCCAGGATTTGATAGGAGTGATGCTTATGTTGATGGTCTCAGGATTTGATAGGAGTGATGCTGATGCTGATGTTGATGGTCCAGGATTTGATAGGAGTGATGCTGATGTTGATGTTGGGGGTCCAGGATCAGGATCTTATATTAGTGATGCTTATATTGATGGTCCAGGATTTGATATGATTGATGCTGATGGTGGGAGTCCTGAATCTGATAGAAGTGATGTTGATCTGATAGGAGTGATGCTGATGTTGGGGGTCCAGGATCTGATAGGAGTGATACTGATGATGATGTTGGGGGTCCAGGATCTGATAGGAGTGATGCTGATGTTGATGTTGGGGGTCCAGGATCTGATAGGAGTGATGCTAATGTTGATGGTCCAGGATCTGATAGGAGTGATGCTAATGTTGATGGTCCAGGATCTGATAGGAGTGATGCTAATGTTGATGGTCCAGGATCTGATAGGAGTGATGCTGATGTTGATGGTCCAGGATCTGATAGGAGTGATGCTGATGTTGATGGTCCAGGATCTGATGGGAGTGATGCTGATGTTGGGGGTCCGGGATCTGATAGGAGTGTTGCTGATGCTGATGTCGGGGTCCAGGATCTGATAGGAGTGATGCTGATGTTGATGTTGGGGGTCCAGGATCTGATAGGAGTGATGCTGATGTTGATGTTGGGGGTCCAGGATCTGATAGGAGTGATGCTGATGTTGATGGTCCAGGATCTGATCCGAGTGATGCTGATGTTGATGTTGGGGGTCCAGGATCTGATAGGAGTGATGCTGATGTTGATGTTGGGGGTCCAGGATCTGATAGGAGTGATGCTGATGTTGATGTTGGGGGTCCAGGATCTGATAGGAGTGATGCTGATGTTGATGGTCCAGGATCTGATCCGAGTGATGCTGATGTTGATGTTGGGGGTCAAGGATCTGATAGGAGTGTTGCTGATGCTTATGTTGGGGGTCCAGGATCTGATAGGAGTGATGCTGATGTTGATGGTCCAGGATCTGATCCGAGTGATGCTGATGTTGATGTTGGGGGTCCAGGATCTGATAGGAGTGATGCTGATGTTGATGGTCCAGGATCTGATCCGAGTGATGCTGATGTTGATGTTGGGGGTCCAGGAATTGATAGGAGTGATGCTGATGTTGATGGTGGGAGTCCACGATCTGATAGGAGTGATGCTGATGTTGATGTTGGGGGTCCAGGATCTGATAGGAGTGAAGCTGATGCTGATGGTGGGGGTCCAGGATCTAATAGGAGTGATGCTGATGTTGATGTTGGGGGTCCGGGATCTGATAGGAGTGATGCTGATGCTGATGTTGGGGGTCCAGGGTCTGATAGGAGTGATGCTGATGCTGATGTTGGGGGTCTAAAATCTGATAGGAGTGATACTGATGCTGATGTTGGGGGTCCAGGATCTGATAGGAGTGATGCTGATGCTGATGTTGGGGGTCTAAAATCTGATAGGAGTGATACTGATGCTGATGTTGGGGGTCCAGGATCTGATAGGAGTGATGCTCATGTTGATGGTGGGGGTCCAGGATCTGAAAGGAGTGATGCTGATGTTGGGGGTCCAGGATCTGAAAGGAGTGATGCTGATGTTGGGGGTCCAAAAAAATGATAGGAGTGATGCTCATGTTGATGGTGGGGGTCCAGGATCTGATAGGAGTGATGCTGATGTTGGGGGTCCAAAATCTGATAGGAGTGATGCTGATGCTGATGTTGGGGGTCCAGGATCTGATAGGAGTGATGTTGATGCTTATGTTGATGGTCCAGGATTTGATAGGAGTGATGCTTATGTTGATGGTCTCAGGATTTGATAGGAGTGATGCTGATGCTGATGTTGATGGTCCAGGATTTGATAGGAGTGATGCTGATGTTGATGTTGGGGGTCCAGGATCAGGATCTTATATTAGTGATGCTTATATTGATGGTCCAGGATCTGATAGGAGTGATGCTGATGTTGATGGTTCAGCATCTGTTAGCGGTGATGTTGATTTTGGGAGTCCAGGATTTGATATGATTGATGCTGATGGTGGGAGTCCTGAATCTGATAGAAGTGATGTTGATGTTGGGGGTCCAGAATCTGATCGGAGAGATGTTGATGTTGGGGGTCCAGGATCAGGATCTTATGTTAGTGATGCTTATGTTGATGGTCCAGGATTTGATACGAGTGATGCTGATGCTGATATTGATGGTCCTGAATCTGATCAGAGAGATGCTGATGCTAATGTTGATGGTCCTGAATCTGATCGGAGAGATGCTGATGCTGATGTTGATGGTCCAGAATATGATAGGAGTGATGCTGATGTTGACGTTGGGGGTCCAGGATCAGGATTTGATAGGAGTGATGCTGATACTGATGTTGATGGTCGGGAGTCTGATAGGAGTGATGCTGATGCTGATTTTGATGGTCCAGGATTTGATAAGTGTGATGCTGATGTTGATGTTGGGGGTCCAGGATTTGATAGGAGTGATGCTGATGTTGATGTTGGGGGTCCAGGATCAGGATCTTATATTAGTGATGCTTATGTTGATGGTCCAGGATTTGATAGGAGTGATGCTGATGTTGATGGTCCAGGATTTGATAGGAGTGATGCTGATGTTGATGTTGGGGGTCCAGAATCTGATCGTAGTAACGTTCATGTTGAGGGTCCGGATTTCGATCTATTTTGGATCCATAGGGTTGCGTTTCCCCGGCTCGTTGGCCGTGGTGCTGATGAGAGGGTCTGTCGCTGAGCGTGTGGTGTCTACACCTCTACTGTACTGCACCATTCCCCCCGCTCGCTCGCTTCCCCTCGCTCGCTCTCTCTCTCGCTGGCTGCGTGCAGTGGGGGTGGTGCTAGCGCTGATCAGTCAGTGTAATTTTCGACATTACTGAATCAGTGCAGGCGAATCCTGGAGGGACGGAGCAGCCTCTCGGCTCTGCGCTGGGTCCGAGCGGCCGGCCATGCTGTGAGCGGAGCCCCTCACCCCTCCACCCGCCGTCCTTCTCCTCCTCATCATCATGGCTTTAGTGATGGAGCCCATCAGCAAGTGGAGCCCCAAGCAGGTGGTGGACTGGATGAAAGGTAAGCGAGCATTTCTCTATTGGGGGCTGAGGGTGGCCGGGGAGGGTATCAGCAGCGGAGGGGGGCAATTCTACTAACCCCCACCACCACCCTTGTGCTGGCTCGGCTGTGTGCGGGGAGGGGGGAGATGCTGGGGGATATGCACACAGATCCCTCCCTGCTGCTCTGCACTGAATCATGGTGTGCAGCACCCACATCCCTATCACTGGTTAACTATATGGGTGATTCCCGTGTGAGCGCGGCGACGGCCATACCGGACCTGTGTTGATGGTGGGGGTCCAGGATCTGATAGGAGTGATGCTGATGTTGGGGGTCCGGGATCTGATAGGAGTGATGTTGATGTTGGGGGTCCAGGATCTGATAGGAGTGATGCTGATGTTGGGGGTCCAGGATCTGATAGGAGTGATGCTGATGTTGGGGGTCGGGGATCTGATAGGAGTGATGTTGATGTTGGGGGTCCAGGATCTGATAGGAGTGATGCTGATGTTGGGGGTCCAGGATCTGATAGGAGTGATGCTGATGTTGGGGGTCTGGGATCTGATAGGAGTGATGTTGATGTTGGGGGTCCAGGATCTGATAGGAGTGATGCTGATGTTGGGGGTCCAGGATCTGATAGGAGTGATGCTGATGTTGGGGGTCGGGGATCTGATAGGAGTGATGCTGATGTTGATGTTGGGGGTCCAGGATCTGATAGGAGTGATGCTGATGGTGGGGGTCCAGGATCTGATAGGAGTGATGCTGATGTTGATGGTGGGTGTCCAGGATCTGATAGGAGTGATGCTGATGTTGGGGGTCCAGGATCTGATAGGAGTGATGCTGATGTTGGGGGTCAGGATCTGATAGGAGTGATGCTGATGTTGGGGGTCAGGATCTGATAGGGGTGATGCTGATGTTGATGGTGGGTGTCCAGGATCTGATAGGAGTGATGCTGATGTTGGGGGTCCAGGATCTGATAGGAGTGATGTTGATGTTGGGGGTCCGGAATCTGATAGGAGTGATGCTGATGTTGGGGGTCCAGGATCTGATAGGAGTGATGCTGATGTTGGGGGTCCAGGATCTGATAGGAGTGATGCTGATGTTGGGGGTCCAGGATCTGATAGGAGTGATGCTGATGCTGATGTTGGGGGTCCAGGATCTGATAGGAGTGATGCTGATGTTGATGTTGGGGGTCCTGGATCTGATAGGAGTGATGCTGATGTTGGGGGTCCAGGATCTGATAGAAGTGATGCAGATGTTGATGTTGGGGGTCCGGAATCTGATAGGAGTGATGCTGATGCTGATGTTGGGGGTCCGGGATCTGATAGGAGTGATGCTGATGTTGGGGGTCCGGGATCTGATAGGAGTGATGCTAATGTTGGGGGTCCAGGATCTGATAGGAGTGATGCTGATGTTGGGGGTCCAGGATCTGATAGAAGTGATGCAGATGTTGATGTTGGGGGTCCGGAATCTGATAGGAGTGATGCTGATGCTGATGTTGGGGGTCCGGGATCTGATAGGAGTGATGCTGATGTTGGGGGTCCAGGATCTGATAGGAGTGATACTGATGCTGATGTTGGGGGTCCAGGATCTGATAGGAGTGATGCTGATGTTGATGTTGGGGGTCCTGGATCTGATAGGATTGATACTGATGTTGATGTTGGGGGTCCGGGATCTGATAGGATTGATACTGATGTTGATGTTGGGGGTCCGGGATCTGATAGGATTGATACTGATGTTGATGTTGGGGGTCCGGGATCTGATAGGAGTGATGCTGATGCTGATGTTGGGGGTCCAGGATCTGATAGGAGTGGTGCTGATGTTGGGGGTCCAGGATCTGATAGGAGTGATGCTGATGTTGGGGGTCCAGGATCTGATAGGAGTGATGCTGATGCTGATGTTGATGGTCCAGGATCTGATAGGAGTGATGCAGATGTTGATGTTGGGGGTCCAGGATCTGATAGGAATGATGCTGATGTTGATGTTGGGGGTCCGGGATCTGATAGGAGTGATGCTGATGGTGATGTTGGGGGTCCGGGATCTGATAGGAGTGATGCTGATGCTGATGTTGGGGGTCCGGGATCTGATAGGAGTGATGCTGATGCTGATGTTGGGGGTCCGGGATCTGATAGGAGTGATGCTGATGTTGGGGGTTCAGGATCTGATAGGAGTGATGCTGATGTTGGGGGTCCGGGATCTGATAGGAGTGATGTTGATGTTGGGGGTCCGGGATCTGATAGGAGTGATGTTGATGTTGGGGGTCCAGGATTTGATAGGAGTGATGCTGATGTTGGGGGTCCAGGATTTGATAGGAGTGATGCTGATGTTGGGGGTCCAGGATCTGATAGGAATGATGCTGATGTTGATGTTGGGGGTCCTGGATCTGATAGGAGTGATGCTGATGTTGGGGGTCCGGGATCTGATAGGAGTGATGTTGATGTTGGGGGTCCGGGATCTGATAGGAGTGATGCTGATGTTGATGTTGGGGGTCCTGGATCTGATAGGAGTGATGCTGATGTTGATGTTGGGGGTCCTGGATCTGATAGGAGTGATGCTGATGTTGGGGGTCCTGGATCTGATAGGAGTGATGATGATGTTGGGGGTCCGGGATCTGATAGGAGTGATGCAGATGTTGATGTTGGGGGTCCGGGATCTGATAGG
This sequence comes from Gastrophryne carolinensis, assembly GCA_027917425.1. Taxonomy (NCBI): domain Eukaryota; kingdom Metazoa; phylum Chordata; class Amphibia; order Anura; family Microhylidae; genus Gastrophryne; species Gastrophryne carolinensis. Next base: position 1,509,304 of record CM051235.1, read on the forward strand.
AGTGATGCTGATGTTGGGGGTCCTGGATCGGATAGAAGTGGTGCTGATGTTGGGGGTCCTGGATCTGATAGGAGTGATGCTGATGCTGATGTTGGGGGTCCGGGATCTGATAGGAGTGATGCTGATGCTGATGTTGGGGGTCCGGGATCTGATAGGAGTGATGCTGATGCTGATGTTGGGGGTCCGGGATCTGATAGGAGTGATGCTGATGCTGATGTTGGGGGTCCGGGATCTGATAGGAGTGATACTGATGTTGGGGGTCCAGGATCTGATAGGAGTGATGCTGATATTGATGTTGGGGGTCCAGGATCTGATAGGAGTGATGCTGATGTTGATGTTGGGGGTCCTGGATCTGATAGGAGTGATACTGATGTTGATGTTGGGGGTCCGGGATCTGATAGGAGTGATGCTGATGTTGATGTTGGGGGTCCGCGATCTGATAGGAGTGATACTGATGTTGATGTTGGGGGTCCAGGATCTGATAGGAGTGGTGCTGATGTTGGGGTCCAGGATCTGATAGGAGTGATGTTGATGTTGGGGGTCCGGGATCTGATAGGAGTGATGCAGATGTTGATGTTGGGGGTGATTCCCGTGTGAGCGCAGCGACGGCCATACCGGACCTATCGGCTGTCAGCCCATCCGGCTGCAAATGAGGTCACCGGCAGAAAGGGGTTAATCAGCCGTAGATGAGAGAGATGGGGTATCGGGGGGCAGCGATCCGGGGGAATTCCTCATCTCTACCGCTGGGTGACACCATCAAGTGTTATTTGGCCCTTGTCGTCATTGGATACATGAAATATCATATAGTAGCCTCTGGCGCCTGCTATTGGCTGCTTGGCTGTGCAGGAATCTCCGACGCTGAATCCTCCGGACGCTGCAGGGTTAATGTATAGAAATGTATCATTTATTACACAGCGTGTGTACAACGTATCCTACATACAACGTGACTGCATGCGGGGCCGATATACCATCTGCATATCTCCCTTCTGTATCCTCCCTTATACCCTAATAGAGTGTAAGCTCTTCTCCTTCTGTATCCTCCCTTATACCCTAATAGAATGTAAGCTCTTCTCCTCCTGTGTCCTCCCTTATACCCTAATAGAGTGTAAGCTCTTCTCCTCCTGTATCCTCCCTTATACCCTAATAGAGTGTAAGCTCTTCTCCTCCTGTATCCTCCCTTATACCCTAATAGAGTGTAAGCTCTTCTCCTTCTGTATCCTCCCTTATACCCTAATAGAGTGTAAGCTCTTCTCCTCCTGTATCCTCCCTTATACCCTAATAGATTGTAAGCTCTTCTCCTCCTGTATCCTCCCTTATACCCTTATAGATTGTAAGCTCTTTTCCTCCTCTATCCTCCCTTATACCCTAATAGAGTGTAAGCTCTTCTCCGCCTAGATCCTCCCTTATACCCTAATAGAGTGTAAGCTCTTCTCCTTCTGTATTCTCCCTTATACCCTAATAGAGTGTAAGCTCTTCTCCTCCTGTATCCTCCCTTATACCCTAATAAAGTGTAAGCTCTTCTCCTTCTGTATCCTCCCTTATACCCTAATAGAGTGTAAGCTCTTCTCCTCCTGTATCCTCCCTTATACCCTAATAGAGTGTAAGCTCTTCTCCTGTATCCTCCCTTATACCCTAATAGAGTGTAAGCTCTTCTCCTTTGCGGCATCACGTCCTCACATCCTGTTGAACGTACAGGAAGTTTATTGTAAAGAAATGCAGTGGGTGTCACTGGTACTGAACTTCCATTTTCCTGGTTAGTCCCCACAGTCGGCTCCTGATGATGGCCAGGTCTAGCGAGATATCTCCAATAGAATTGCAGCTTGCGCTATTAGATTGGTTTTAACCCTTTCCTGCATTTGGATATTCTTGCTGATGGCAGCATTTTCCTGGCGCCATCCTCTCTCCCGCCTTCCCGGTGATCCGGGCCCCTGGGGTAATCAGGCCTGAAACACACCGCTGTATCCACTGTCCGACAAACGATTGCCCATCTTTGCAGAGCCGCTTAAATATCTTCCTAATAGGGGGAGCGCAGTCGCTCAGGTGGACGTCGCTGCGTCCTAATGGCGGCGCTTTAATTTCCCCGCAGATTTCTTAGCGGAGGTTATCGTGGCGCCCGCTCTTCCTGCGAGCGACGCTCCTCACCCGAACTCATTTCAAATGGCTTCCCGCCGCCATTAAAGCACAATCAGAGTATCATTGTACTGGCAGCACTTAAGGGGTTACTGGCTGCGCCGATAGAGGGTTGGATTTGCTCATGTCATTTATTTTATATATTATATATTTTAATATTATATATGTATAATAATAATATATACTATATAAATATATATATTCTATACATTCTAATATTATATATATTCTATACATTCTAATATTATATATATTCTATAAATTCTAATAATATATATATATATATATATATATATATATATATATTCTATAAATTCTAATAATATATATTCTATAAATTCTAATATTATATACATTCTATAAATTCTAATAATTTATATATTCTATAAATTCTAATAATATATATATATATATATATATATATATATATATATATTCTATAAATTCTAATATTATATATCGTCTATAATTTCTAATATATATATATATTCTATAAATTCTAATAATATATATATATATTCTATATATTCTATTAATATATATATTCTATATATTCTAATAATATATATATATATAAATTCTAATATTATAGATCTTCTATAAATTCTAATTATATATATATATATATATATATATATATATATATATATATATATATTCTATAAATTCTAATATTATATATATTCTATAGATTCTAATAATATATATATATTCTATAAATTCTAATAATATATATATTCTATAGATTCTAATAATATATATATATTCTATAAATTCTAATAATATATATATTCTATAAACTCTAATATTATATATATTCTATAAATTCTAATAATATATATATATTCTATAAATTCTAATATTATATATATTTTATAGATTCTAATAATATATATATATATTCTATAAATTCTAATAATATATATATTCTGTATATGGGAAGCCCGGGATGCTGTCTATGCATGCGCCATGGGATTGCTGGCGAGGTACATAGTAGGTGGTCTCCTGTTAGAGGTCCCCTTGAAAAAGGAGGCAATACCGGATACTGGTCTATAATAATCGGTGGCCCTCTTTGTAGGGCATCCTGATTTGGGATGCCCAGTATACTTATGTGGCCGGTGACCCTACACCACAGGCACGTGCCAAATCCCATGCACATGCCCGGGGCCAGGCTTTTCTGAGGAGCGGGGCCGTGTTCAGTGGCTCGCTCCGAGATCGGAGGAGCATAACAAAGCTGGACTAGAGCGCAAGCTGCTGATTGGCTGGTGGTCCGCATAAATGGAGATGGGATTGAGGGATAGGTGAGATTTTAACAGAAATCTGGGGTTTTTCACACACCAAGGCATCCCGAATCGGGACATCTCGCGGGAGAGTGACACATAATGTAACTTATTATTATCATATAACATCTGAATACAAAGCTAGAGCTCCCCTTAAAGCGGAACAAAACCCGAGACTTTCACTTTATGTAACTTGCTTTACTATTATCATATTACATCTGAATATAAAGCTAGAGCTCCTCTTAGGACTTTCACTTTCCCTGGTTTTGTTCCGGGCATCCCGCATTCGAATGCCCCGCTGTGTGAATCCCCCTCCATTGCCGCATTCAGACTCGCCTCTTCCTGGCCGGCGCATTTGCAGACTCCCGTCCAATCAGAGCCGTCCCCTTAGGTGATGTAATTTGGTGAGCAGCACCGATTAGAGTGAATGGGGAGCGAGATCAGCCGCATCCCCTGCTGCCCTGCGCTCAAGCCTCAGCCTATCTGAATGGCTACTGTGGGTGCGTGCACACAGCCCGAGGGTGCGGGGATGCGGCCGCTCTCCATAGTAAAGAATCAGAGGCGCCTTGCCGAACTATGTCAATCCAGCGGACGGCTCTGATTGGACGAGACCCAGCGCATGCGCCGGGGAAGGGTAAGTGATTACAGCCACCCTGGGAGGTTTCACACAGCGGAGCATCCTGATTCGGGAGAAAGCCAAAGACCAGCCCTAAAATCTTTTAAATTCCTGGCCGTCCGCTGGCGGGTTTTGTCATAGCTTCAACTTTACAGGGTGGGAAAGAGGGACAATTGTTAAATTAAGCCACGCCCCCTCATTGAAGGATGGATGAGGCCACGCCCCCTCATTGAGGGATGGATAGGAGATATATTGAAACAGTTACAACAATAGAAACCCTTTGAATAGGGAAATGAATCATTTATTGCTGCAGATCAGCATGTTACACCCCAAAGAGGGACGGTATGTAAATTAAGCCACGGCCCTCATTGAGGGATGGGTAAAGCCACGCCCCCTCATTGAGGGATGGGTGAGGTCACGCCCCCTCATTGAGGGATGGATAGGAGATACATTGTAACAGTTACGACAATAGAAACACTTTGAATAGGCAAATGAATCATTTATTGCTGCAGATCAGCATGTTACACCCCAAAGAGGGACGGTATGTAAATTAAGCCACGCCCCCTCATTGATTGATGATAGGAGATACATTGTAACAGTTACAACCATAAAAACAGTTTGAGTCGGCGAATGAATCATTTATTGCTGCAGATCTGCATGTTACACCTCAAAGAGGGACAATATGTTAATGAAGCCACACCCCTCACAGAGATATGGATGAAGCCACGCCCCCTCATTGAAGGGTGGATGATGCCACGCCCCCTCATTGAGGGATGGATGAAGCCACGCCCCCCACATTGAGGGATGGATAAGAGATACATTGTAACAGTTACAATAGAAACACTTTGAATAGGGAAATGAATCATTTATTGCTGCAGATCTGCATGTTACACATCAAAGAGGGATGGAGGAGAACAACGAGGGACAGGGGAGACATGGACTCCAAATCAGGGACACTTAGGAGATACGGTTTTTGTTCCATTTTGGCCTTTGAAAAAGTTTTCATTGAACAACGAAACGCGTCAGGCAGACGGGTACGGGGAGTTTCTGTGTATATCTACTAACGCGATTGGAAGGACCCAAAACATCCCTCACGAGCGGCCATGGTGGAGATCTTTGGGAGCACCTCCTATTTTATTGTAATGCATTTCAATCAAGAACCTGTTCTTTTGCATCTTTTGCTATTAAATTGTTGTTTCTTTTGCTTTCCATATGATGTCCTGCTGCTAAGCCCATTTTCCTTGCCATTTGGAAATGACACTTTGATCATATTTGGTTGGTGTCTTTGATGCAATAGCAGATTTTATATTGAATTAAGGAGAACCTATTTGAGCTGTGCACTTTGTCTACAGCCAGTTGGTAGGAGTATTTCCTAAGGGTGACGGGCAACATAGAAGCGTGCATGCACATTGGGATCCCTATAGTCCCCTCACCGGTGATACTTTGAATTTAAAGGGAAAGATTGCTCTGTGCTTTATTACATCTGTGGTTTTTGTTCCGCATTAAAGTCCATGTCCAGGCAAAAACTAGTGGAATAAAACATTGTGGGTGCTGAGATCGAGTCCCGCAGCGTCTCCGGCTACTGGAAACATATTGTGATGTGCCGTGCGTGCTCCCAGCACTCTGCAGGCCACAGTGACTGACTGTGCCCACTCCAGTCCCTGCAATGGGGGACTGTGTAGAGACCTGGCGAGCGCTTCCTCTATTACAGCGAATGGAGTGGGCACGCTCATTACAGGGGGGAGGGGCATCTATACAGGGGGGAGGGTCGTCTCTACAGGGGGAAGGGCGTTTATACAAGGGGAGGGGTGTCTATATAGGGGAGGGGCATCTATACAAGGGGAGGGGTGTCTATACAGGGGGAGTGGCGTCTATACAGGGGGAGGGGTGTCTATACAAGGGGAGGGTCGTCTATACAGGGGGAGGGGTGTCTATACAAGAAGAGGGGCGTCTATACAGGGGGGGAGGGGCATCTATACAGGGGGGAGGGGCGTCTATACAGGGGGCGGGGCGTCTATACAGGAGGAGGGGTGTCTATACAAGGGGGGAGGGGTGTCTATACAAGGGGAGGGGTGTCTATACAGGGGGAGGGTCGTTTATACAGGGGGAGGGGTGTCTATACAGGGGGAGGGGCGTCTATACAATGGGAGGGGTGTCTATACAGGGGGAGGGGCGTCTATACAGGGGGAGGGGTGTCTATACAAGGGGAGGGGCCTCTATACAGGGGGAGGGACGTCTATACAGGGGGGAGGGGCGTCTATACAGGGGGGAGGGGCGTCTATACAGGGGGAGGGGTGTCTATATAGGTGGAGGGGCATCTATACAAGGGGAGTGGTGTCTATACAGGGGGGAGGGGCGTCTATACAGGGGAGGGGCGTCTATACAGGGGGAGGTGTAAAAACAAAGGTACGGGCGGCACCAGCCAATCAATCCTAATACTGGTGCCCATCTCTGGTGGATCCCTATTTAAATGAATGAAATACAAAAGAAGGGGGTGCCCAAACCCCCCAAAAAAGGGATTGTACCAGAGACTTACGACAGTCTATCAATTGAAATATATTTAAAATGTATTAAAGTCTCACAATTACATTACAGGACATATTAAAATAATAAAACATATAACGATTAGACAACCTGCCATGGGGGGGGGGGGGGGGGCGTAAGATGTTACCAAGTGGGACCAATAGTATATAAAGATAATAAAATCTAATAATTATAGATTCTAGGTTCATCCATAAAGTGTCAAGTGCATCAAATCACAGAAATAAACTCAAATTAGTGCAAAAGAATGCAAGCAATGAGGTAGGTGCAAATCACAAAAAATTCCCAAAAGTATATCACATCTTACTTGTACCAATAAAGTGCATCACATGTATCACCACTGGGCCCCCCGAAACCCGCAGTAGGGGGAGGGGTGTCTATACAGAGGGAGGGCCGTCTATACAGAGGGGAGGGGCGTCTATACAGGGGGAGGGGCGTCTATACAGGGGGAGGGGCGTCTATACAGGGGGGGCGTCTATACAGGGGGGAGGGTCATCTATACAGGGGGAGTGGCATCTATACAGGGGGAGGGGCATCTATACAGGGGGAGGGGCATCTATACAGGGGAGGGCGTCTATACAGGCGGAGCGCGTCTATACAGGGGGGAGGGGTGTCTATACAAGGGGAGGGTCATCTATACAGGGGGAGGGGTGTCTATACAGGGGGAGGGGTGTCTATACAGGGGGAGGAGCGTCTATACAGGGGGAGGGGCGTCTATACAGGGGGAGGGGCGTCTATACAGGGGGGGCGTCTATACAGGGGGGAGGGTCATCTATACAGGGGGAGTGGCATCTATACAGGGGGAGGGGCATCTATACAGGGGGAGGGGCATCTATACAGGGGAGGGCGTCTATACAGGCGGAGCGCGTCTATACAGGGGGGAGGGGTGTCTATACAAGGGGAGGGTCATCTATACAGGGGGAGGGGTGTCTATACAGGGGGAGGGGTGTCTATACAGGGGGAGGAGCGTCTATACAGGGGGAGGGGCGTTTATACAGAGGGAGGGGCGTCTATACAACATGGGACCTGCATCCCGCTGGAGCAGGGTAAGGTAACCTATTAAAGCGGAACCAAACCCATGGTCTGTTCCGTTCCCCGGGGGCATCCCGATTTGGGATGCCCCGCTGTGTGAAATCCCCCAAAATGCCCGGTAACACTCGCCTCTTCCTCGTTCCCACGCCGCATGCCGGCAGCCAATCAGAGCTGCTTCCAGCTGTTAAATCCTTCGGCAAACGTCTCTCATTGACTTTAATGGGAAGAACGCCCCCGCATTCCATGCGCACTCCTGCACCCATCCTATATGATGGCCGGGGTGGTAGCGCGCTCATGCTACGGGGGATGCCGGGGATGCGCCATTGCGTGCTCCCCATTAAAAGCAATGAAAGACGCCAACTGATGTGTGTGGTGCACCTGGCTCTGGCGCTTGCTAATCATTGGCTGAGGCCGAGTTGACTCTCCGCCTTCCTGAGCTCGCAGGTGTAGGGGGTTAGTATCGCAGTCTTGTGTTCCAGTAGATTGTGGACCCTCCATTTGCCCTGAGGAAGCGACGATTCGCCGTGTAACGCGTAGGTTGGGGGAGGGGCGCGGTGACGGCTGGCACATGTAAGATTTATGGTTGGTTGTCCCTCTTGTTAACTCGCTGTGTCCCCTGGTATGCTCATTTTTTTCTTACTTTTTATGCATATGTAGGTTTACACTGCTTACATTTTTCTTGCACTTAGTCGCTTTAGCACTTAGTATCATTAGAGTTGTTTTTTAATTGTATATATAGCACGTAGCACTTTTTGCTTGGAGCACTAGGATCCATCCGGTTTCCATAGGGACATATGCTTGATATCTGACCTAGGCCCTAATTCATGAAGGGAACGCGTCAGGTAGCGGCTGGTTAATGACAGGTAGCGACAGGTGAACGCCGGACACGGCACACAATTACACATTTATCAAGCAGAATCTGTTGAGCGACTGGGATAGCGCCATGTAGCGTCTGATTCATCATTTTCCCAGCCTCAGCGAACAGTGCCGGCGTTCAGCCTTGCACAGCGCCAGGTATGACCTCTCGCTACCTGTCGCTCTCCCATACATTTCTATGGATGATCCTTTTCTTCTCTTTAAACAGGGTTTTTGTTTTTTTACTTTTTTTTTTTAAATCTCAAATAATTCTGTGACCTCTCCTGGCTTTGAAAATGCAATTTTTTCAAATATTTTTCCTGTTTTATATATTTCTTCAGAAATGACATCACAGCTCTGCCATTAAAGTGTCATGTTACAATGTTGTTACAATGTAATTCCATATGTTTTCGCTTTGTTACTGGTGGATAGATGCTGAAAAACAGACTTTAATCACACCGCCTCCTGCGCTCTGGGCTTCAGAGAAGCATTTTTGAGCGCCGGAGTTGTGTGAGGCTGTTTTTTTAATGAATATGTTGTGAGTCGGTCGCTATGAGCAGTCGCTAACATGCGCTCCCATACAGCGCTGTACTGGTCAAATAGCGACTCCTCACAATGTATTCAACATTACTGAACAGCGACTGAGTCGCTTTGAACTAGCGACCCACGGCCGAGCACAGCGACTACTAGCGGGCGCTCTGAAAATGCCGCTACAGACGCTCATCTGTCGCTACCTGGCGTTAGTGATGAATCAGCCTGCTAGTTAATTGTGCATTACCACCAGCGCCCTTTAGTGGAATGTTCATACAATCAGTTTTTTAACCTGTCTAGATGAATTAATGAAAGTGATTATTGTTATCATTTAAACTGAGTGGTGCAGATTGAGTCTTGGGGTTGGGGGTCTGTGTGGAAGCCTCCTTGTTGTATATAATTGTGTTCCAGTAGCTAGAGGGTTACTGGCAGCTTTCTCACCTAGGGAGGCCGTTACTGCTGCTTGATTGAGCCGGCCCTGCTGACGAGCCATGCTCATAAAAAAGAATTGTAAGCATGGCTGTGTGGCCGCGGGGGCGCCCAGAGGGGTCATAGATGACCAGCATTCGAGGCGGAGCTAGCTAGGCAAGCTAGGTTAGATATAGTCTAGCTGTGGGGCATCCCACGTGGACTTGATTTTATTGAGGTTTCCTGTTCCCAATTGGTGGATTCGTGGCCGTTCTTGGGTCCCCCTGTTGGGTTGGGGGTTTTGTGGGGCTGGGGAATTAGGGTGCTACAGACCAGCACCCTGCCTGTTGCCAGGGAGAGTTTAGGTCAGCTTTAATGATGAGAATAAGCAGGAAAAAAAGACGCTACCCCTTTAAGCGGGAGCCTCCCCAGGACAGAATGACGGACGTGGGTGCGCAGCCCTGATCCCATCTGCTAGCCACGCCCCCGACGCGACAATCAAGGGGCGTGGGAATCTCCCACAATCCTCTGCTCCTCCTATAGTCTCTCCCATCGCGTGGAAATCTCCCACAATCCTCTGCTCCTCCCATAGTTTCTTCCATCGTCTGGGAATCTCCCACAATCCTCTGCTCCTCCTATAGTCTCTCCCATCGTGTGGGAATCTCCCACAATGCTCTGCTCCTCCTATAGTTTCTCCCATCGCGTGGGAATCTCCCACAATCCTCTGCTTCTCCTATAGTCTCTCCCATCGTGTGGGAATCTCCCACAATCCTCTGCTCCTCCTATAGTTTCTCCCATCACGTGGGAATCTCCCACAATCCTCTGCTTCTCCCATACTTTCTTCCATCGTGTGGGAATCTCCCACAATCCTCTGCTCCTCCTATAGTTTTTCCCATCGTGTGGGAATCTCCCACAATCCTCTGCTCCTCCTATAGTTTCTCCCATCGTGTGGGAATCTCCCACAATCCTCTGCTCCTCCCATAGTCTCTCCCATCGCGTGGGAATCTCCCACAATCCTCTGCTCCTCCCATAGTCTCTCCCATCGCGTGGGAATCTCCCACAATCCTCTGCTCCTCCCAAAGTTTCTCCTATCTTGTGGGAATCTCCCACAATCCTCTGCTTCTCCCATAGTCTCTCCCATCGCGTGGGAATCTCCCACAATCCTCTGCTCCTCCTATAGTTTCTCCCATCACGTGGGAATCTCCCACAATCCTCTGCTCCTCCTATAGTTTCTCCCATCGCGTGGGAATCTCCCACAATCCTCTGCTTCTCCTATAGTCTCTCCCATCGTGTGGGAATCTCCCACAATCCTCTGCTCCTCCTATAGTTTCTCCCATCACGTGGGAATCTCCCACAATCCTCTGCTTCTCCCATACTTTCTTCCATCGTGTGGGAATCTCCCACAATCCTCTGCTCCTCCCATAGTTTCTCCCATCGTGTGGGAATCTCCCACAATCCTCTGCTCCTCCTATAGTCTCTCCCATCGTGTGGGAATCTCCCACAATCCTCTGCTCCTCCTATAGTCTCTCCCATCGTGTGGGAATCTCCCACAATCCTCTGCTCCTCCCATAGTTTCTCCCATCGTGTGGGAATCTCCCACAATCCTCTGCTCCTCCCATAGTTTCTCCCATCGCGTGGGAATCTCCCACAATCCTCTGCTCCTCCTATAGTCTCTCCCATCGTGTGGGAATCTCCCACAATCCTCTGCTCCTCCCATAGTTTCTCCCATCGCGTGGGAATCTCCCACAATCCTCTGCTCCTCCTATATTCTCTCCCATCGCGTGGGAATCTCCCACAATCCTCTGCTCCTCCCATAGTTTCTCCCATCGCGTGGGAATCTCCCACAATCCTCTGCTCCTCCCATAGTTTCTCCCATCACGTGGGAATCTCCCACAATCCTCTGCTCCTCCTATAGTTTTTCCCATCGCGTGGGAATCTCCCACAATCCTCTGCTCCTCCCATAGTTTCTCCCATCGCGTGGGAATCTCCCACAATCTTTCTTTCTTCATAATTCCTTCTTTTCTGTCTTTCCTTGTCAATCCTTCTTTTCTTTATTTGTCACACTTCTTTATTTCTTCTCTTCCTCCCTTCATATCTTTCTTCTTTGTTTCTTTGTTTCTTTTTTTCTGTCTTTCTTTATTCCTTCATCGTTCCTTCTTTTCTTTCTTTCCTTCATTTATTTCTTTGTGATTCCTTATTTTCTTTCTTTATCAATCCTGTTATTTGTCACACCGTTTTTCCTTCCTTCTTTTCTTTCTTTCTTTCTGTTTGTCATTCCTTCCATCCTCTCTCGCTCTTTCCATCCTTCTTTCTGACTTTCTCTTTGTTTCTTCACTCCGGCTCTGATATTCGCCTCTGGCTGAGAAGTTGATGATTCCGGGGAAAGTAAAACAATTGCGGGAAATAATGCGGCGCAGGACGTGTGAGTCTGACATGCGGGGGAGGGGGGGGGCGCTGCCGCCTATAATCGCCCCCCGTCATTATTTCATTAGCGCCGCCGCCGATCCGCAGGGTTCAAGTGGACGGAGATCAGCCCTCGGAATTTGTGAGAGAAGAATTATTTTATCGCCGATCCTTCTCTGCACAGGAGAGAGCTGGCCGGCCCCTTATACTGAGATTTATATGGAGGGTCAGGGTGAGGTCACATGACCGATCCTTCTCTGCACAGGAGAGAGCTGGGCGGCCCTTATACTGAGATTTATATGGAGGGTCAGGGTGAGGTCACATGACCGATCCTTCTCTGCACAGGACAGAGCTGGCTGGCCCTTATACTGAGATTTATATAATGATGGCTCATTGCCGATCCTCCCCCGGCGGGAGCGCGTTACTGCAGAATTTATTTTAATGTATTTGCAATCAAAATGAAATCGTCTGCCGCCACCGGGGTAATTTATCGAGGATTTGCGGGATCACCGGGGTTTCATTTCCATTTTCTGCCTGATTCCTCTTCTCCAACCAACCAACCAACCGCCCCGAGCGGGGAATCCGAAAATAAACAGAAATGTACAGCGCAGTGGTATATGTCAGCGCTATATAATGTATAATAACAGTGTGTGAGTGTGGGGGAGACATTAGAGTGTGAGCTCTGAGGGACAGGAGGTCATGTGACTGCTTCTATGTACAGCGCTGTGGTATATGTCAGCGCTATATAATGTATAATAACAGTGTGTGAGTGTGGGGGACACATTAGAGTGTGAGCTCTGAGGGACAGGAGGTCATGTGACTGCTTCTATGTACAGCGCTGTGGTATATGTCAGAACTATATAATGTATAATAACAGTGTGTGAGTGTGGGGGAGACATTAGAGTGTGAGCTCTGAGGGACAGGAGGTCATGTGACTGCTTCTATGTACAGCGCTGTGGTATATGTCAGCGCTATATAATGTATAATAACAGTGTGTGAGTGTGGAGGAGACATTAGAGTGTGAGCTCTGAGGGACAGGAGGTCATGTGACTGCTTCTATGTACAGCGCTGTGGTATATGTCAGCGCTATATAATGTATAATAACAGTGTGTGAGTGTGGAGGAGACATTAGAGTGTGAGCTCTGAGGGACAGGAGGTCATGTGACTGCTTCTATGTACAGCGCTGTGGTATATGTCAGCCCTATATATATGTATAATACCAGACGGGTGGTGGGTTTGCTCTTGATGTCGGGTCTGTTGGAGCCTCCAGTTATATAATGTCAGTTATCTGGGTCAGTGGGGGAGTGCGCAGGGCCGCGCCATACTCGGGTCTCTGCTCCGCCGCTCTCCTCACAATGGAGATGATATAATTACATCCTCGGCTCCTCTTTTGTGTGATTTCGGGTCGTCGTCTGGTTGAATGAGCTGAGTCCATCGTATTTTACTGAAGCGGACTTACCCCGCTCGTGGTTTGCGCCGCGCCTCCGTTATGGCGATACGCAGACCACATTCCTGCGCCGAATAAATCGACTTTTTGAGAAAATCCCAATTTTTCCTGGCTGTCATTCTGCTCCACCAGCTTTGGCGTCACTGACCCGGAACAAGCAGTGGAGTCAGAAGTCAGAGCTGCTGCTCAGTGCAGGAGAGTCAGGCCACCAGCAGGGGGCAGAAGTAAAAAGGCCCCAGATTGTGGATCTGCTTCTTCTTTTCATACTAATAAAAAATATATAAACACACCTCCCAACTTTTCAGGGTGGGAAAGAGAGTCATTTGTTAAATTAAGCCACACCCCCTCATTATGGGCTGCATAAAGCCACGCCCCTCATTGACTGTAATGAGGGATGCACCTCACTGGTTGTAATGAGGGATGCCCCTCACTGGTTGTAATGAGGGATGCCCCTCACTGGTTGTAATGAGGGATGCCCCTCACTGGCTGTAATGGAGGGATGGCCGGAGCTGCCGTCAGGGCTGTCCAGCCGGGGTCCGGGCCCCCCCCACTCTTCATGTCTGGGCCCCATCCCGGGTTCCTGGCGGCAGCTCTGCATATTATAACATAACACATTGTCATTCATCTGCAGACAACGTGACACGCGTTCAATCCAGATATAAACAAGTTAAAGGAAGGATAAGCCCAATATAAATGTGACAATGTGGGGGCCAAACCAACTCGTGCTCATTAGACCAGACCCAACAATACAAGTTAGGGGATCTGGGGACGCCCCAAAAAGCACAAAGAAAGCTCTGCACTCACCACATCAAGATAAAAAATACATCAGATTTATTGAAGCTCAACAGCGGGACAAAAAGACACATCATACAATATTAAAAAAACATATACACATAACACAAGGGGATCCCAAAACAAAAAGGCTCTAATATTACATTAGGTCATAAAGTTTTATATCGCTCAATCAAATAAATAAAGGTCAACAGGAAAATATTTATATATATGTACAGTCTGTGGCTCAGCCGAAAAAGTGAGGAAAAATCACAGCAAATGGAAAGCGCTCACACGTATGTAAACCATTATTCATTAAAAAGTTAAAGCGGTCCTTCACCCTGAATAAGAGCCTGTCTTGTATGTTTCCCCCCCTGTACATACAGATTGCCCACATTAATCCGGACCCTCACCCTGAATAAGAGCCTATCTTGTATGTTTCCCACACCCTGTACATGTAGATTGCTCACATTAATCCGGACCTTCACCCTGAATAAGAGTCTATCTTATATGTTTCCCACACCCTGTACATACAGATTGCTCACATTAATCCGGACCCTCACCCTGAATAAGAGCCTATCTTGTATGTTTCCCCCCCTGTACATACAGATTGCCCACATTAATCCGGACCCTCACCCTGAATAAGAGCCTATCTTGTATGTTTCCCACACCCTGTACATGTAGATTGCTCACATTAATCCGGACCTTCACCCTGAATAAGAGTCTATCTTATATGTTTCCCACACCCTGTACATACAGATTGCACACATTAATCCGGACCTTCACCCTAAAAAGGAGCCTATCTTATATTTTTCCCACACCCTGTACATACAGATTGCCCACATTAATCCAGACCTTCACTCTGAATAAGAGCCTATCTTATACGTTTCCCACACCCTGTACATACAGATTGCCCACATTAATCCAGACCTTCACTCTGAATAAGAGCCTATCTTATACGTTTCCCACACCCTGTACATACAGATTGATCACATTAAAAATCATCCTACCTGCATCTACTGCATGTTATGAGCCTTTAAACTTCCAAGATGGTGGCTCATGGGACATCAGGCAGCCTGCAAACAGGAAGTGCCTTCTGACTGTGCTGCTCTGCATTCTGGGATTGCTGACCTTTTCCTTACCCCTGCTCTGCTCTGTCTGAGCAAAGCACAGATATAACCCCACCTCCTGCACTTTATCCCGCTCTCCTCTCCGCAGTATGTGATGCTTCTGAGTCAAGATGGCGGCGCCCGTATCCTAGAGTCCTGAACAGAGTTGCAGCCCAGTGGGGGACTAAAAACGTAAAATATATTAATTTTAGACGCTGGGGAATCGTTTTATAAGGGTTTGGGCTTTTCAATAAATCCTGGTGAAGGTCCGGATTAATTCCAGATAACTCAAATACTATAAAGTGACTACAATAGGCCAATTCCATAATAATAGTGAGAAGGGTCAGTGAAATGAGTCGCAAGTGTGATTAGACACCTGCTGTGCGACAGACGCCTGCTGGCAAAGTGTCAAAGAAATAACTGTGCATCACCCTCACATTAAACTGGACCAACACTCGGGATTTTCACTATCCTGGGTTTTGGTCCCCTTCCGCGGGGCACCTCGATCGGGAAACCCCCCAGATCGCCCTAAAAAACTCACCTCACCCCGCTCCTACGCGAGCGCTCATCCAATCAGAGAGCTCAGAGCCGCTGTGGTATGCACGGACAAGCGACAGACAACCACAGCGGCTCTGAGCGCTGGAGGCCGTATCTCGCGCTTCCTTCTAACAGGGAGCGCGCCCACGCCGGCCATTCACAAACGGCGCCCTGCTAGAGAGAAGCGCAAGATGCGGCCGCGGCCCGCGCATGCGCCGTTGAAACGGGGATAAGGTAAGGTTTCTGAGCGTCCTGCGGGGTTTCACACAGCGGGGCATCCCGATTTCGAATTGCCCCGCGGGGAGGGATCTGATCGGCCCGGGAATCTTATAGATCCCCACTGGGTGTTGGTCACTATTTAAAGTGGACCAACAGCCTCCGGGATCCTATAAGGTTTCCGGGCCGATCCGATCCCTGTCACCCTTCAGTGTCACCCCTCACCTGTCACCCCTCACCTGTCACCCCTCAGTGTCACCCCTCACCTGTCACCCCTCACCTGTCACCCCTCAGTGTCACCCCTCACCTGTCACCCCTCAGTGTCACCCCTCACCTGTCACCCCTCAGTGTCACCCCTCACCTGTCACCCCTCAGTGTCACCACTCACCTGTCACCCCTCACCTGTCACCCCTCAGTGTCACCCCTCACCTGTCACCCCTCACCTGTCACCCCTCAGTGTCACCCCTCACCTGTCACCCCTCACCTGTCACCCCTCAGTGTCACTACTCACCTGTCACCCCTCAGTGTCACCCCTCACCTGTCACCCCTCAGTGTCACCCCTCACCTGTCACCCCTCAGTGTCACCACTCACCTGTCAATCCTCACCTGTCACCCCTCACCTGTCACCCCTCACCTGTCACCCCTCACCTGTCACCCCTCAGTGTCACCCCTCACCTGTCACCCCTCAGTGTCACTACTCACCTGTCACCCCTCACCTGTCAATCCTCACCTGTCACCCCTCAGTGTCACCCCTCACCTGTCACCCCTAAGTGTCACCCCTCACCTGTTAATCCTATATATATTGGGATGCCCCGCTGTGTGAAACCCCCCAGGAACCTTACCTCGATCCCGATCCAATGGCGCATGCGCGGGCCGCAGCCGCATCTCGCGCTTTTCCCTAGCAGGGTGCGGCCACCAGCGCGCTCGGAGCCGCTGTGATTGTGCGCCGCTTGGACGCGCATACCACAGCTGCTCTGAGAGTGCTGATTGGACGAGTGGCCGGGGGGGGGGGGGTTTCACATAGGGGTGCCCCGGGGAAGTGGACCTAAACCCAGGATAGTGAAAATCCTGGGTGTTGGTCCACTTTAATCTGAGGGTGATGCACAGTTATTTCTTATACTTTGCCAGCAGGCGTCTGTCGCACAGCAGATGTCTAATCACACTTGTGACTCATTTCACTGACCCTTCTCACTATTATTATAGGATTGGCCTATTGTAGTCACTTTATAGTATTTGAGTTATCTGGAATTGACTGTTTAATGAATAATGGTTTACATACGCACGAGCGCTTTCAATTTGTTGTGATTTTTCCTCACTTTGTCCTCGATTCAATAAAGGTAGAAAAAAATTCTCATGGTAGTAAAAGATTCAATTCATGAGAAAAAATGTCACTGTTACTGAAGAGAATGTCACTGTTACTGAATCACCAGATAAAAAGACAATGAAAGTCAATGGCACATTTTTACTTCTAAGCAAAGTAGAGAACACTGTAGTAAAAGCTGCCATTGGCTTTCATTGTCTTTTTATCTAGTGATTCAGTAACAGTGACATTCTCAGGCTTTTTTCTCATGAATTGAATCTTTTACTACCATGAGTATTTTTTTCTACCCTTATTGAATCGAGGCCTAAATTAAAGTTTGCAATTTTTTTCGGCTGAGCCACAGACTGTACATATATATATATTTTTTTCCTGTTGCCCTATATTTATTTGATTGAACGATATATAACTTTATGACCTAATGTAATATTAGAGCCTTTTTGTTTTGGGATCCCCTTGTGTTATGTGTATATGTTTTTTTAATGTTGTATGGTGTGTCTTTTTGTCCCGCTGTTGAGCTTCAATAAATATGACATATTTTTTATCTTGATGTGGTGAGTGCTGAGCTTTCTTTGTGCTTTTAGGGGCGTCCCCAGAGCCCCTAACTTGTATTGTACGCGTTCAATCCAGAGCTGCCATCAGGGCTTCCCAGCCAGGGCCCGGGGCCCCCATCCTGGAGCCATCACTGGACAGGACAGCCATCACTGCTTGCAGTGGGTGGAGCCATGCAAATGATCTATTTCCATCTCCGAGCCAAGCAAGGCACTCAGAAAGGCCAATAATACCTTGTAACTCACCTCCAAACAATGTGACAAGGGTTCAATCCAGAGTTGCCATCAAGGCTTCCCAACCAGGGCTCGGGCCCCCAATCATCACGCCTGCCCCATCCTGGAGTCCTGGCTGTCCTGCCCCGATATCATGCAACAAGATGAAACCAGCCAGTGTTCGCTATAAAAAGTTTTGTCCAAGTTTTATTCCAACACGTTAAAAAAATCCATTCATATTGAACACAGGCGATATAAAAAGCATCCAAAAGGGTGAGTCTCAGTGTCAACGCGTTTCGGACGTGCCGTCCTTACTCAAGACATGAGACTCACCCTTTTGGATGCTTTTGAATATGAATATGAATGGATTTTTTTAACGTGTTGGAATAAAACTTGGGCAAAACTTTTTATGGCGAACACTGGCTGGTTTCATCTTGTTGCACGATATTGGATACGAGGAGAGAGCTCGCAGCCGTGCCGGGTTCGTGTTTTATTGCGGATGGGATCACTGCACTGCACAGGTAGAGCTGACTACAATTTTGCATATGTCCTGCCCCAATGGCGGCCCTGCTATATAACTATTATTATATTATACATTAAAAAAGAAAAAGAAGCTGTTTCCTAGAACGGAAAGTCTTTACGCAGCGCCCAACACATGGAATAATAGAATTACCCATCATTCCTTGCAGTGGGTGGAGCCATGCAAATTATCTCTTTATATCTCCGGGCCATGCCAGGCACTCAGGAAGCCGCTGAGTGGCCAATAATACCTTGTAATTCATCTCCAGACAATGTGACAAGGGTTCAATCCAGAGCCGCCATTAGGTCCCAATCATCACCCCTCGGGGCCCAGCCTGGAGTCCTGGCTGTCCTGCCCCGATGGTGGCCCCTGCATGCTATTATTTACAATATATTTTTTCCCATTGCATGGCACGGCCTGCTTCATGAAGTCATTACATCTGGGTTATTCCGCCACAAGGTGGCGCAGTGCACTGCAGAACTGTGGCTCCTCCCGGCCCCATATAAAAACAGGATCACCAATAGACCAATCCAGTGTTTCCTCTGCAGTGATTCTGCGAAGATAGAAGATGGCTCTTTATATTGCGCAGGTGAGCGGGGCAACCAAGCCGCAGACCCTGGACCACAAAGGGGAGCCGGCCATAGGCTTTATGGTGAGCCTACTGAGGGATGCGAAGTTCCTGTCTTAACTTCTGAGGGGGTGAGTGTTTTTGGGGACTGTTCACTCGTTCTGGCATTTGTTGGGGTCCCCCCCGTCCCGGGCCTGGGCCCTCGCCGCTGCTCGCTTGCTTTCCTCGCTCCCTCCCCGTAGTGTGCTCGGGTGTGGGGGGGGCGGGTGGTAGCGGCGAGGGTGTTTTGGCTGTGTATTCACATGTTTTTTTTAACTGTTTTTAACTGTGTTTCACCGCCTCGGCGCTTTGTACTGCGCTCCACGGCAGGCGGCGCTATCTGTGTGAGGCGTCTTTTCTCTACTGTGATGACGCCGGCGAGGACACGTGAGCGCCGTTTTCGCGCTCTTGGGGGGGGGGGGGCCGGTGGATGACACGTATCGCGTCGTCCTCCCGCGGCCTGCCCCTCAAGGTTCCTCTGCCGGCGCCATTTTGTTTCTGCTGCTCTTTGGGGCCCTTCTCATCCCGGAGCTGCGGAGGTGATCTTTCAGGCGGGACAACTGTGGGTTGTGGTTTCTCCCGGTCCTACCCCTTTACCATCCCTCATCTCCCCTTACTGATTCTGGGGGCATCCCTTGGGGGGGCATCCCGGGTGGCTTTTATTAGCCCTTACCCATTGCTGGCCTATTGCGCCTGTGTTAATCACCATATGGATGCTTCTGGGGATAGCGTGCCGGGGGGTCCTTCGGGGCAATCCCGGCTGTGTGCCATGTGTGGGGTATCCCCTCTGAGTAACAGTGCCGCTGTGTGCGTGCCGTGCGCCCAAGGTATCATTGCGGCCCAGGCTGGGTTGCCCGCTTCTCTTCCCAGCTCTGCGCCCCCTTCGGCATCGCCTACCCCCCCGCGCCTGCATTTAGCCCCCAGTGAGGGGGATGCTAGCAGGGGGTCACAATCTGATCTGGCACTGCGTGTGGCCAGCATTGAAAGGCAGCTTGCCAGGCCTGTTCCACGTAAGGCCTCTGGCAAGAAGAGGCACCTGGCTCCCGTGACATCCCTCTTTCCTGAGGAGGATGAGGGAATTGATGCCTTTGGTGACCGTTACTCCCTAGAGGAGGGGGAGCTTTTCCAGGACTCTGACTCCTCTGGGGACCAGCAGGAGGGGTACGACAGTGACCCTGGGTCTGCGTCTGGGGAAGACTCATGGTTCCCTGAGGACACTGTTAGTCTGTTGTCTCACATTTTTGAAATCTTGCACATTGTCCCCCCTGAGGTGGCTAAGAGGAAGCAGGGTGAGCTCTTTCGTCCTGATAAACAGCGTCTGGAGTTCCCTGAGCAGAGCCATTTCACTAATATGGTGCTCAAGGAGTGGGAACATCCTAGTAGATTGCCCGCGGTGCCCAAGGGGTGGGATAGGAGGTATCCCTTCCCTGCTGACCTGGTCAAGCAATTGTCGTGTCCCCCAGAGGTGGACGCTCCCGTGCTCGGGCTGTCCAACACCTCGGTCATGCCTTCCCCTGACACTACTACGCTGCGGGACAGCGAGGGCCGGCGCATGGATCAGCTGGCCTGCCATGCTTTTGCGTGTGTGGGGGCTGGACTGCGCCCGGTCTGCGCTGCTGCCATTACAGCTATTGCCCTTAAAAGACAGCTCAAGCATCTCTTGGACGACGCTACGGCTGGCAATAGGGGGGAGGATTATAGGGCCCTTTTGCTTTGCTCTGATTTTTTGGTGGCTATGCGCCGCTCTGTTTGGCTGCGTCAGTGGGCGGCTGATGCTGCCGCTAAGAAGGCTCTCACCGGGCTCCCCTTTCTGGGGCTGTGGCTGTTTGGTGAGCGTCTGGATGTTTTAGCCAAGGATGCTAGACTGCCTCAACGGAGGAGGCAGCTTTGGCCCATTCGGGGGTCCTTCTCTTCCCTCCCCTCTTTTCGTGCTTCCAGAGGAGGTCGTGGCTCCCTATTCTCGGGTACACGCAGGGATTCTTGGGGCCGTGGCAGATCCCGTGGTCGTCCTGGTCTCTCATGGGGCCCCAAGCCCAAACCTTCCCCCAAGCCCCCTCAGGCATGAGGAGGCGCCCTCACCCATCCGGGTGGGGGGACAGCTTCGGCTCTTTGCTCACGTCTGGAGTCTCAGACCGGTGGATTCAGGAGGTGGTGTCCTCCGGTTACAAGATAGAGTTTGCAGCCTGGCCGCCCCCAAGATTCATCATATCCCGGATGTCTCAAAACCCTCTATCAGCTCAGGGTTTGCGCCTTGCGGTTCAACGTCTGTTGGAGTCAGGAGTCACTTGCCTGGTGCCTTCCCAGGAACGGGGGCGAGGGTTCTACTCCAATCTGTTCACGGTCCACAAAAAGGAGGGGTCCTTGAGGCCCATACTGGACTTGAAGTGTCTCAACAAGTTTGTCAGGTTCAAGCACTTTCGCATGGAGACTCTACGCTCGGCGGTCAGTACCCTGCGCCTGGGCGATTTCATGACCTCAGTGGACATCAAGGATGCTTATCTTCATGTGCCAATCTTTCCAGGTCATCAGAGATTTCTCAGGTTCGCTCTAGAGGATCAGCATTACCAGTTTGTGGCTTTACCGTTCGGTATCACCTCGGCGCCTCGGGTGTTGACCAAGGTGCTGGCGGGCGTGATGGCTCTGCTGCGGAATCAGGGCATTCGCATCCTCCCTTACCTGGACGGCATTATGATTGTGTCTCAATCTCTTCATCAGGCCGAGAAGGATACTCAGGGGGTGACCTCCACTCTCGAGTCCTTCGGCTGTGTGATCAACTATCCCAAGTCTTCACTGTCTCCGTTGGTGAGGTCCTTTCTGGGCATGACTCTGGATACCTCTCAGGTCAAGGTATTCCTGCCTCAGCAGAAGGTGGATGGCCTGCAGCAGAAGCAGGCTCGGGCTCTGCTCTTGTGTCCCCATCCCTCCATCCGGCAAGGGATGCAGTTAGTGGGTCTGATGGTGTCCTGCTTCGAGGCGGTCCCCTTTGCTCAGTTTCACATGAGGCCTCTTCAGTTGCACCTCTTGTCAGTTTGGGATCGGGACCCTGTGTCCCTGGATCAGGAATTTGCTCTGTCCCCCCTGGCCAGACACTCCCTCTCGTGGTGGCTGGCCTCAGGGAACCTTCTAGTGGGCAGGACCTTTCTGCCTCCGTGCTGGGAGACTGTCGCCACAGATGCCGGTCTGACCGGTTCTGGGGGCTTTTGGAAGTCTCTGAAGTTCCAGGGTCGGTGAGGCCCCCAGGAGGCCCATGCTCCCATCAATGTTCTGGAACTGCGGGCGATCAGGTTGGTTCTGTCTCAGCTGACCTCACACCTTCGGGGTCAGGCTGTTCAGATCCGCTCGGACAACCAGACGGCGGCTGCCTACATCAATCATCAGGGAGGGACTCGGAGCAAGCAAGCCCTCAAGGAAGTGTCCCTGATACTGTCTTGGGCGGAAGAGAATGTCCCCTGCATCTCGGCGGTTTACATTCCGGGGGTGGAGAACCTGGAGGCAGACTCCCTGAGCAGGGGGACGTCTCGGCTGGGGAAATGGTCCCTCAGCAACAGAGTATTTCGCTCCCTGTGCCACCGCTGGGGTCAGCCGGATGTGGACCTGTTTGCGTCACGCCACAATCACAAGCTTCCCAGGTTTGTCTCCCTGTCACAGGACCCTCTGGCCTTCGCCACGGATGCGCTAGCGATGCCTTGGATGGAGTTTTGTCTCCTCTATGTATTCCCTCCATTCCCTCTGCTGGGCAGGGTGCCGCGCAAGATAGTCCAGGAGGGGGTACCAGCCATTCTGGTGGCCCCCTGTTGGCCAAGGAGGGTGTGGTTCACAGACGTCGTGCAGTTGGCAGTAGATCAGTATGTCTTGCCCAAGGATCCAGATCTGCTCACTCAGGGACAGCTGTGCCATCCCAATTTACAAACGCTGGCTTTAACGGCTTGGCTGCTGAAACCTCCATCTTGCTGGATAAGGGGTTGCCTGCCTCTGTTGCGGATACCATGATTAGGGCTAGGAAGAAGTCCTCATCCTTTATCTACTACAGGATCTGGCATGCTTACATTGCCTGGTGTGAGTCCAAGTCTCTTCCTTGTTGGGTGTTTTCTATCCCCAGGATTCTGGAATTTTTGCAACATGGTTTGGATTCGGGCCTTCAACTCAGTACCCTCAAGGGACAGGTGTCAGCTCTGGCAATTTTTTTCCAAAGATCCTTTGCCAATCACCGGTTGGTTAAGACTTTTTTCCAGGGAGTTACTCATGTGCGTCCGCCACGTAAGCCTATGCTACCGGTTTGGGACCTGAATCTGGTGTTGTCTGCTCTGCAGGGTCCTCCCTTTGAGCCTATCCGTGGGGCTGCTTTGCCCATTCTGACCCTTAAGGTGGCCTTTTTGGTGGCCATTACTTCTGTCAGGCGAGTTTCTGAGCTGGCGGCGCTTTCCATCAAACCTCCTTATTTTGAGCGGCATCAGGATAAGGTGGTGTTTCGGTATAAGCTGGATTTCTTGCCTAAGGTTGTGTCTGCTTTTCATCTCAATCAGGACATTGTTTTGCCTTCTTTGTGTCCTAACCCTGCTAATTCCAAGGAACGGACCCTGCATTCTCTGGATGTTGTCAGGGCTCTGAAGTTTTATTTGGTTGCTACTGAGTCTTTCAGGAAATCTGATGCTCTTTTTGTTCTTCCTGCTGGACCTAGGAAAGGTTTGCCTCCGGCTAAATCCACTGTCCGCAAGTGGATCCGTCAGGCGGTGGAGCAGCCTACTCTGCCAGGGGGAAGGTTCCTCCTTTTAGGGTTAATGCTCATTCCACTTGTGCTATTGGTGCCTCTTGGGCTTTTCAGCACCAGGCTTCTGTTGAACAAGTTTGCAAGGCCGCTACTTGGTCTTCTGTTCATACTTTTTCCAAGTTTTACAAAGTTGATGTTAGGGCCTCAGCTGATGCTGCTTTTGGCTGCAAGGTGCTTCAGGCGGTGGTGGTCTGAGCTGCCTGCTGTTACTCTTTGGGGATCCCACCCTACCTTACGGACACTGCTGTTGGACGTCCCATACGTAAGGACTTCTTGAAGCAGGCCGTGCCATGCAATAGGAAAAAGACAATTCTGTGAGAACTCACCTGTAGAATTGCTTTTCCTATGCATGGCACGGCCTGCTTCACCCCACCCTTGTTATCGTTATTCTTGGTTGCCTCTTTATGGTGATTGTTCCAAGTTAGTTGGGGTTTTTCTGTTACATTTATTATCTCCCAGTTTCTTGAATAACTGCTTGGCAACGCTGGATTTAATCTATTGGTGATCCTGTTTTTATATGGTACCGGGAGGAGCCACAACTCTTCTGCAGTACACTGCGCCACCTTGTGGCGGATTACCCAGGTGTAATGACTTCGTGAAGCAGGCCGTGCCATGCATAGTAAAAGCAATTCTACAGGTGAGTACTCACAGAATTGTCTTATTATATACAATATATTTATATATTTATTAACACAAGGAATAATCGATTTACCCATCACTCCTTGCAGTGGGTGGAGCCATGCAAATGATCTCTTTATATCTCCGGGCCGTGCAAATCACTCAGAAAGCTGCTGAATGGCCAATAATACCTTGTAATTCCCCTCCAGACAATGTCACATGTTGAGTCTGTGTGTCTTGTCCGGGGGCCTCGCGATATGGGATGCCCGCTGTGTTGCTGTGGATTTCAGACCAGCGAAATGTTTTCAAGAAAAATATAGCCAGAGTCCAGTTGCTTTGACTTATTACTAATTATATTCTGTTAACTGGAAGAACGACAACCTTCACAGACATACGTGGTCAGAGCACAACTCCAGGGGCAACACTGTAACGCCATCCCGCGGTTTCCATGGAGCCGTGGAGACAGCCCGGAGCTGTCAGTTGCTTCGCCCGCGTCATACGGGAGGGTGAGCGGACTACAAATCCCAGCGCTGTCCTGATAAAGAAGATATCTGACAGCCGAATCTGTGCCAACTGGTGATGTCACCCTGTGATGTCATCAATTCCCTTATCTTTCCATGTAAGTAGTCAGGGATGGCTCTGGCTTTTCCTGGGAAGTTGACCATTAAAGTGGACCAAAATCCAGGATTTTAGCTATCCTGGGTCCTGGCCCTTGCCCCCGGGGCACCCCGATCGGGTCGCCGAGCCCCCAGGTGGCCAAAAGCAACTCACCTCTTCATGTTCCTACGTGCACATGCGCGGCCACTCGTCCAATCAGTGCGCTCCGAGTCTCTGACGTCCGTAATGACCGAGCGGCTCCAAGCGCACTGACGGACGCATCCCCCGCTTCCCTCGGGGAGCATGCCGCACCGGCCATTCACAAATGCCTGGCACGGGCTCCCTGTTAGAGGGAAGCGGGGGATGCAGCCGCCTGCGCCACTGGCCTTAGACGACATGATGTCATGGACCAAAACTCAGGATAGTCCACTGGGTTTTGGGCCACTTTAAGGCAGAACAAAACACACCAGTGACCGCTGGCTTTCCCCCGGATTGGGATGCCCCGCGGTGTGCGGGCTCTCGTCCAATGAGAGCTGTCTGCTGTGACTACGTCATTCGGCGAATGCCTCTCATTGTTTTCAATGAGGAGCTGCCGCATCCCCAGCATCCCCAGCGGCATGCACGTGCTCCCGCTCCCAGCCATTCGGATAGACTGGGATGGGAGCCAGGTGCTGCTGGGGATGCGGGGAATGCGGCAGCTCCCCATTGAAAACAATGACAGGCATTCGCCGAATGACGTAGTCACAGCAGACAGCTATCATTGGACGAGAGCCCACACACCGCGGGGCATCCCAATCTGGGCCCAGCCCATTGAAAGCAATGAGAGCCGTTGGCCGATGTAGGTCTGCGCATGTGCCGTAGGAACGAGGAAGAGGAGAGTTGCACTGGGTGTTGTGAGGGGGTTTCAGAAAGCATGGCATCCCAATGCGGGATACCCCAAGGGATTTAATGTTGTGCGGAGCAGTCCGGGAGTGTGAAAGACTTCAGGGATGGCCACTAACCTGCCCCAGGATGATCACCGTGGGTTTTGGTCCACTTAAAAAAAAAAAAAAAATGTTACCGGAGATCGATTCCCAAAATCGGGATGCCCCGCTGTGTGAAACCCCCCAGGTGGCCCCATACACTTACCTTGCTTCCTGGTCCAACGGCGCATGTGCGAGCCGCATCCCCGCCATCCCTTTAGCAGGGCGCGCGCCCGCACCAGGCGTTTGTGAATGGCAGGCTCCCTGTTAAAGGGAAGCAGGGGATGCGGCCATCAGCGCTCTCGGAGCCGCTGACCTTAGAGGGCGCAGCATCAGCGGATCCAAGCGCGCTGATTGGACGAGCGGCTGTGCATGCACCGTAGGACCGGGAAGACGTGAGTTGGCATCGGCGATCTGGGGGGTGTCACACAGCACAGGGGCATCCCCAATGGGGGATAGTGAAAATACTGGATTTCGGTCCACTTTAATGTGCGGCTTCCCGGGGAATACTAACCCTCCTCCACCTTCCCCTGTGTAACGGCCCAGCCTGAGGAGCATGCTGCATTTCCGGCATCCCCTGCGCTGTGTTTGCTGCCCCCTCCTGGCAATCTGTAGAACTGCACCGAACCACTGCACATTGCTCCTAGTGCGGCACTTTGGTTTTCTTCCTGCAGAACCTTTTCCTGTATCACTCTGATGGGGGACAGGAAATATTCCTGCACCGCGCATGAATAAATGATGTGCGGGACGCTCTGCTCTGCCATTCAGCAGCGCTGCGGAGGAGAAACGCTGCGTCAGCTCCTATTAAACATAGTCTCTGTATAGCACAGTGTGGCTGCAGAGTGATACAATGTCTCTGTATAGCATAGTGTGGCTGCAGAGTGATACAGTGTCTCTGTATAGCACAGTGTGGCTGCAGAGTGATACAGTGTCTCTGTATAGCACAGTGTGGCTGCAGAGTGATACAGTGTCTCTGTATAGCGCAGTGTGGCTGCAGAGTGATACAATGTCTCTGTATAGCACAGTGCTGCTGCAGAGTGATACAATGTCTCGGTATAGCACAGTGCTGCTGCAGAGTGATACAATGTCTCTGTATAGCACAGTGTGGCTGCAGAGTGATACAATGTCTCTGTATAGCACAGTGTGGCTGCAGAGTGATACAGTGTCTCTGTATAGCGCAGTGTGGCTGCAGAGTGATACAGTGTCTCTGTATAGCACAGTGTGGCTGCAGAGTGATACAGTGTCTCTGTATAGCGCAGTGTGGCTGCAGAGTGATACAATGTCTCTGTATAGCACAGTGCTGCTGCAGAGTGATACAATGTCTCTGTATAGCGCAGTGTGGCTGCAGAGTGATACAGTGTCTCTGTATAGCACAGTGCTGCTGCAGAGTGATACAATGTCTCTGTATAGCACAGTGCTGCTGCAGAGTGATACAATGTCTCTGTATAGCACAGTGCTGCTGCAGAGTGATACAATGTCTCTGTATAGCACAGTGCTGCTGCAGAGTGATACAATGTCTCTGTATAGCACAGTGCGGCTGCAGAGTGATACAATGTCTCTGTATAGCACAGTGCTGCTGCAGAGTGATACAATGTCTCTGTATAGCACAGTGCTGCTGCAGAGTGATACAATGTCTCTGTATAGCACAGTGCTGCTGCAGAGTGATACAATGTCTCTGTATAGCACAGTGCTGCTGCAGAGTGATACAATGTCTCTGTATAGCCCAGTGCGGCTGCAGAGTGATACAATGTCTCTGTATAGCCCAGTGCGGCTGCATAGTGATACAATGTCTCTGTATAGCACAGTGCGGCTGCAGAGTGATACAATGTCTCTGTATAGCACAGTGCGGCTGCAGAGTGATACAATGTCTCTGTATAGCACAGTGCTGCTGCAGAGTGATACAGTGTCTCTGTATAGCACAGTGCGGCTGCAGAGTGATACAATGTCTCTGTATAGCACAGTGCTGCTGCAGAGTGATACAATGTCTCTGTATAGCCCAGTGCGGCTGCATAGTGATACAATGTCTCTGTATAGCACAGTGCGGCTGCAGAGTGATACAATGTCTCTGTATAGCACAGTGCGGCTGCAGAGTGATACAATGTCTCTGTATAGCACAGTGCTGCTGCAGAGTGATACAATGTCTCTGTATAGCACAGTGCGGCTGCAGAGTGATACAATGTCTCTGTATAGCACAGTGCTGCTGCAGAGTGATACAATGTCTCTGTATAGCCCAGTGCGGCTGCAGAGTGATACAATGTCTCTGTATAGCACAGTGCTGCTGCAGAGTGATACAATGTCTCTGTATAGCACAGTGCTGCTGCAGAGTGATACAATGTCTCTGTATAGCACAGTGCGGCTGCAGAGTGATACAATGTCTCTGTATAGCACAGTGTGGCTGCAGAGTGATACAATGTCTCTGTATAGCACAGTGCGGCTGCAGAGTGATACAATGTCTCTGTATAGCACAGTGTGGCTGCAGAGTGATACAATGTCTCTGTATAGCACAGTGTGGCTGCAGAGTGATACAATGTCTCTGCATAGCACAGTGTGGCTGCAGAGTGATACAATGTCTCTGTATAGCACAGTGCGGCTGCAGAGTGATACAATGTCTCTGTATAGCACAGTGTGGCTGCAGAGTGATACAATGTCTCTGTATAGCACAGTGCTGCTGCAGAGTGATACAATGTCTCTGTATAGCACAGTGCGGCTGCAGAGTGATACAATGTCTCTGTATAGCGCAGTGCACCTGCAGAGTGATACAATGTCTCTGTATAGCACAGTGCTGCTGCAGAGTGATACAATGTCTCTGTATAGCACAGTGCTGCTGCAGAGTGATACAATGTCTCTGTATAGCACAGTGCGGCTGCAGAGTGATACAATGTCTCTGTATAGCACAGTGTTGCTGCAGAGTGATACAATGTCTCTGTATAGCACAGTGCGGCTGCAGAGTGATACAATGTCTCTGTATAGCACAGTGCTGCTGCAGAGTGATACAATGTTTCTGTATAGCACAGTGCGGCTGCAGAGTGATACAATGTCTCTGCAATGACATCACAGAGAGACACTGTGATGACATCACAAAGCAGGGGACGTTGGTGGCGGTAGATTTTCTCCTGCAGTTGGGAGCTGAGCTGCGGCCAGAATCGCTTCCCGCGTTTTCATCGCTGCATTTTACTGTTACACAATTCTGTAGACTGTTAATTAGAGCGGAACTCCCCTAACTGCTAACTGCCTCCCGCCATTACTCCCCCGAAGCAGAATCTCTGGCTGCCTTCACTTTATGTCCGTTACTGTCATTATACATTTATATAGCGCTGACATATACCACAGCGCTGTACATAGAAGCAGTCACATTATTCCCAGTGTGTGAGTGTGGGGGAGACATTAGAGTGTGAGCTCTGAGGGACAGGGGGTCATGTGACTGCTTCTACGTACAGCACTGTGGTATATGTCAGCGCTATATAATGTATAATAACAGTGTGTGAGTGTGGAGGAGACATTAGAGTGTGAGCTCTGAGGGACAGGAGGTCATGTGACTGCTTCTATGTACAGCGCTGTGGTATATGTCAGCGCTATATAATGTATAATAACAGTGTGTGAGTGTGGGGGAGACATTAGAGTGTGAGCTCTGAGGGACAGGAGGTCATGTGACTGCTTCTATGTACAGCGCTGTGGTATATATCAGCGCTATATAATGTATAATAACAGTGTGTGAGTGTGGAGGAGACATTAGAGTGTGAGCTCTGAGGGACAGGAGGTCATGTGACTGCTTCTATGTACTGCGCTGTGGTATATGTCAGCGCTATATAATGTATAATAACAGTGTGTGAGTGTGGAGGAGACATTAGATCACATGGCGCTGCGCTCTTGCCAGTTATGATGTCATAGGCTATAAATGAACAGTGAGCTAATGAGAGAGAAATGTCATCATGGAGACTCGCTCTCACCTGGCCACTCGTATTAAACAGAACCTGTCAGTGAGGCCGGCACACCAGAGCTTCATCTAATGGGGGACAGGAAACTACTGCACCCCCCACACCACCAGTGACCCTGCATTAGAGAGATACTCACATTTTCCTAGCAGAGCTCCATCTGATGGGGGACGGGAAACTACTGCACCTCCCCATCACACCATCATTGACCCTGCATTAGAGAGATACTCACCTTTTCCTAGCAGAGCTCCATCTGATGGGGGACAGGAAACTACTGCACCTCCCCCCTCACACCATCAGTGACCCTGCAGAAAGCCCCGCCTCCTCCTAATGTTATTTTTCATCCCCCCCCCTTTAATTGGTGGTACCGTCGCTCTTCCTGGCTGGTGATTGGCTGCTCCTGGGGGGTGATGGGAGATGGAGGTGATTGCGCAGCGAGTCGCTCGTTACTGATCAGGAGGGCGCAATGTTCCCGGAGATAAAATTACCTCCAATAAATATCTCCCGTAATTAAGTCATTAGCGCTGATTTGCATATGCGGAGACAAGACTGTCAGTATTCCTCAGTGATTGGTTAACCAGTGTGTGTGTCTGTGTCTGTGTCTGTGTGTGTGTGTGTGTGTGTGTGTGTGTGTGTGTGTCTGTGTGTCTGTGTGTCTGTGTGTGTGTATGTGTGTATGTGTGTGTCTGTGTGTCTGTGTGTGTGTGTGTGTGTGTGTGTGTGTCTGTGTGTCTGTGTGTCTGTGTGTGTGTATGTGTGTATGTGTGTGTCTGTGTGTCTGTGTGTGTGTGTCTGTGTGTATGTGTGTCTGTGTCTGTGTGTGTGTGTGTGTGTGTGTGTGTGTGTGTCTGTGTGTCTGTGTGTGTGTGTGTGTGTGTGTGTGTGTGTGTCTGTGTGTCTGTGTGTGTGTGTGTGTGTGTGTGTCTGTGTGTCTGTGTGTGTGTGTGTGTGTGTGTGTGTGTGTCTGTGTGTCTGTGTGTCTGTGTGTGTGTATGTGTGTATGTGTGTGTCTGTGTGTCTGTGTGTGTGTGTCTGTGTGTATGTGTGTCTGTGTCTGTGTGTCTGTGTGTCTGTGTCTGTGTGTCTGTGTCTGTGTGTCTGTGTGTCTGTGTCTGTGTGTGTGTGTCTGTGTGTGTGTGTGTCTCTGTGTGTGTGTCTGTGTGTGTATGTGTGTGTCTGTGAGTCTGTGTGTGTGTGTCTGTGTGTGTGTGTCTGTGTGTGTCTGTGTCTGTGTGTCTGTGTGTATGTGTGTGTCTCTGTGTCTGTGTGTATGTGTGTGTCTGTGTGTCTGTGTGTCTGTGTGTGTGTGTCTGTGTGTCTGTGTCTGTGTGTGTGTGTCTGTGTGTGTCTGTGTCTGTGTGTCTGTGTGTATGTGTGTCTGTGTCTGTGTGTCTGTGTGTCTGTGTCTGTGTGTCTGTGTGTGTGTGTCTGTGTCTGTGTGTGTGTGTCTGTGTGTGTGTGGGTGTCTGTGTGTCTGTGTCTGTGTGTGTGTCTGTTTATGTCTGTGTGTGTGTGTGTGTGTGTGTGTCTGTCTGTGTGTGTGTGTCTGTGTGTGTGTGTCTCTCTGTGTATGTCTGTGTGTGCCTGTGTGTGTGTGATTCCACCGCAACATTTATGAAATATAATGCGTCTATTGTTCACAAAAATGTAACCAATGATCCTGCACCTATCCTGGCAGCCAATCAGAAAGCAGCTTGGTATGGCTGGCATTTTATTTGTCCTGATTGGGTGTTTGGATGACACATCACTTTACACATAGGGAATCTGGAATAGGCCCCACCCATCCTTAAAGAGGCCACACCCATCCTGGAGCTGTAAATATAACATAGGGAGTCACCACTCATTGCTGTACACACTCGGAACCTGAAAGAGGTCACACCCATCCTAATAGAGGCCACACCCATCCTGAAAAGGCCACACCCATCCTTAAAAAGGCCACACCCATGCCGGAACTGTAAATATAGCAGAGGGCGTGACCACTGCCCACACTCAGAACCTTAAAGAGGACATACCCATTGTAAAAGAGACCACGCCCATCCTCAAAAGGCCACACCCATGCCGAAAAAGGCCACACCCATGCTTAAAAAGGCCACACCCATGCCGAAAAAGGCCACACCCATGCTTAAAAAGGCCACACCCATGCTGAAAAAGGCCACACCCATGCTTAATAAGGCCATCCTGGAGGTGTAAATATAGCAGGGGGAGTGACCACTCATTGCTGTACACACTCGGAACCTGAAAGAGGCCACACCCGTTGTAAAAGAGACCACGCCCACCCCGAAAAGGCCACATCTGTCCTAAAAGAGGCTGCACCCATCCTTAAAAAGGCCACACCCGTCATTAAAATGGCCACACCCATCATTAAAAAGGCCACACCCATCTTGGAGGTGTAAATATATCAGATGGAGTGACCTCCCATTGCTGTACACATTCGGAACCTGAAATAGGCCACACCCATCCTGAAAAAGGCCACACATGTCATGAAAAGGAGGCCACACCCACTCTGAAAGAGGTCACACCCATTCTTGAAAAAGGCCACACCCATCCAACAAAAGGCCACACCCATCTTGAAAAAGACCACACATAGCACATCCTGAAAAAAAGGCCACACCCAACCTGGAAAAGGTCACACCTATCGTGAAATAGACCACACCCATCCTGAAAAAGACCACACCCATCCTGGAGGTGCAAGAAGAGCAGAGGAAGTGACCACTCATTGCTGTACAAACCCCAAAAAATGCCACACCAATATAGAAACAGGCCACACCCACCCTGAAATAGGCCACACCCACCCCAAATGTTACACCTATCCTGAAATAGGCCACACCCATCCCGAAAAAGACCACACCCATGCAGGAGGTGTAACAATAGCAGAGGGAGTGATTGGTAGTCACTTGTACACACCAGGAATCTGTAGCGATGTCATTGTTATCGCATTGTAAACAATTTAATACTCCTGAATGGCTAAAATATTAATAATATTATATATATTTATCCTGCCCGGCTCGACTGACTAAAATAGGCAAACACATATACAAATATTATCAATATCTGGCCAATGATAACACAATGGATACACGCAAAAGACTGTAGGTTCTTTCGACTTCCGGTATATGCGAAGGACACTGAGACAAATGGTAAATCAAGAGATATATTGTAGGTAAAATAACACAAAATGCAACCTGACAACAAAATACAACACACAATGAGAGTTAAATGATTGGCGTACATATAACCAGGGATTAAAGCAACATTAAGAGCATTACCCTCCTGAAACCCACAAGCAGACCTTGCAGCTGGCAGCCTTCATTCCTCCTTTCTCTCTTCTCAATCTCAGGACTTTAGCTTTCTCATGTGCTAGCAGTCTCTCCTTCCTACCCTCCCCCCCAGCTGCTTCTCTCCCCCAGATATATATCCAATATCCCCTTTGATCTTCTTCTTCTTTGATCTTTTATGACCCTAGTCATAAGTTTTATCTTCTCCTAATCTGGCTTCTCTACCTTGTCTCCACCTGCTGCTTTGTTTGGATTCTATTGCTTTATTGTCTCAGGATGCTGATACCTTCTACTTTGAATACAATTCCTGCCCTAGGCCTGCTGGTATTCTACGCAGCTTCCCACTGATGTCATGCCATGAACTATTTTGCTGTATATTCCTATATTTATATATGCAACATTATTAACAATAGGGATGAGCGAATCGGTTCTAATGAACCTGAATTCGCTCCGAATTTCAGGGTAAATTTGATTCAGCACGAACCCGAACTTTTAGTGGTTCGTGCTGACCGAATTTTCCCTGAAAAAAAATGCCGGCATGATGGGAGCAGGGAGACCGGCTGCGCTGTTGGCTGTCATCAGAGGACGCGCCATCAAAGGAAGCCGGCCTCCCCGCTCCCACCAGAGATGAGCGATTCGCTAAAGTTCGATTCGGACGAACCCGAATTTCTTTGAGAAATTCGGCGAATCGACCGAATCGAATTTTTGAGAAGTTCGCTCATCTCTAATTAACAATATTGATTTTCCATAAAGGCCCATTATTTACAGCACGTCTGGCTTCGGTCTGGCCAATCACAGGCACCGTTCTGGATAATGATGCGGCAGCAGATATTTGTTGGAGGTCTTCGGCGTGTCCTGTACACACAGGGAATCTGTCGCTCTCATTGTTTCTGGGGTCACCTCTACTGTGGTGATTCATTGAAAAGATTTTGGAGGGCGCTGTCAGTTTGATCTGTCAACACACACACAGATGTAACAGGTGCTCTTTAATGCCAGTGGGAGGAGTCATGCAAATAATCTCTCTATCTCTTTCTCTATCTATATACCGTGTTTCCTCAAATTCATTTTTGTTCAAAAAGATGTGCTAGGGCTTATTTACAGGGGATCCCTTATTTTCCCTATTTTCCATTTGTTCTTCTTTTTCATAACTTTTGTAACTCTCTACCTCCCCCCTCTTTCTCTCTCTCCCTCTCTATTTCGTTCTCTTCTCCCTCCACCTTCTATCTCCCTCTTTCTCTCTTTCCTTCTCTCTCTCCCTCTCTTTCTCTTTCTTGTTTTCTCTCTCCCCTCGCTCTTTCTCTCTCTCTCTTTTTCTTGCTTTCTCTCTCTCCCTCTCTTTTTCGTTCTCTTCTCCCTCCACCCTCTATCTCCCTCTTTCTCTCTTTCCTTCTCTCTCCCCCTCTCTTTCTCTCTCTTGTTTTCTCTCTCCCCTCGCTCTATCTCTCTCTTTTTTTTCTTGTTTTCTCTCTCTCTCCCTCTTCTCTTTTTCTCTCTCCCTCTCCCCCTCTATTTCTCTCTTTCTTGCTTTCTCTCTCTCTATCTCTCTCTTCTTATCTCTTTCTCTCTCTCCCTCTCTTTCTCTCTCTCTTGCTTTCTCTTTCCTTTTCTCTCTCCCTCTCGTTCTCTTTCTTGTTTTTTCTCTTTTTCTCTCTCTTTTTCTTGTTTTCTCTCTCTCCCTCATCTTTCTTTCTCTCCCTCTCCCTTTCTCTTTTTCTCTCTCTTTCTTTCTTGCTTTCTCTCTATCCCCCCCTCTCTCTCTTCTTCTCTCTCTCCCTCTCTCTCTCTTTCTCTCTCTCCCTCTTTCTCTATCCCACTCTCTCTCTCACTTTCTTGTTTTCTCTCTCTCCCTCATCTTTCTTTCTCTCCCTCTCCCTTTCTCTTTTTCTCTCTCTTTCTTTCTTGCTTTCTCTCTATCCCCCCCTCTCTCTCTTCTTCTCTCTCTCCCTCTCTCTCTCTTTCTCTCTCTCCCTCTTTCTCTATCCCACTCTCTCTCTCACTTTCTTGCTTTCTCTCTCTCCCTCTCTTTCTTGTTTTCTCTCTCTATCTCTCTTTCTCTCTCTTCTTCTCTCTTCCTCTCCTTCTCTCTTTCTCTCCCTATCTCTCTATCTCTATCTCTCTCTCCCTCTCTTTCTTTTTCTTGTTTTCTCTATCTCTCTCTTTCTCTCCCTCTCTATCTCTCTCTCTTCTTCTCCCTCTGTTTCTATCTCTCTCTCCTTCTCTCTTTCTCTCCCTCTCTTTATCTTTATTGTTTTCTCTCTCTCTCCTTCTCTACCTCTCTCTCTATCTCTCTATCTTCTTCTCTCTCTCCTTCTCTCTCTCTCTCTCTCTCTCTCTCTCTCTCTTTTTCTCTCTCTCCCTCTTTCTCTCTCTCCTGTTATTTCTCTCTCTCTCTCTATCTCTCCTGTTATTTCTCTCCTTCTCTACCTCTCTCTCTCTCTCTCTCTCTCTCTCTTCTTCTCTCTCTCTCTATCTCTCTCTCTTCTTCTCTCTCTCCTTCTCTCCCTCTCTCTCCTTCTCTCTCTCTCTCTCTCTCTCTCTTTTTTTCTCTCTCTCCCTCTTTCTCTCTCTCCTGTTATTTCTCTCTCTCTATCTCTCCTGTTATTTCTCTCCTTCTCTCTCTCTCTCCTTCTCTCCCTCTCTCTCTCCTTCTCTCCCTTTCTCTCTCCTTCTCTCCCTCTCTCTCTCTCTTTCTCTCTCTCCTGTTATTTCTCTCTCTCTCCTGCATGGTGTGAGAATTTGGCGCTGCATGTCTCAGCTGGTTGGTTGCAGCATTATAGCGAGGTCATGTGACTGTTGGCAATGAGTCACCCCGGAGCTCCGGTCATCCCTCCCTCCTCCCGTTTTATTATGTGGAAGAGCCGCTGCTTTATGGGAATTTCCCAGAACTGTATATTGTGCTCCGGGCAGAAGCAGCCGCGAAACTAAATAAAATGGAATCTCCATCTGCTGGAATCTGTCCGATTGGCTGTCCCCGGGGGGTGAGGGGGGCGGGGTCTGCTCATTGTATCACTGATGGGCAGAGCGCTGACCCCCCCATCGTGCCATAGATACAATATGCAGTGCATCCAGCAATGGAGGCCACTAACCCAGAGGTTCTTGCAGGGCCGGATCAAGCTTAGGGGAGGCCCCGGGCTCGGGCCCCATATGCCCCCCTTTATTCTTGCCCTGGTCCCAAGCATCCATCAGCAGGAAGGTGCATGTGCGGTGCAGCGCTATAGAACGTCACTGAGCGGCTTGTCAACATTTAACAGTGGACATACCTACCAACTTATCAGTTGGGAAAGAGGGACATTTGTTAAATTAAGCCACGCCCCCTCATTGATAGATGGATGAGACCACGCCCCCCTCATTGATAGATGGATGAGACCACGCCCCCCTCATTGATAGATGGATGAGACCATGCCCCCTCATTGAGGGATGGATGAAGCCACGCCCCTTCATTGAGGGATGGATTAAGTCACGCCCCCTCATTGAGGGATGGATGAAGCCACACCCCCTCATTGAGTGATGGATGAAGCCACGCCTCCTCATTGAAGGATGGATAGGAGATACATTGTAACAGTTACAACTATAGAAACACTTTGAATAGGAAAATTAATCATTTATTGCTGCAGATCTGCATGTTACACCTCAAAGAGCAACAATATGTAAATGAAGCCACGCCCCTCACGGAGAGATGGGTGAAGCCACGCCCCTCATGGGGAGATGTATGAAGCCACGCCCCTCATGGAGAGATGGATGAAGCCACGCCCCCTCATTGAGGGATGGATAGGAGATAGGATGTAACAGTTACAATAGAAACACTTTGAATAGACAAATGAATCATTTATTGCTGCAGATCTGATCTCAAAGAGGGACAAATGAGAACAAGGGACAGGGGGACATAGACAGTCCCTCCAAATCAGGGACACTGGGGAGGTGTAGCAGTGGAGAAAGTTGGAAAGTCTGCTTTAGATCCCTCAAGGACCTGGGTGACCAAGAGCTTGCAATCATTTCTAGCTACTGGGGTTTGTATATGTAGCGGTACTGGCATTAATTGCCGGGTTCTCATGTGTTTGCTAGAGCTGTGCCTAAGTCAGTGGAATGTTCTAGTACTTGATCAAGGGGTCAGTTTTATAATTGGGAGGGATGCATCGCCGAAGCCTTTATGTCGGGCCAAGGGAAGCAGCGGTGGGTTGGTGGTGGTGGCCATGGTGGGTCAGCAGTAGGTTGGCGTTGGTGGCAGTAGGTTGGCGTTGGTGGCAGTGGGTTGGTGGTGGTGGCCATGGTGGGTCGGCAGTAGGTTGGCGGTGGTGGCCATGGTGGGTGGGCAGTAGGTTGGCGGTGGTGGCCATGGTGGGTCGGCAGTAGGTTGGCGGTGGTGGTAGTGGGTTGGCGCTGGTGGCCATGGTGGGTCAGCAGTAGGTTGGCGTTGGTGGCAGTGGGTTGGCGATGGTGGTGGCCATGGTGGGTGGGCAGTAGGTTGGCGGTGGTGGCCATGGTGGGTCGGCAGTAGGTTGGCGGTGGTGGTAGTGGGTTGGCGCTGGTGGCCATGGTGGGTCGGCAGTAGGTTGGCGTTGGTGGCAGTGGGTTGGCGGTGGTGGCCATGGTGGG
The DNA here is from genome assembly GCA_027917425.1 of Gastrophryne carolinensis. NCBI lineage: Eukaryota > Metazoa > Chordata > Amphibia > Anura > Microhylidae > Gastrophryne > Gastrophryne carolinensis. Next base: position 1,547,134 of record CM051235.1, read on the forward strand.
TCGGCAGTAGGTTGGCGGTGGTGGCAGTGGGTTGGCGGTGGTGGCCATGGTGGGTCGGCAGTAGGTTGGTGTTGGTGGCAGTGGGTTGGTGGTGGTGGCCATGGTGGGTCGGCAGTAGGTTGGCGGTGGTGGCCATGGTGGGTGGGCAGTAGGTTGGCGGTGGTGGCCATGGTGGGTCGGCAGTAGGTTGGCGGTGGTGGCAGTGGGTTGCCGGTGGTGGCCATGGTGGGTCGGCAGTAGGTTGGCGGTGGTGGCAGTGGGTTGGCGGTGGTGGCCATGGTGGGTGGGCAGTAGGTTGGCGGTGGTGGCCATGGTGGGTCGGCAGTAGGTTGGCGGTGGTGGTAGTGGGTTGGCGCTGGTGGCCATGGTGGGTCGGCAGTAGGTTGGCGTTGGTGGCAGTGGGTTGGCGATGGTGGCCATGGTGGGTCGGCAGTAGGTTGGCAGTGGGTTGGCGGTGGTGGCCATGGTGGGTCGGCAGTAGGTTGGCAGTGGTGGTAGTGGGTTGGCGATGGTGGCCATGGTGGGTCGGCAGTAGGTTGGCAGTGGGTTGGCGGTGGTGGCCATGGTGGGTCGGCAGTAGGTTGGCGGTGGTGGCAGTGGGTTGGCGGTGGTGGCCATGGTGGGTCGGCAGTAGGTTGGCAGTGGGCCAGTGGTGGGTCGGCGGTGGGGGAGGGGGGTAATTATCCTGGGGAATCCCCGAATATTTCAGCAGAGAGGAATAATAGAGATTGGCGTCAAATTAGAAACCTTAAAGCGACACGGTAATTACGAAGAAAGCGCCGCTGCCAGTGTAGCGTCACTCGGGGGTTAGCGTTTCATTTGTGGCGGGTGTGTCACCGACAGGAAACCCTGTCATCAGCTTTGTGCCAGTGTGAGTCACTGCCCCCCGAGTCCAGGCCACCGCCGCCTCGCCACCGCCGCTAGTAAGTATCGCGCCCGGCGCTGTGCCATCGCCGCCATTACCCGGCTGTTAGGGGAACGATAATGACTTCGGAATTACAATGAAAAAGTCATTTGGAATCGGTCGCTCCAATTTGAGGAGTTCGTTCGCACAAATCTCGCCGCTGTGACACGCATCCGCCATCATGGCGAGGAGACGATGCCGTCGCTAAACTCGCCGCCTCCATTAATCACGCGCATCAAGCACCCAATATTTCCAGCTGTGTCGTGAGAGCTTTGTGATGTCATCATAAAAAAGCGCGATGCAATATTGTATCTTGTATGTTGCTACATACTGACACTGCCGCACACCACCACATGCTGACACTGCTACTGTCAACTGCTACATACTGACACTGTTACCGGCAACCGCTACATACTGCTACTGTGACTGGCAACCGCCACATACTGACACTGTTACCGGCAACCGCTACATACTGCTACTGTGACTGGCAACCGCCACATACTGACACTGCTACTATCAACCGCCCCATACTGACACTGTTACCGGCAACCGCTACATACTGCTACTGTGACTGGCAACCGCCACATACTGACACTGCTACTGTCAACTGCTACATACTGACACTGCCACACACCACCACATACTGACACTGCTACTGTCAACTGCTACATACTGACACTGCCACACACCACCACATACTGACACTGCTACTGTCAACTGCTACATACTGACACTGCTACTATCAACCGCCACATACTGACACTGCTACCGGCAACTGCCACATACTGACACTGCTACCGGCAACCGCCACATACTGACACTGCTACCGGAAACCGCTACATACTGACACTGCTACCGGCAACCGGCACATACTGACACTGCTACCGGAAACTGCTACATACTGACACTGCTAACGGCAATCACCAAATACTGACACTGCTACCGGCAATCACCAAATACTAACACTGCTACCGGCAATCACCAAATACTGACACTGCTACTGGCAACCGCTACATACAGCTACTGTGACTGGCAACCACCACATACTGACACTGCTAACGGCAACTGCCACATACTGACACTGGTACCGGCAACTGCCACATACTGACACCTGTTACTGTCAACCACTGTCATACTGACACTGCTACCGGCAACTGCCACATACATGACACTGGTACCGGCAACTGCCACATACTGACATTGCTACAGGAAACCACCGCATAATGACACTGCTACCGGCAACCGCTATATACAGCTACTGTGACTGTCAACCGCCACATACTGACACTTTTACCGGCAACCGCCACATAATGACACTGCTACTGGCAACCGCCAAATACTGACACTGGTACCGGCAACCGCTACATACTGACACTACTACCGGCAACCGCCACACACTGACACTACTACCGGCAACTGCCACATACTGACACTTCTACTGTTAACCGCCGCATACTGATACTGCTACCGGCAACTGCCACATACTGACACTGCTACTGGCAACCGCTACATACTGACACTGCTACCGGCAACCGCTACATACTGACACTGCTACTGTCAACCGCCACATACTGACACTGCTACCGGCAACCGCTACATACTGACACTGCTACCTGAAACCACTACATACTGATACTGCTACCTGCAACCGCCACATACTGACACTGCTACCGGCAACCGGTAAAAGTGATCCAAATTTCCAGATAAATGCTGCCCCCTATGGCCTCTGTTACAGGCGGCATCCAGATTTGGGATGCCCCTGTGTGCAGAACTACCCGGGGTTAGCAATATACTCACCTCCCTGGTGATCCCACGGCGCATGTGCTGCCTGTCATCCAATCAGCGCTCTGTGGCGTTCATATTAATGCTCAGCATAAAGCTCTGGAAACCCGGCATAGGGTGCGTGGGGCATCCCCGGTTTCCATGCGGTCTGTCTATGTGCCAGAGTACAGCCCAGGCACAAGCTGTGGAGGTAGCGCAGTGATCCTGTAAGACTTTGCATAGGGGCATCCCAAATCTGGAGAGTTATAAATGCTTTTCCACTCCAGGTCCGGCGATGGAGGGTTTAGTTCCTCTCTGGAGTGAGGACGTGATGCGGCGCCGCTCGCTCGCACTTCGTTCGCGGTGCTGGAGCTTCATTATGGAGCAGATTCTGCAGGGGCCGCGCATTTCACCGGAGGCCGATTGAGTGGGAATCTTTTGTTTGGATCCTCATGAGTTTATTTCCAATTCTTATTCTCTGAGCGAAACAAAATATCGCCGCCGCCTCGTGCCGCATCTTGTGATGAATAAATGACGAGCGAACCTTCTCCGAGCAGAATCCACTACATTGCTGCCTGACCTACATTAAAGTTTCCCCTCCAGCTTTTCCTTTTATCGTTAGCTGCCAGCACGCACCTGCCAGAGCTCTCCCCTGTATCTGCTGTGTTACACTATAGTGATACACTGATCATGTGACTCTCTCCTGTATCTGCTGTGTTACACTGTATGTGATACACTGTCATCATGTGACTCTGGGGGAGAGCGAGCGCTGTAACAATCCAGACACGGCCAGAGCTCTCCCCTGTATCTGCTGTGTTACACTATAGTGATACACTGTCATCATGTGACTCTCCCCTGTATCTGCTGTGTTACACTATAGTGATACACTGTCATCATGTGACTCTCCCCTGTATCTGCTGTGTTACACTATAGTGATACACTGTCATCATGTGACTCTCCCCTGTATCTGCTGTGTTACACTATAGTGATACACTGTCATCATGTGACTCTGGAGGAGAGCGAGCGGTGTAACAATCCAGACACAGCCAGAGCTCTCCCCTGTATCTGCTGTGTTACACTATAGTGATACACCGTCATCATGTGACTCTGGGGGAGAGCGAGCGCTGTAACAATCCAGACACAGCCAGAGCTCTCCCCTGTATCTGCTGTGTTACACTATAGTGATACACTGTCATCATGTGACTCTGGAGGAGAGCGAGCGGTGTAACAATCCAGACACAGCCAGAGCTCTCCCCTGTATCTGCTGTGTTACACTATAGTGATACACTGTCATCATGTGACTCTGGAGGAGAGCGAGCGGTGTAACAATCCAGACACAGCCAGAGCTCTCCCCTGTATCTGCTGTGTTACACTATAGTGATACACTGTCATCATGTGACTCTGGAGGAGAGCGAGCGGTGTAACAATCCAGACACAGCCAGAGCTCTCCCCTGTATCTGCTGTGTTACACTATAGTGATACACCGTCATCATGTGACTCTGGAGGAGAGCGAGCGCTGTACCAGTATCGGATTATTGCTGTGAAGGACACAGATGCCGTCTTCAGCTGTCACAAGCCGGGGAATATTTTCTGCGGGGGAACGAGTGCGGCCGCCAGACGACACTGTGATACAAATATACAACACGTCTGCGGAGCGGCGCCTTCGATCTGCTCATTGATCGCGCTCACGCTCGCAGGCGCTCGCTGTGCCACAGGCCGGACACGCTCTACTTTCACCGCCCTGCATCCGGATTAACCATTCCTGTCCCCCATCCCGGAAACACAACCGAGAACAGAGAGCGGAACATTGGCTGGAGATTCTCTGTCATGTGTGTATTACACCCTCCATCACACTGCACACTGACCACTAGAGGGAGCACACTGCCATCATGAGCTCCTTCTGCTTAGTGTGATGTAGGAGCGCGCTCCCTCTAGTGGTCAGTGTGTGTATTACACCCTTCATCACACTGCACACTGACCACTAGAGGGAGCACACTGCCATCATGAGCTCCTTCTGCTTAGTGTGATGTAGGAGCGTCATGTAGGAGCGTCAGTTGCTGTGTGATGATGTCACCTGATCCTCTTTCGCTCCGGGGTTCCTCTTTAATTTCTGCACACTGAGCCGCTGGCAGGGAGTTGCAGCGTCAGCAGGCGGCCATTGTGTGATATATGCGGATTTATGGCGCCCGGCCCCGCAGCTGGGGGACAATCAGTGGCTTTTCATCTGCAGCGCTCTGTGTTTTTGTTATTTTTTCGGTCATTATTAGTCGCTAATTGTGGCGCCGCATGAAAGACAATGGCGGGATGATCGCACATGTGGGGGCGGGCTAAAGGGGGGCCCCGGACGGGTTCTGTTCCGCATGGAGGGGGTGGGTTCTCGGCTCTGCGCTGGATCAGCAGAAATAAAAAGTTTCAGTGGGTGAGATGGTAGGTGGCCAAAAGTTTTCAGACATTTATCATCCTGACATCATGTGATTCCTCCTCCCAGCCAGAGGCCCGGTTTCCAGCAGGATGATGGGGCCCAGTTTCTAGCATGGTGATGGGGCCCAGTTTCCAGCAGGGCGACGGGGCCCAGTATAATGGGGCCCAGTTTCCAGCAGGATAATGGGGCCCAGTGTCCAGCAGGTTGATGGGGCCCTGTTTCTAACAGGTTGTGGACTTCACATGTGCTGCTCCTCTCCTCTGGAATGCCTTCCCTTATACAGGTTACCACTCCCCAATCATTCAAACGTGCAATTAAAACTCCCCTATTTAGACAAGCCTGTCACTCGGTACTTGTGCAGCGCCACGGAGTATGTTGGTGCTCTATAAAGTGGATGAGCATTTCAAATTGTGGCAGGGTAAAGCTATATATATGCAATAGAAGGGATCAGGTGACGCCTGTGATGTCAGGAGCTGTCCACACGCCGGGTGCTGAACTGGCTTTGATTCTGGGTTCAGCACCACAGGGGAGAACAGCTCATTCATTCACCTCCATTCGCCTCCATTCACCCCCATTCACCCCCATTTACCTCTATTCACCTCCATTCGCCTCCATTTACCTCTATTCACCTCCATTCGCCTCCATTCACCTCCATTCACCCCCATTCACCCCCATTTACCTCTATTCACCTCCATTCACCCCCATTTACCTCTATTCACCTCCATTCACCTCCATTCATCCCCATTCACCTCCATTCATCCCCATTCACCTCCATTCACCCCCATTCACCCCCATTTACCTCTATTCACCTCCATTCACCCCCATTTACCTCCATTCACCCCCATTTACCTCTATTCACCTCCATTCACCTCCATTCATCCCCATTCACCTCCATTCATCCCCATTCACCTCCATTCATCCCCATTCACCTCCATTCACCTTCATTCACCCCCATTCACCCCAATTTACCTCTATTCACCTCCATTCACCTTCATTCACATGAGACACAGGCTTCATTTCTCCTCCTATTGTTTAGATGTAAAGATAGAAAATACGTCATAAGGGAGTTTCATGGAGGAAATTTAAAGTGTACCAAAACCCAGGATTTTGACTATCCTGGGTTTTGATCCTTTCCCTGGGGGCACCCCGATATCTGTCACTTGGATTTCAACACTTTTACTATGTGCCAATTAGGTTTCAGCACTGTTAATATCTGTCACTTGGATTTCAGCACTGTTACTTATCTGCCAATTGGACTTTAGCATTGTTGATATCTAACACTTGGGCTCCAGCACTGTTAATATTTGCCACTTGGGTTTCAGCACTGTTATTACCTGGAACTTGAGATTTAGCAGTGTTGTGATCTGGCACTTGGGTTTAAGCAATGTTGATATTTTTTAAAGCTTTAATTTGACATCAGGTCAGCTTTAACCATAGAGGGCGGCACACGGCCTCATATATATATAGGGACTAGAAGAGAGGGATCAGGTGACCCCCTGTGATGCCGGGAGCTGTCCACATGCCGGGTGCTGAACTGGCTTCTGATTCTGGGTTCAGCACCACAGGGGAGAACAGCTCCTCCATTCAACTCCATTCACCTCCATTTACCTCCATTCACCTCCATTTACCTCCATTCACCTCCATTTACCTCCATTCACATGAGACACAGGCTTCATTTCTCCTCCTATTGTTTATATGTAAAGATAGAAAATACATCATAAGGGAGTTTCATTGAGGGAATTTAAAGTAGACCAAAACCCGGGATTTTGATTATTCTGGGTTGTGGTCCTTTCCTCGGGGGCACCCCGATATCTGTCACTTGGATTTCAGCACTGTTACTATCTGCCAATTGGACTTCAGCACTGTTGATATCTAACACTTGGGCTTCAGCACTGTTGATATCTGGCAATCAGGTTTCAGCACTGTTAATATCTGGCACTTGGGTTTCAGCACTGTTAATATCTGGCACTTGGATTTCAGCACTGTTAATATCTGGCACTTGGGTTTCAGCACTGTTAATATCTGGCACTTTGATTTCAGCACTGTTAATATCTGGCACTTGGATTTCAGCACTGTTAATATCTGGCACTTGGATTTCAGCACTGTTAATATCTGGCACTTGGGTTTCAGCACTGTTAATATCTGGCACTTTGATTTCAGCACTGTTAATATCTGGCACTTGGATTTCAGCACTGTTAATATCTGGCACTTGGATTTCAGCACTGTTAATATCTGGCACTTGGATTTCAGCACTGTTAATATCTGGCACTTTGATTTCAGCACTGTTAATATCTGGCACTTTGATTTCAGCACTGTTAATATCTGGCACTTTGATTTCAGCAATGTTACTGTTAAGCACTTGGAGTTAAATTATATGTAAAGATAGAAAATACATCATATGGGAGTTTAATGGAGGAAATTTAAAGTGGACCAAAACCCATGATTTTGACTGTCCTGGGTTTTGGTCCACTTTAAGGCGGCCCCAGAGTCAGCTCGTATTCAGATAAAGATCCTTATAAAGTAAGAATCGGCTTCATGTCGGGAACAGGAAATAGCTGCACACTCCAGTGAAGCATGTTTCCCATTGGTGGAGGTGTCACTGATGGTGTGAGGGGGGAGGTGCAGTAGTTTCCTGTCCCCATCAGATGGAGCTCTGCTAGGAAAAGGTGAGTATCTCTCTAATGCAGGGTCACTGATGGTGTGAGGGGGGGAGGTGCAATAGTTTCCTGTCCCCCATCAGATGGAGCTCTGCTAGGAAAAGGTGAGTATCTCTCTAATGCAGGGTCACTGATGGTGTGAGGGGGGGGAGGTGCAGTAGTTTCCTGTCCCCCATCAGATGGAGCTTTGCTAGGAAAAGGTGAACATCTCTCTAATACAGGGTCACTGATGGTGTGAGGGGGGAGGTGCAGTAGTTTCCGTTCCCCCATCAGATGGAGCTCTGCTAGGAAAAAGGTGAGTATCTCTCCAATGCAGGGCTCACTGATGGTGTGAGGTGCAGTCGTTTCCTGTCCCCCATCAGATGGAGCTCTGCTAGGAAAAGGTGAGTATCTCTCTAATGCAGGGTCACTGGTGGTGTGAGGTGCAGTCGTTTCCTGTCCCCCATCAGATGGAGCTCTGCTAGGAAAAGGTGAGTATCTCTCTAATGCAGGGTCACTGATGGTGTGAGGGGGGTGAGGTGCAATAGTTTCCTGTCCTCCATCAGATGGAGCTCTGCTAGGAAAAAGGTGAGTATGTCTCTAATGCAGGGTCACTGATGGTGTGAGGGGGGAGGTGCAGTAGTTTCCTGTCCCCCATCAGACGGAGCTCCCTGAAGAGCACAGACACAGTAATGGGAATGAAGGGGCGACAGATGGAATTGTGTAATATAATGAAGGCTGCGTCTGGCGCGTCCTCCTTGCTGAGCCGATAGCCGGTGCCGCGGTGCTGCCAAGCCGCAGTCTCTCGCCATGAAGTGCAATCTATTTATGGGAGAGGCAATGCCAAGTGAGTATTGATAGGCGCTGAGTGGCGTTGTAATTAGCGGCGAGTGTTGGAATATAACAGTGAAGTGTCAGTGTCTGTCTGCCGGCCCTGGACTCATCCGGAATAAATTATCCCGGATAACTGCGGAGCTGACGCCAGTACAAATCAAGTGTCACTTCATCACTGTGCCTGAGGTGATCCTGAAAGTTCTTCTTTGGGTTTCAGCACTGTTAGTATCTGGCACTTGGGTTTCAGCACTGTAAGTATCCAGAACTTGGGTTTCAGCACTGTAAGTATCCAGAACTTGGGTTTCAGCACTGTTACTATCTGGCACTTGGGTTTCAGCACTGTTACTATCTGCCAATTAGGTTTAAGCACTGTTACTATCTGGCACTTGGGTTTCAGCACTGTTACTATCTGGCACTTGGGTTTCAGCACTGTAAGTATCCAGAACTTGGGTTTCAGCACTGTTACTATCTGGCAATTAGGTTTAAGCACTGTTACTATCTGGCACTTGGGTTTCAGCACTGTTACTATCTGGCACTTGGGTTTCAGCACTGTTACTATCTGGCACTTGGGTTTCAGCACTGTTACTATCTGGCACTTGGGTTTCAGCACTGTTACTATCTGGCACTTGGGTTTCAGCACTGTTACTATCTGGCACTTGGGTTTCAGCACTGTTACTATCTGGCACTTGGGTTTCAGCACTGTTACTATCTGGCACTTGGGTTTCAGCACTGTTACAACCCGGCACTTGCATTTCAGCACTGTTACTATCTGGCACTTGGGTTTCAGCACTGTTACAACCCGGCACTTGCATTTCAGCACTGTTAGTATCTGGCACTTGGGTTTCAGCACTGTTAATATCTGCCAATTAGGTTTCAGCACTGTAAGTATCCAGAACTTGGGTTTCAGCACTGTTACTATCTGGCACTTGGGTTTCAGCACTGTTACAACCCGGCACTTGCATTTCAGCACTGTTACTATCTGGCACTTGGGTTTCAGCACTGTTACTATCTGGCACTTGGGTTTCAGCACTGTTACTATCTGGCACTTGGGTTTCAGCACTGTTAGTATCTGGTACTTGGGTTTCAGCACTGTTACTATCTGGCACTTGGGTTTCAGCACTGTTACTATCTGGCACTTAGGTTTCAGCACTGTTACAACCCGGCACTTGCATTTCAGCACTGTTAGTATCTGGTACTTGGGTTTCAGCACTGTTACTATCTGGCACTTGGGTTTCAGCACTGTTACTATCTGGCACTTGGGTTTCAGCACTGTTACTATCTGGCACTTGGGTTTCAGCACTGTTACAACCCGGCACTTGCATTTCAGCACTGTTACTATCTGGCACTTGGGTTTCAGCACTGTTACTATCTGGCACTTGGGTTTCAGCACTGTAAGTATCCAGAACTTGGGTTTCAGCACTGTTACTATCTGGCAATTAGGTTTAAGCACTGTTACTATCTGGCACTTGGGTTTCAGCACTGTTACTATCTGGCACTTGGGTTTCAGCACTGTTACTATCTGGCACTTGGGTTTCAGCACTGTTACTATCTGGCACTTGGGTTTCAGCACTGTTACAACCCGGCACTTGCATTTCAGCACTGTTACCATCTGGCACTTGGGTTTCAGCACTGTTACTATCTGGCACTTGGGTTTCAGCACTGTTACTATCTGGTACTTGGGTTTAAGCACTGTTATATCTTGCTCTTGGTCAGCACTGTTAATATCTGTCGCTTGGATTTCAGCACTGTTAAATATTTGGCAATTTGGTTTCAGCACTGTTAATATCTTCCAATTAAGTGTCAGCACTGTTAATACATGGACTTTGGGTTTCAGTACTGTACTGTTATGATCTATTCTCCCATATATCAGCCAGTCCTGTACTATAATGTTCTCTTCTCTGATATACATGTAATAGCCAATACTGTACTAATATGATCTATTCTCCAATATATCAGCCATTACTGTACTATAATGATCTTTGCTCTGATCTATCAGCCAGTACTGTACTATAATGATCTATTCTCCGATATATCAGCTAGTCCTGTACTATAATGATCTATTCTCCCATATATCAGCCATTACTGTACTATAATGATCTCTACTCTGATATACATGTAATAGCCAGTGATGTACTATTATGATCTATTCTCCCGTATTTCAGCCAGTACTGTACTATAATGATCTATTCTCCCATATATCAGCCAGTCCTGTACTATAATGTTCTATTCTCCCATATATCAGCCAGTCCTGTACCATAATGTTCTATTCTCCCATATATCAGCCAGTACTGTACTATAATGATCTATTCTGCCATATACCAACCAGTCCTGTACTATAATGTTCTATTCTCCCATATATCAGCCAGTCCTGTACTATAATGTTCTATTCTCCCATATACCAGCCAGTCCTGTACTATAATGTTCTATTCTCCCATATACCAGCCAGTCCTGTACTATAATGATCTATTCTCCCATATATCAGCCAGTCCTGTACTATAATGATCTATTCTCTGATATATCAGCCAGTCCTGTACTATAATGATCTATTCTCCCATATATCAGCCAGTACTGTACTATAATGATCTATTCTCTCATATATCAGCCAGTCCTGTACTATAATGATCTATTCTCCCATATATCAGCCAGTACTGTACTATAATGATCTATTCTCTCATATATCAGCCAGTCCTGTACTATAATTACCTATTTTCCTATGTATCAGCCAGTCCCATACTATAATGATCTATTCTCCCATATACCAGCCAGTCCTGTACTATAATGTTCTATTCTCCCATATATCAGCCAGTCCTGTACTATAATGTTCTATTCTCCCATATACCAGCCAGTCCTGTACTATAATGTTCTATTCTCCCATATACCAGCCAGTCCTGTACTATAATGATCTATTCTCCCATATATCAGCCAGTACTGTACTATAATGTTCTATTCTCCCATATACCAGCCAGTCCTGTACTATAATAACCTATTCTCCTATGTATCAGCCAGTCCCATACTATAATGATCTATTCTCCCATATATCAGCCAGTCCTGTACTATAATGATCTATTCTCTCATATATCAGCCAGTCCTGTACTATAATGACCTATTCTCCTATGTATCAGCCAGTCCCATACTATAATGTTCTATTCTCCCATATACCAGCCAGTCCTGTACTATAATGATCTATTCTCTGATATATCAGCCAGTCCTGTACTATAATGATCTCTGCTCCGATATATTCCCCAGTCCTGCACATTTCAGGGATATATTGGGGATTTGGCGCAGGACGCGGGATCCCGTCTCTCCGGTCTGGCGGGATAATGGAGTGTGTAATGTGTATTAGCAGCGCGGCGGGCAACTGACATCACTAACAGCCAGATCCTGATCCCGGAACCGCAGCCAAGGTGTTGGGCAGCAGATCAGCTACTGCAGGAGGCTAATGCTCAACCGTGATTGGCCAGAACCTCTGCACCAAACACATGGTTATATCACATGGTTATATTCTGAAATAAAATTCCCCAAAAATTGCAGTTCATTATAAAAGGGGATTTTCAATGACTAACCTTCACTGGTCTCTAGTGATTGGATAGGCCTCATTCTCAGTGATGTCACTGGTCTCTAGTTATTGGATAGGTGGCATTCTCAGTGATGTCACTGGTCTCTAGTGATTGGATAGGAGGCATTCTCAGTGATGTCACTGGTCTCTAGTGATTGGATAGGCGGCATTCTCAGTGATGTCACTGGTCTCTAGTGATTGGATAGGTGGCATTCTCAGTGATGTCACTGGTCTCTAGTGATTGGATAGGAGGCATTCTCAGTGATGTCACTGGCCTCTAGTGATTGGATAGGCTGCATTCTCAGTGATGTCACTGGTCTATAGATTGGATAGGCTGCATTCTCAGTGATGTCACTGGCCTCTAGTGATTGGATAGGCACCATTCTCAGTGATGTCACTGGTCTCTAGTGATTGGATAGGAGGCATTCTCAGTGATGTCACTGGTCTCTAGTGATTGGATAGGAGGCATTCTCAGTGATGTCACTGGTCTCTAGTGATTGGATAGGCCTCATTCTCAGTGATGTCACTGGTCTCTAGTTATTGGATAGGTGGCATTCTCAGTGATGTCACTGGTCTCTAGTGATTGGATAGGAGGCATTCTCAGTGATGTCACTGGTCTCCAGTGATTGGATAGGTGGCATTCTCAGTGATGTCACTGGTCTCTAGTGATTGGATAGGAGGCATTCTCAGTGATGTCACTGGTCTCTAGTGATTGGATAGGCGGCATTCTCAGTGATGTCACTGGTCTCTAGTGATTGGATAGGAGGCATTCTCAGTGATGTCACTGGGCTCTAGTGATTGGATAGTCGGCATTCTCAGTGATGTCACTGGTCTCTAGTGATTGGATAGGCTGCATTCTCAGTGATGTCACTGGCCTCTAGTGATTGGATAGGAGGCATTCTCAGTGATGTCACCAGTCTCTAGTGATTGGATAGGAGGCATTCTCAGTGATGTCACTGGTCTCTAGTGATTGGATAGGCAGCATTCTCAGTGATGTCACTGGTCTCTAGTGATTGGATAGGCTGCATTCTCAGTGATGTCACTGGTCTCTAGTGATTGCATAGGCTGCATTCTCAGTGATGTCACTGGTCTCTAGTGATTGGATAGGCGGCATTCTCAGTGATGTCACTGGTCTCTAGTGATTGGATAGGCAGCATTCTCAGTGATGTCACTGGTCTCTAGTGATTGGATAGGCAGCATTCTCAGTGATGTCACTGGTCTCTAGTGATTGGATAGGAGGCATTCTCAGTGATGTCACTGGTCTCTAGTGATTGGATAGGCTGCATTCTCAGTGATGTCACTGGTCTCTAGTGATTGGATAGGCAGCATTCTCAGTGATGTCACTGGTCTCTAGTGATTGGATAGGCAGCATTCTCAGTGATGTCACTGGTCTCTAGTGATTGGATAGGCTGCATTCTCAGTGATGTCACTGGTCTCTAGTGATTGGATAGGCTGCATTCTCAGTGATGTCACTGGTCTCTAGTGATTGGATAGGAGGCATTCTCAGTGATGTCACTGGTCTCTAGTGATTGGATAGGCAGCATTCTCAGTGATGTCACTGGTCTCTAGTGATTGGATAGGCAGCATTCTCAGTGATGTCACTGGTCTCTAGTGATTGGATAGGCAGCATTCTCAGTGATGTCACTGGTCTCTAGTGATTGGATAGGCGGCATTCTCAGTGATGTCACTGGCCTCTAGTGATTGGATAGGCGGCATTCTCAGTGATGTCACTGGTCTCTAGTGATTGGATAGGAGGCATTCTCAGTGATGTCACTGGCCTCTAGTGATTGGATAGGCGGCATTCTCAGTGATGTCACTGGCCTCTAGTGATTGGATAGGCGGCATTCTCAGTGATGTCACTGGTCTCTAGTGATTGGATAGGAGGCATTCTCAGTGATGTCACTGGTCTCTAGTGATTGGATAGTCGGCATTCTCAGTGATGTCACTGGTCTCTAGTGATTGGATAGTCGGCATTCTCAGTGATGTCACTGGTCTCTAGTGATTGGATAGGCTGCATTCTCAGTGATGTCACTGGCCTCTAGTGATTGGATAGGAGGCATTCTCAGTGATGTCACCAGTCTCTAGTGATTGGATAGGAGGCATTCTCAGTGATGTCACTGGTCTCTAGTGATTGGATAGGCAGCATTCTCAGTGATGTCACTGGTCTCTAGTGATTGGATAGGCTGCATTCTCAGTGATGTCACTGGTCTCTAGTGATTGCATAGGCTGCATTCTCAGTGATGTCACTGGTCTCTAGTGATTGGATAGGAGGCATTCTCAGTGATGTCACTGGTCTCTAGTGATTGCATAGGCTGCATTCTCAGTGATGTCACTGGTCTCTAGTGATTGGATAGGAGGCATTCTCAGTGATGTCACTGGTCTCTAGTGATTGGATAGGCAGCATTCTCAGTGATGTCACTGGTCTCTAGTGATTGGATAGGCAGCATTCTCAGTGATGTCACTGGTCTCTAGTGATTGGATAGGCGGCATTCTCAGTGATGTCACCGGTCTATAGATTGGATAGGCTGCATTCTCAGTGATGTCACTGGTCTCTAGTGATTGGATAGGGGGCATTCTCAGTGATGTCACTGGTCTCTAGTGATTGGATAGGCAGCATTCTCAGTGATGTCACCAGTCTCTAGTGATTGGATAGGCAGCATTCTCAGTGATGTCACCAGTCTCTAGTGATTGGATAGGGGGCATTCTCAGTGATGTCACTGGTCTCTAGTGATTGGATAGGCTGCATTCTCAGTGATGTCACTGGTCTCTAGTGATTGGATAGGCACCATTCTCAGTGATGTCACTGGTCTCTAGTGATTGGATAGGCAGCATTCTCAGTGATGTCACTGGTCTCTAGTGATTGGATAGGCACCATTCTCAGTGATGTCACTGGTCTCTAGTGATTGGATAGGCAGCATTCTCAGTGATGTCACTGGTCTCTAGTGATTGGATAGGCAGCATTCTCAGTGATGTCACTGGTCTCTAGTGATTGGATAGGCAGCATTCTCAGTGATGTCACTGGTCTCTAGTGATTGGATAGGCACCATTCTCAGTGATGTCACTGGTCTCTAGTGATTGGATAGGCTGCATTCTCAGTGATGTCACTGGTCTCTAGTGATTGGATAGGCAGCATTCTCAGTGATGTCACTGGTCTCTAGTGATTGGATAGGCAGCATTCTCAGTGATGTCACTGGTCTCTAGTGATTGGATAGGCACCATTCTCAGTGATGTCACTGGTCTCTAGTGATTGGATAGGCAGCATTCTCAGTGATGTCACTGGTCTCTAGTGATTGGATAGGCACCATTCTCAGTGATGTCACTGGTCTCTAGTGATTGGATAGGCAGCATTCTCAGTGATGTCACTGGCCACTAGTGATTGGATAGGCAGCATTCTCAGTGATGTCACTGGTCTCTAGTGATTGGATAGGCGGCATTCTCAGTTATGTCACTGGCCTCTAGTGATTGGATAGGCTGCATTCTCAGTGATGTCACTGGTCTCTAGTGATTGGATAGGCAGCATTCTCAGTGATGTCACTGGTCTCTAGTGATTGGATAGGCGGCATTCTCAGTGATGTCACTGGCCTCTAGTGATTGGATAGGCTGCATTCTCAGTGATGTCACTGGCCTCTAGTGATTGGATAGGCTGCATTCTCAGTGATGTCACTGGTCTCTAGTGATAGGATAGGCAGCATTCTCAGTGATGTCACTGGTCTCTAGTGATTGGATAGGCAGCATTCTCAGTGATGTCACTGGTCTCTAGTGATTGGATAGGCGGCATTCTCAGTGATGTCACTGGCCTCTAGTGATTGGATAGGCAGCATTCTCAGTGATGTCACTGGCCACTAGTGATTGGATAGGCACCATTCTCAGTGATGTCACTGGTCTCTAGTGATTGGATAGGCAGCATTCTCAGTGATGTCACTGGTTTCTAGTGATTGGATAGGCTGCATTCTCAGTGATGTCACTGGTCTCTAGTGATTGGATAGGCTGCATTCTCAGTGATGTCACTGGTCTCTAGTGATTGGATAGGAGGCATTCTCAGTGATGTCACTGGTCTCTAGTGATTGGATAGGCTGCATTCTCAGTGATGTCACTGGTCTCTAGTGATTGGATAGGCTGCATTCTCAGTGATGTCACCGGTCTCTAGTGATTGGATAGGAGGCATTCTCAGTGATGTCACTGGTCTCTAGTGATTGGATAGGCTGCATTCTCAGTGATGTCACTGGTCTCTAGTGATTGGATAGGCAGCATTCTCAGTGATGTCACTGGTCTCTAGTGATTGGATAGGCACCATTCTCAGTGATGTCACTGGTCTCTAGTGATTGGATAGGCTGCATTCTCAGTGATGTCACTGGTCTCTAGTGATTGGATAGGCAGCATTCTCAGTGATGTCACTGGTCTCTAGTGATTGGATAGGCAGCATTCTCAGTGATGTCACTGGTCTCTAGTGATTGGATAGGCACCATTCTCAGTGATGTCACTGGTCTCTAGTGATTGGATAGGCAGCATTCTCAGTGATGTCACTGGTCTCTAGTGATTGGATAGGCACCATTCTCAGTGATGTCACTGGTCTCTAGTGATTGGATAGGCAGCATTCTCAGTGATGTCACTGGCCACTAGTGATTGGATAGGCAGCATTCTCAGTGATGTCACTGGTCTCTAGTGATTGGATAGGCGGCATTCTCAGTTATGTCACTGGCCTCTAGTGATTGGATAGGCTGCATTCTCAGTGATGTCACTGGTCTCTAGTGATTGGATAGGCAGCATTCTCAGTGATGTCACTGGTCTCTAGTGATTGGATAGGCGGCATTCTCAGTGATGTCACTGGCCTCTAGTGATTGGATAGGCTGCATTCTCAGTGATGTCACTGGCCTCTAGTGATTGGATAGGCTGCATTCTCAGTGATGTCACTGGTCTCTAGTGATAGGATAGGCAGCATTCTCAGTGATGTCACTGGTCTCTAGTGATTGGATAGGCGGCATTCTCAGTGATGTCACTGGCCTCTAGTGATTGGATAGGCAGCATTCTCAGTGATGTCACTGGCCACTAGTGATTGGATAGGCACCATTCTCAGTGATGTCACTGGTCTCTAGTGATTGGATAGGCAGCATTCTCAGTGATGTCACTGGTTTCTAGTGATTGGATAGGCTGCATTCTCAGTGATGTCACTGGTCTCTAGTGATTGGATAGGCTGCATTCTCAGTGATGTCACTGGTCTCTAGTGATTGGATAGGAGGCATTCTCAGTGATGTCACTGGTCTCTAGTGATTGGATAGGCTGCATTCTCAGTGATGTCACTGGTCTCTAGTGATTGGATAGGCTGCATTCTCAGTGATGTCACCGGTCTCTAGTGATTGGATAGGAGGCATTCTCAGTGATGTCACTGGTCTCTAGTGATTGGATAGGCTGCATTCTCAGTGATGTCACTGGTCTCTAGTGATTGGATAGGCTGCATTCTCAGTGATGTCACTGGTCTCTAGTGATTGGATAGGCAGCATTCTCAGTGATGTCACTGGTTTCTAGTGATTGGATAGGCTGCATTCTCAGTGATGTCACTGGTCTATAGTGATTGGATAGGCGGCATTCTCAGTGATGTCACTGGCCTCTAGTGATTGGATAGGAGGCATTCTCAGTGATGTCACTGGTCTCTAGTGATTGGATAGGCGGCATTCTCAGTGATGTCACTGGCCTCTAGTGATTGGATAGGCGGCATTCTCAGTGATGTCACTGGCCTCTAGTGATTGGATAGGAGGCATTCTCAGTGATGTCACTTATATGAGTGAGTATCGCTCATTTCGCTGATGGCGAGGAAGTTGGAGTTCCACTAATGGTTAAATGTTTTTGATGTCGGCTATAATAATGGCTCCGCCTCCTTAGCTGCCATACCGCGCCTGCATGACGGCCCTAATTGCACACATGCCAACACCTGCCGCAACTCTGAACGCTTCACCGCTCGCCCTGGGATTTCCCGATCGCCGCCGTACGGAGCGCGGCCCGTCACCCGCTCTGCTGACAGGAGAATTGCAGGTTGTTTAAAACGCGATGATTCGATTCATTATTTACTATTGTAGATAAGAAGACGTTTGAGCGGTGAATGGAAGAAGTAACTGCCGGCGAAACGCGCACATAATTGTTTAAATGGCTTCTGTAACGGAGCAAACCCCGGCTGATCCGGCGGCAATTACAATCTTTTTAAAGGTCACAGACATCATGGCTATAGAACGTTGTGCTGCAGAAGCTTAATATGGAAACAACAACACTTCCTAATAACATCCTTTCATGGGCAACTGGGCTTTCCCGGAGGGGGCAAAATGTAGGGCATTAATGTGACCAGGGCCGGCCCTGGAGGCAAGCAAGTCGCCACACCTGTGTTTACTTACCTCAATGCCCTGAGGGTCAGGTCAGCCAATTACACTCCGGGTGAGGGTAAGCCGGCAGACGGGCTCCTGACCTAACCTTGCCCCGGGCTACCATGTGGTCATAAGCCCTCTCTGGACAAACTTGTTATAGTAAATAAAGCCTATAGGGCTGTAAAGGAGGACACAGGCCCATATCACCACCTTGGAAAAAATGGAGACTTGCACTAGACCCTATTCAATCTGTAGAGGTGCCGCAACCAAAGCTGCAAAAGAGCTCAAACCAGGAACAAAAAAAAGCCGCATGTAGGGAGGCGACTCTAAAATCCCTTAAAAAACACATAAATGGGACAATAACACACAGGACAAACCAACATAAAGGTGTGTAGGCGATGGGGAGAGTCTCACCACACTAATAGATATCAAATGCCTAAATATATATGTGCTAAAATCATTCAACATAGTGTTCCAACAGTGCAACTGAGCATGTGCAAATCCTGCCTATGATCCGGATCATTATAAAATCTAGATATTTATAAAGTACTAAACATGTGCAAATCCTGCCTATGATCCGGATCACTATAAAATCTATATATTTATAAAGTACTAAACATGTGCAAATCCTGCCTATGATCCGGATCACTATAAAATCTATATATTTATAAAGTACTAAACATGTGCAAATCCTGCCTATGATCCGGATCACTATAAAATCTATATATTTATAAAGTACTAAACATGTGCAAATCCTGCCTATGATCCGGATCAATATAAAATCTATATATTTATAAAGTACTAAACATGTGCAAATCCTGCCTATGATCCGGATCAATATAAAATCTATATATTTATAAAGTACTAAACATGTGCAAATCCTGCCTATGATCCGGATCACTATAAAATCTATATATTTATAAAGTACTAAACATGTGCAAATCCTGCCTATGATCCGGATCAATATAAAATCTATATATTTATAAAGTACTAAACATGTGCAAATCCTGCCTATGATCCGGATCACTATAAAATCTATATATTTATATAATACTAAACATGTGCAAATCCTGCCTATGATCCGGATCACTATAAAATCTATATATTTATAAAGTACTAAACGTGCAAATCCTGCCTATGATCCGGATCACTATAAAATCTATATATTTATAAAGTACTAAACATGTGCAAATCCTGCCTATGATCCGGATCAATATAAAATCTATATATTTATAAAGTGCTAAACATGTGCAAATCCTGCCTATGATCCGGATCACTATAAAATCTATATATTTATAAAGTGCTAAACATGTGCAAATCCTGCCTATGATCCGGATCACTATAAAATCTATATATTTATAAAGTACTAAACATGTGCAAATCCTGCCTATGATCCGGATCACTATAAAATCTATATATTTATAAAGTACTAAACATGTGCAAATCCTGCCTATGATCCGGATCAATATAAAATCTATATATTTATAAAGTGCTAAACATGTGCAAATCCTGCCTATGATCCGGATCACTATAAAATCTATTCATTTATAAAGATCTAAACATGTGCAAATCCTGCCTATGATCCGGATCACTATAAAATCTATATATTTATAAAGTACTAAACATGTGCAAATCCTGCCTATGATCCGGATCAATATAAAATCTATATATTTATAAAGTACTAAACATGTGCAAATCCTGCCTATGATCCGGATCACTATAAAATCTATATATTTATAAAGTACTAAACATGTGCAAATCCTGCCTATGATCCGGATCACTATAAAATCTATATATTTATAAAGTACTAAACATGTGCAAATCCTGCCTATGATCCGGATCACTATAAAATCTATATATTTATAAAGTACTAAACATGTGCAAATCCTGCCTATGATCCGGATCACTATAAAATCTATATATTTATAAAGTACTAAACATGTGCAAATCCTGCCTATGATCCGGATCACTATAAAATCTATATATTTATAAAGTACTAAACATGTGCAAATCCTGCCTATGATCCGGATCACTATAAAATCTTTATATTTATAAAGTGCTAAACATGTGCAAATCCTGCCTATGATCCGGATCACTATAAAATCTATATATTTATAAAGTGCTAAACATGTGCAAATCCTGCCTATGATCCGGATCACTATATAATCTATATATTTATAAAGTGCTACCAGTCAAACAATCAATTAAGAATTAATATTCCCAACCATAACAACTCATAAACATATCAATCTACTCTCTTCACCAATGAAAATATAATCACCTGTATATATTATTTAGGCATCCCAAAGGGAAACCACTGATATGTCACAATACCAATCAAAAAATAATATCACAAAGCTATCACAAAAAACATCACCAGAAATAAAGCCAAGTTATCATGAAAATACCATGTGTGAAGTCTCCCCACCGCCTACCGCACCAGGAGCCACACGTTCCGTGGGCGCATCACCCACTTCCTCTCACCACTTTGGGGCACTTTATACGGTGTATTGCCTCAGATACAGCTTTAAAGAAGCTTTATTAAACCGGAGCAACACCCGTTTTTTGTTGTTCCCCGAGCAAATAAGTACAGGCTCGGAAGAGGTATCCTAAATGCTGGAGGCCCCTCGAATATAACCCGCCAGAACAGACGATATCCTTACCTTTACATTGGGAAAGGAGTCCCGTGATTGGCCACTGGGTGGTCACATGGGTGGGGCATTCTAGTGGCTGTAGCTGAGGACACTACCATGGCCCATGTGACCGTCCAGCAGCCAATTGCGGGACTTCTTACCCGATGTAAAGGTACATGTTCTGGGGGGTTCCCGATGTTCTGGGGGGCCTCCAGCAGTCCGCTTGTTCTTATTCGCTGTCTGCGGAACCAAGTTAAAGAAGAAACTTCTGATAAAATTCACTCTGATTACAGTTAATTCAGAAGTATACTTCCAATCACCAAAGATTAAAGGGCCAGTCCAGTCTAAATAACTCTTGTGGTTCATGGGAGCCATAATGGAATTACTGTGGCATGCCACCCCAATGTCTTATATTGAGATATGAGACAAAGCTCTCTACCCCTCTCTTTGCTGCTTAATAGAAGTCAATGTAATCCCATGTGAGCTGCTCCCATAAACCACAAGAGCAATTAGGGCTCGACTGTCCCTTTAATTACTATGAACAAAGATTAGATATTATATTTACCTCCCCACTGGCAATATATGACATCATCTGTCTGTGACATCACCCGGAAAAGCCAACAGTACAATTATACTGAGAGTCTGGGTGGGCTCGGGTCTTCCTGATACCTGAAGCCTCCACAATTTTTATATGGTCTTGATTCACTGAGGGCCTTATTCATGAAAGGATAGCGTCAGGTAGCGGCTGGTTAATGAGAGGTAGCGACAGGTAGCGCCAGGTGAACGCCGGACACGGCAGCAATTACACATTTATCAAGCAGAATCTGTTTAGCGACTGGGATAGCGCCATGTAGCATCTGATTCATCATTTTCACAGCCTCTGCGAACAGCGCCGGCGTTCAGTCTTGCACAGCGCCAGGTATGACCTTTCGCTACCTGTCGCTCCCCATACATTTCAATGGACGATCCTTTTCTTCTCTTTAAACTGTTTTTTTTTTTTTTAAATCACAAATAATTCTGTGGCCTCTCCTGACATTGAATAAGCAGTTTTTCACATTTTTTTCTTGTTTTATATATTTCCTCAGAAATGACATCACAGCTCTGCCATTAAAGTGTCATGTTACAATGTTGTTACAATGTAATTCCATATGTTTTCGCTTTGTTACTGGTGGATAGATGCTGAAAAACAGACTTTAATCACACCGCCTCCTGCGCTCTGGGCTTCAGAGAAGCATTTTTCAGCGCCAGAGATTTGTGAGGCAGTTTTTTTGCTGAATATGGTGTGAGTCGGTTGCTATGAGCAGTCGCTAACATGCGCTCCCATACAGCGCTGTACTGGTCAAATAGCGACTCCTCACAATGTATTCAACATTACTGCACAGCAACAGCTATCAAGTAGCGACCCACGGCTTAGCACAGTGACTACTAGCGGGCGCTCTGAACTAGCGACCCACGGCTGAGCACAGTGACTACTAGCGGGCGCTCTGAAAATGCTGCTACAGACGCTCATCTGTCGCTACCTGGCGTTAGTAATGAATCAGCCTGTAAGAGTTGACAAAAGTTCTCATGGTAGTAAAAAATTCAATTCATGAGAAAAAAGCCTGAGAAAGTCCCTTTTAGTGGATCACTAGTTAGGAAGACGATGAAAGTCAATGGCTTTTACTACAGAGTAAAAAGGAACAAAAAGTTCAATACTTTTCTGAGGAGTAAAAATGTGCCATTGACTTTCATGGACTTTCTAACTAGTGATTCACTAACAATGACATTCTCAGGCTTTTTTCTCATGAATTGAATTTGTTACCACCATGAGAATTTTTTTCAACCCTTAGTGAATCGAGGCCCATGTCTTCATCACTGACCAGAAGAGTCCACTTCCCCGCCAGCGGCGGCAGCAATGGGTTAATATCACTAGGCCACAGGTCTCCACACGCACAATGGGAAACGTCACAACAGGATAGAAATAATATTTCAGACTGGATACTTGAGTCGCATCACCGCTGGGAATTAATGACATCATCTGTCTGTAACATCACAGAAACTAATGGGACAATTAGACAGAGAGTCCTGGTGGGCAACCAAAGAAACATAGAAGGTTGACGGCAGAAGGAGACCATACGGTCCATCTAGTCTCTGCCCTTATGTGTATACTGTATGTTCTCTGTATCTTATGTATATACTGTATGTTCTCTGTATCTTATGTGTATACTGTATGTTCTCTGTATCTTATGTGTATACTGTATGTTCTCTGTATCTTATGTATATACTGTATGTTCTCTGTATCTTATGTATATACTGTATGTTCTCTGTATCTTATGTGTATACTGTATGTTCTCTGTATCTTATGTATATACTGTATGTTCTCTGTATCTTATGTGTATACTGTATGTTCTCTGTATCTTATGTGTATACTGTATGTTCTCTGTATCTTATGTATATACTGTATGTTCTCTGTATCTTATGTATATACTGTATGTTCTCTGTATCTTATGTGTATACTGTATGTTCTCTGTATCTTATGTGTATACTGTATGTTCTCTGTATCTTATGTATATACTGTATGTTCTCTGTATCTTATGTGTATACTGTATGTTCTCTGTATCTTATGTATATACTGTATGTTCTCTGTATCTTATGTGTATACTGTATGTTCTCTGTATCTTATGTATATACTGTATGTTCTCTGTATCTTATGTATATACTGTATGTTCTCTGTATCTTATGTATATACTGTATGTTCTCTGTATCTTATGTGTATACTGTATGTTCTCTGTATCTTATGTATATACTGTATGTTCTCTGTATCTTATGTATATACTGTATGTTCTCTGTATCTTATGTATATATACTGTATGTTCTCTGTATCTTATGTGTATATACTGTATGTTCTTTGTATCTTATGTATATACTGTATGTTCTCTGTATCTTATGTATATACTGTATGTTCTCTGTATCTTATGTGTATACTGTATGTTCTCTGTATCTTATGTGTATACTGTATGTTCTCTTTATCTTATGTGTATACTGTATGTTCTCTGTATCTTATGTGTATATACTGTATGTTCTTTGTATCTTATGTATATACTGTATGTTCTCTGTATCTTATGTATATACTGTATGTTCTCTGTATCTTATGTGTATACTGTATGTTCTCTGTATCTTATGTGTATACTGTATGTTCTCTTTATCTTATGTGTATACTGTATGTTCTCTGTATCTTATGTGTATACCGTATGTTCTCTGTATCTTATGTATATACTGTATGTTCTCTGTATCTTATGTATATACTGTATGTTCTCTGTATCTTATGTGTATACCGTATGTTCTCTGTATCTTATGTATATACTGTATGTTCTCTGTATCTTATGTATATACTGTATGTTCTCTGTATCTTATGTATATACTGTATGTTCTCTGTATCTTATGTATATACTGTATGTTCTCTGTATCTTATGTGTATACTGTATGTTCTCTGTATCTTATGTATATACTGTATGTTCTCTGTATCTTATGTGTATACTGTATGTTCTCTGTATCTTATGTGTATATACTGTATGTTCTCTGTATCTTATGTGTATATACTGTATGTTCTTTGTATCTTATGTATATACTGTATGTTCTCTGTATCTTATGTATATACTGTATGTTCTCTGTATCTTATGTATATACTGTATGTTCTCTGTATCTTATGTGTATATACTGTATGTTCTCTGTATCTTATGTTTATACTGTATGTTCTCTGTATCTTACGTATATACTGTATGTTCTCTGTATCTTACGTATATACTGTATGTTCTCTGTATCTTATGTGTATATACTGTATGTTCTTTGTATCTTATGTATATACTGTATGTTCTCTGTATCTTATGTGTATATACTGTATGTTCTTTGTATCTTATGTATATACTGTATGTTCTCTGTATCTTATGTGTATATACTGTATGTTCTTTGTATCTTATGTATATACTGTATGTTCTCTGTATCTTATGTGTATATACTGTATGTTCTCTGTATCTTATGTGTATATACTGTATGTTCTTTGTATCTTATGTATATACTGTATGTTCTCTGTATCTTATGTATATACTGTATGTTCTCTGTATCTTATGTATATACTGTATGTTCTCTGTATCTTATGTGTATATACTGTATGTTCTCTGTATCTTATGTTTATACTGTATGTTCTCTGTATCTTACGTATATACTGTATGTTCTCTGTATCTTACGTATATACTGTATGTTCTCTGTATCTTATGTGTATATACTGTATGTTCTTTGTATCTTATGTATATACTGTATGTTCTCTGTATCTTATGTATATACTGTATGTTCTTTGTATCTTATGTGTATATACTGTATGTTCTCTGTATCTTATGTTTATACTGTATGTTCTCTGTATCTTACGTATATACTGTATGTTCTCTGTATCTTACGTATATACTGTATGTTCTCTGTATCTTATGTGTATATACTGTATGTTCTTTGTATCTTATGTATATACTGTATGTTCTCTGTATCTTACGTATATACTGTATGTTCTCTGTATCTTATGTGTATATACTGTATGTTCTTTGTATCTTATGTATATACTGTATGTTCTCTGTATCTTATGTTTATACTGTATGTTCTCTGTATCTTACGTATATACTGTATGTTCTCTGTATCTTACGTATATACTGTATGTTCTCTGTATCTTATGTGTATATACTGTATGTTCTTTGTATCTTATGTATATACTGTATGTTCTCTGTATCTTACGTATATACTGTATGTTCTCTGTATCTTACGTATATACTGTATGTTCTCTGTATCTTATGTGTATATACTGTATGTTCTTTGTATCTTATGTATATACTGTATGTTCTCTGTATCTTATGTGTATACTGTATGTTCTCTGTATCTTATGTATATACTGTATGTTCTCTGTATCTTATGTGTATATACTGTATGTTCTCTGTATCTTACGTATATACTGTATGTTCTCTGTATCTTATGTGTATATACTGTATGTTCTTTGTATCTTATGTATATACTGTATGTTCTCTGTATCTTATGTATATACTGTATGTTCTCTGTATCTTATGTATATACTGTATGTTCTCTGTATCTTATGTGTATACTGTATGTTCTCTGTATCTTATGTATATACTGTATGTTCTCTGTATCTTATGTGTATACTGTATGTTCTCTGTATCTTATGTGTATATACTGTATGTTCTCTGTATCTTATGTGTATATACTGTATGTTCTTTGTATCTTATGTATATACTGTATGTTCTCTGTATCTTATGTATATACTGTATGTTCTCTGTATCTTATGTATATACTGTATGTTCTCTGTATCTTATGTGTATATACTGTATGTTCTCTGTATCTTATGTATATACTGTATGTTCTCTGTATCTTATGTATATACTGTATGTTCTCTGTATCTTATGTGTATACTGTATGTTCTTTGTATCTTATGTATATACTGTATGTTCTCTTTATCTTATGTATATACTGTATGTTCTCTGTATCTTATGTATATACTGTATGTTCTCTGTATCTTATGTGTATACTGTATGTTCTTTGTATCTTATGTATATACTGTATGTTCTCTTTATCTTATGTATATACTGTATGTTCTCTGTATCTTATGTATATACTGTATGTTCTCTGTATCTTATGTATATACTGTATGTTCTCTGTATCTTATGTGTATACTGTATGTTCTTTGTATCTTATGTATATACTGTATGTTCTCTGTATCTTATGTGTATACTGTATGTTCTCTGTATCTTATGTGTATACTGTATGTTCTCTGTATCTTATGTATATACTGTATGTTCTCTGTATCTTATGTATATACTGTATGTTCTCTGTATCTTATGTGTATACTGTATGTTCTCTGTATCTTATGTGTATACTGTATGTTCCCTGTATCTTATGTATATACTGTATGTTCTTTGTATCTTATGTATATACTGTATGTTCTCTGTATCTTATGTATATACTGTATGTTCTCTGTATCTTATGTATATACTGTATGTTCTCTGTATCTTATGTGTATACTGTATGTTCTCTGTATCTTATGTGTATACTGTATGTTCCCTGTATCTTATGTATATACTGTATGTTCTTTGTATCTTATGTATATACTGTATGTTCTCTGTATCTTATGTATATACTGTATGTTCTTTGTATCTTATGTATATGCTGTATGTTCTCTGTATCTTAGGATAGATGGAGGTTTATCCCAGGCATGTTTAAATTCAGTGACTGTTGATTTTTCAACTACCTCTGCTGGAAGTTTGTTCCAAGCATCTACTACTCTTTCTGTAAAATAATATTTTGTAACATTGCTCCTGATCTTCCCCCCGACTAGCTTCAGGTTGGGCCCCTTGTTCTATCATTAAGCTTCTTCTTAAAAACACTTCCCTCCTGAACCTTATTCCCTCCTGTCACATATATAAAGGTCTCCATCATGTCCCCCCTCTCCCTTCTTTCCTCTGTACAAATTAAGTTCTTTAAGTCTCTCCTGATAAGTTTTAAGTTTAAGTCCTTCCGCCATTTTTGTTGCCGGCCTTTGGACACGTTCTATTTGAATAATGTCTTTTTGCAGGGGAGGTCTCCAGAACTGCACACAGTATTCTAGCTGTGGCCTCACCAGGGCTCTATACAGCGGCATCACAACCTCCCTCTTCCTACTGGTGATGCCTCGAGCTATGCAGCCGAGCATCCTGCTTGCTTTTCCCACTGCCTGGCTACACTGTCCACTCATCTTGCAGCTATCAGTAATCAGTATCCCTAAATCTCTCTCCTCCGAGGTCCTGGATAACACAGTGCTGCCCATACGGTGCTCAGAGCCGGGATTCCTGCTCTCTCTCACAGCCCGCCTTCTATTCCCGGCATGCATCCACTTCACGTCAAGTGTCTGCCTGACACCAGAAGACCCTCCAGTTTTTTTACCCGTCTCCGTCGTTGACCAGAAATGGTCACTTTCTTGCCAGCGATAGCAATGCTACTAGGCCATAGGACTCTACAACCCAGTGTGGGAATATAACAGGATAGCTGCTCTGTCTGTACTTTGCACAGACAGAGCAGAGCTGGGGTCAGGGAAAGGACAGCAATCCCAGAATGCAGAGCGGCACAGTCAGACGACACTTCCTGTCTGCAGGCAGCCTGAGACTCCATGGGCTGCCATCTTGGATGTTTAAAGGCTCAGAAAATGCACTAGGTGCAGGTAGGATGATTTTTAATGTGGGCAATCTATGTACGGTGGGGGCATACAAGGTAGGCTCTTATTTAGGGTGAAGATCCGGATTAATGTGGGCAATCTGTATGTACAGGGGGGAAACATATAAGATAGGAAATTATTCAGGGTGAAGATCCGGATTAATGTGGGCAATCTGTATGTACAGGGGGGAAACATACAAGATAGGCTCTTATTCAGGGTGAGGGTCCGGATTAATGTGAGCAATCTGTATGTACAGGGGGAAAAATTTAAGATAGGCTCTTATTCAGAGTGAGGGTCTGGATTAATGTGGGCAATCTGTATGTACAGGGTGTGGGAAACATATAAGATAGGCTCTTATTCAGGGAGAAGGTCCGGATTAATGTGGGCAATCTGTATGTACAGGGAGGGAAACATACAAGATAGGCTCTTATTCAGGGTGAGGGTCCGGATTAATGTGAGCAATCTGTATGTACAGGGGGAAAAATTTAAGATAGGCTCTTATTCAGAGTGAGGGTCTGGATTAATGTGGGCAATCTGTATGTACAGGGTGTGGGAAACATATAAGATAGGCTCTTATTCAGGGAGAAGGTCTGGATTAATGTGGGCAATCTGTATGTACAGGGTGTGGGAAACATATAAGATAGGCTCTTATTCAGGGAGAAGGTCCGGATTAATGTGGGCAATCTGTATGTATTTCCTAACGATCGCGGATGGGTTTTTGCAGCATTGCTGTTTCTGGTCCCCCATGGCGGCAGAGTTACAGCACTCTCGTATCGGTGTGAAACGCCAGCTCTCGGGTTTATGTCGGTGTTAAATGTTTTTGCCCTTTCAGGTTGTTGCCGGCCTCGCTCTCCGCAGGTGCCGCTCACACTTAATGGAGCTGCGACCGTAGGTGGGAGGAGGGGGCGGGGCTCTCACTTACCTTCTCTCAGCCCAGCCAATGAAAACAGCAGGGACGCCGTGTGAGTGCTTCAACTCCAGCAACGTGACATTAACCCCTCACCCGCCGCGAGCCCTGGATTGTGCGCTTTAGCCGGTCTGTTGTGTACGGCGCTACGGATGAAGACGAAAAGAAAAAAAAGGGGGGGGGTATGCACAGCCAATAATAATAGGGTGCAGGCCCTGGGGAACTCACAAAATCACTACTATAGTTTAGGGGACTCTGGAGCTGTCCCTCAATAATCCCAGAAAATGGCCGCACACTCTCAAAAATAATAAAAATGCGTATCATTTATTGTAACATTTAAATACAAAAGGTAAGACATCACAATACGAACATTTGTAACAATGGTAACTATTACAAATGTTTGTATTGCGATGTCTTACATGTTCCTTTTTGCACTAAACCTTTTGTATTTTAATGTTACAATAAATGATATACATTTTTATTATTTTTGAGAGTGTGCGGCCATTTTCTGGGATTATTGAGGGACAGCTCCAGAGTCCCCTAAACTATAGTAGTGCTAAGGATGAAGACGGCGTTATATAGATCAACGATAGCGATAATCATACCCACAGGTGGGACTGTCAGTTATTTTTTTTAGTTATTAGACAGGAGAGGGTTTAGGACACCGTTATGTTCAGTTTATTCAGCCTCATCCTCTTTTTAATCGCTCGATTCAACAGAATAATGTATTTTCAGAGTGAAAGAAGGTTAAAGCGGACCAAAACTCTGCAAGACCCACCCTGGGGCGCTATGTAAAACCCATAGGATTGGTCAGGAAACTCCCCTTTCCCCCCACCTGTCGTGGCCCATGGATTGTGTGCTTTAGCCGCTCTGTTGTGTACAGTGCTACGGATGAAGATGGCGTTATAGAGATAAACGATAGCGATAATCATACCCACAGGTGGGACTGTCAGTTATTTTTTTTAGTTATTAGACAGGAGAGGGTTTAGGACACGTTTATGTTCAGTTCATCCTGCCTCACCCTCGATTAAATGGCCCCCTTCATCGGAATAATGTATTTTCACTGTGAAAGAATTAGGCCCTTATTTATGAAGGAATAGCGACAGGTAGCGACTGGTGAGCGGCCGGTAATGACGGGCCCCGCCACGAGAACGCCGGCTCCCCACCACAATCACACATTTATCAAGCCGATCCTGCTTAGCGACTGACAGAGCGCCATATAGCGACTCATTCATCATTATTCCAGCCTCAGCCCACAGCGCCAGCGTCCGACCTTGAACAGCGACAGGTATGACCTCTCGCTACCTGGCGCGCTCCAATGCATTTCAATGGAACAATCTTTAAATATTCATAATTTATTGTTATTAATGTTTTTTTTTTTTTTTTTAATGTGAAAAATTCTGTGACCACTTCTGCCATGTTAGATAATTTTTTAAGGTAAAAAAAAAAACAAAAAAATTGTGCAGAATTGATATTACAGGTCTGATATTATTGTATTCATATTACTAAATTCTTTAAAAAGAAATTTTATTTTTGGTTTCCAAAAATATGGTGGTTTGGGGGTTAAAAAACTACTTTTAACACATCGCCGCCAGCGCTCTGGGGTTTAAACATGCATTTCACAGCGCGAGAATATTTTGAGCGTGATTTTTTGATGAATATGGTGGGAGCCGGTCGCTCTGACCAGTCGCTATCATGCGCTCCCATACAGCGCGGAACCTGTCAAATAGCGACTCGTCACCCCGTATTCAACATTACTGCACACCGACTCAGTCGCTCTCAACAACCGAACAATGACCAAGCACAGCGACTACTAGCGGGCGCTGTGAAAATACTGCTACATTCGCTCAACTGTCGCTACCTGGCGCTATTAATGAATCGGCCTCCCCGTAAAAAAACCTTTTGCGCAATGTGCAATGTCTAGCACCACTCCCAATTATCATCAACCTGAGGAAAAACAAATGTGCCAATCCCTGGACCCAGAGGTACAATGTGTCAATATAAACAACAGCGGCCCCAATAAACCGCAAATTGGGACGCCCCGGGAGGCGCCAAATGTTCCTCAATAATCAACCCTCCAAAGTCACATCAATACAACCATTTTTAATCCATTAGTATCTTAAAAAAGACTACAAACATAGACATAAACTCACAGACATATACGGGGAGGCCGATTCATTAATAGCGGCAGGTAGCGACAGTTGAGCGACTGTAGCGGCATTTTCACAGCGCCCGCTAGTAGTCGCTGTGCTTGGCCATTGTTCGGTTGTTGATAGCGACTCAGTCGGTGTGCGGTAATGCTGAATACGGGGTGACGAGTCGCTATTTGACAGGTTCCGCGATGTATGGGTGCGCATGATAGCGACTGGTCAGAGCGACCGGCTCCCACCATATTCAGCAAAAAATCACGCTCAAAATATTCTCGCGCTGTGAAATGCATGTTGAAACCCCAGAGCGCTGGCGGCGATGGGTTAAAAGTAATTTTTAACACCCAAACCACCATATTTTTGGAAACCCAAAAAAAAAAAATTTTTGTAAGAATTTAGTAATATGAATACAATAATATCAGACCTGTAATATCAATTCTGCACAAATTTTTTTTTTTTTTTTTACCTTAAAAAAATGATCTAACATGGCAGAAGTGGTCACAGAATTTTTCACAAAAAAAAAAAAATATAAATAAATAAATAATAACAATTAATTATGAATATTTAAAGATTGTTCCATTGAAATGCATTGGAGAGCGCCAGGTAGCGAGAGGTCATACCTGTCGCTGTTCAAGGTCGGACGCTGGCGCTGTTGGCTGAGGCTGGAATAATGATGAATGAGACGCTATATGGTCGCTAAGCAGGATTGGCTTGATAAATGTGTGATTGTGGTGGGGAGCCGGCGTTCTCGTGGCGGGGCCCGTCATTACCGGCCGCTCACCAGTCGCTACCTGGCGCTATTCCTTCATAAATAAGGGCCATATACTCAATACAATCACAATTTTAAAAAACATTTATACACAAACCCGGCCACAGCCAGGAACCCTCATAAGAGTATCTAAAGTTCACACCATATATACATAATCAAATAATTGTATTACTACCAATAAATATCCTGTGTCTAATCTAAAGTGCTAGTGCAAAAAAGTGCAGCAATGCAAAGCAAAGTTATAAATATTACATGTGCAAAACATATTTACTTAATATCAAATGAACATGCCACAACCATCTGGGACAAACACCCCTATAGTGCAAAATCACCCCCCCTGCTGGGCCAGGTACAATAGGGGTATTTGTCCCATATGGTTTTGGCATGTTTATTTGACATTAAGGCCCTTATTTAAGAAGAGATAGCGTCAGGTAGCGGCTGGTTAATGAGAGGTAGCGACAGGTAGCGATTGGTGAACGCCGGACACGGCAGCAATTACACATTTATCAAGCAGAATCTATTTAGCGACTGGGATAGCGCCATGTAGCGTCTGATTCATCATTTTCACAGCCTCAGTGAACAGCGCCGGCGTTCAGCCTTGCACAGCACCAGGTATGACCTCTCGCTACCTGTTGCTCTCCCATACATTTCAATGGACGATCCTTTTCTTCTCTTTAAACAGGGTATTTGTTTTGTTTTGTTTTTTTTCAAAAAATCACAAATAATTCTTTGACCTCTTGTGGCATTGGAATAGCAGTTTTTTCATTTTTTATATATTTCTTCAGAAATGACATCACAGCTCTGCCATTAAAGTGTCATGTTACAATGTTGTTACAATGTAATTCCATATGTTTTCGCTTTGTTACTGGTGGATAGATGCTGAAAAACAGACTTTAATCACACAGCCTCCTGCGCTCTGGGCTTCAAACAACTATTTTTCAGCGCCAGAGATTTGTGAGGCTGTTTTTTTGCTGAATAGGGTGT
This sequence comes from Gastrophryne carolinensis, assembly GCA_027917425.1. Lineage (NCBI taxonomy): Eukaryota > Metazoa > Chordata > Amphibia > Anura > Microhylidae > Gastrophryne > Gastrophryne carolinensis. The sequence continues at coordinate 1,580,253 of CM051235.1, forward strand.
GAGTCGGTATGAGCAGTCGCTAACATGCGCTCCCATACAGCGCTGTACTGGTCAAATAGCGACTCCTCACAATGTATTCAACATTACTGAACAGCGACTGAGTCGCTATAAAGTAGCGACTCACGGCCGAGCACTGCGACTACTAGCGGGCGCTCTGAAAATGCCGCTACAGACGCTCATCTGTCGCTACCTGGCGTTAATGATGAATCAGCCTGCCCGTAGATACATTTTGCACATGTAATATTTATAACATTGCTCTGCATTACTGCACTTTAGATTAGACACAGGATATTTATTGGTAGTAATACAATTATTTGATTATGTCTATATGGTGTGAACTCTGGAAATTGTTATGAGGGTTCCTGGCTGTGGCCGGGTTTGTGTATAAATGTTTTTTAAGTCTATGGCCCTTATTTATCACGGGCTAGCGCCAGGTAGTGTCTGACGAGCGCCACGTAGCGGCAGCTAACGGCGACTACCGACTCAAGTACGCCCGGCGGCGGTCACAATGACGCATTTATCAAGCAAAATGAGGCTAGCGCCGGCGAGAGCGACGGCTAGCGCGGCATTCATCATGAAGCCGCCTGGACCGAACAGCGCCGCTGCAAATTCCCTCACAGCGCCAGGTATGAGCTGTCGCTCCCTGGCGATGTCCAATGCATTTCAATGGAGCAATCTATAATAATTCATGATTAATTGGTATTATTTTTTTTTTTTTTTTTTTTTAATGTCAAAAATTCGGAGACCACTTCTGCAATGTTAGGATTTATTTTTAAGTAAAAAAAAAAATTAAAAATAAATTTGTGCAGAATTGATCTAACAGGTCTGAGATTAATGTATTCATATTACAAAATGATTCAAAAAACATGTATAATGTTACATTCAAAAAATATGGTTGTTTAGGGGTTAAAAACTAGTTAATACACATCGCCGCCAGCGCTCTGGGGTTTAAACAAGGAATGGACAGCGACAGCACATTCGGAGCGTGATTTTTTAATGAATATGAAGCAAGCCGTTCGCTCTGGCCATTCGTTGTCAGGCGCTCACATACAACGCTGAACCTGTGAAACAGCGACCCCCCAGCCCGTATTCAACATTACCGCACACCGACTGAGTCGCTGTCATCAAGCTAATGCCGGCCAAGCACAGCGAATACTGGCTGGCGCTGAAAAAAATCACGCTACAGTTGCTCATCTGTCGCTACCTGGCGCTATTGATGAATCGGCCTCCCCGTCTATGTCTGTGAGTTTATGTCTAGGTTTGTAGTATTTTTTAACATATTAATGAATTAAAAATGGTTGTATTGATGTGACTTTGGAGGATTGATTATTGAGGAACATTTGGTGCCTCCCGGGGCATCCCATTTTGCGGTTTACTAGGACCGTTGTTGTTTATATTCAACGTGAAAGAAGGTTAAAGCGGATCAAAACTCTGCACAACCCACTCTGGGGCCCTATGTAAAACCCGCAGGATTGGTCAGGAAACTCCCTTTACCAGTGGGCCACATCCCCAGCATCCCTCGGCGGGGGTGTGTTGTGGCACCCAGCCATTCAGATGACAAGGGGATGCGGGCAGTAGGGGTGCCATCTCAGCCAGTCAGCTGTCTCCAATTTGTTGGGTGGGCGTGGTTGAAAAACGAGCAGGCTGATTCATCACTAACGCCAGGTAGCGACAGATGAGCGTCTGTAGCAGCATTTTCAGAGCGCCCGCTAGTAGTCGCTGTGCTCGGCCGTGAGTTGCTACTTTATAGCGACTCAGTCGCTGTTCAGTAATGTTGAATACATTGTGAGGAGTCGCTATTTGACCAGTACAGCGCTGTATGGGAGCGCATGTTAGCGACTGCTCATAGCGACCGACTCACACCATATTCAGCAAAAAAACAGCCTCACAAATCTCTGGCGCTGAAAAATGCTTCTCTGAAGCCCAGAGCGCAGGAGGCGGTGTGATTAAAGTCTGTTTTTCAGCATCTATCCACCAGTAACAAAGCGAAAACATATGGAATTACATTGTAACAACATTGTAACATGACACTTTAATGGCAGAGCTGTGATGTCATTTCTGAGGAAATATATAAAAAATGAAAAAATTATGAAAAAACTGCTTATTCAATGTCAGAAGAGGTCACAGAATTATTTGTGATTTTTTTGAAAAAAAAAAAAAAAATTCCCCGTTTAAAGAGAAGAAAAGGATCGTCCATTGAAATGTATGGGAGATCGACAGGTAGCGAGAGGTCATACCTGGCGCTGTGCAAGGCTGAACGCCGGCGCTGTTCGCTGAGGCTGTGAAAATGATGAATCAGACGCTACATGGCGCTATCCCAGTCGCTAAACAGATTCTGCTTGATAAATGTGTAATTGCTGCCGTGTCCGGCGTTCACCAGTCGCTACCTCTCATTAACCAGCCGCTACCTGGCGCTATCCCTTCTTAAAAAAGGTCCCAAGTTACCTGGAGAAAGAATGATCCCCTCTAGGTACTTAGGGTGGAAGGGCAGGATGGAGGATGCATAGGGGGTTTGTTCCCCATTAAAGTGGGGAGGGAATCTTTTGGCCCAGGAATCTATAAGGCCTGGGTTTTGGTCCACTTTAAAGTGGCACATAAAGCCCATGCTGTGCAGTCCTGAAGTCTACATCAGAGTCGCCCTTTGACCTGCCTATGGGGCATCCAAAATCGGGATGACCCATTATGTGAAACCCCGGTTACCGCTTACCTTTCCTGGCAGCTCTCACAAAGCATCCCCGGCTTCCCTGTAGGTGTGGCACGCTCCCACTCCCAGCCATTCAGATAAGCTGGGGACGGGAGCGCTTCTCAGACTACAAGGAAACCAAGGGTGCTTCTAGCGGATGGGTCAAGTCAGCCGTCAACCTTGAGATCAGCCAATCGCTGATCTCAAAATTGCTCGGTGGGCGTGGCCTCTGCGGTGGAAAATCCTTAGGCCCTTATTTATGAAGGAATAGCGACAGGTAGCGACTGGTGAGCGGCCGGTAATGACGGGCCCCGCCACGAGAACGCCGGCTCCCCACCACAATCACACATTTATCAAGCCAATCCTGCTTAGCGACTGAGATAGCGCCATATAGCGACTCATTCATCATTATTCCAGCCTCAGCCCACAGCGCCAGCGTCCGACCTTGAACAGCGTCAGGTATGTGTGAAACCCCGCAGGACGCCCAGAAACCTTACCTTATCCCCGTTCCAACGGCGCATGCGCGAGCCGTGGCCGCATCTCGCGCTTCTCTCTAGCAGGGCGCCGTTTGTGAATGGCCGGCGCGGGCGCGCTCCCTGTTAGAGGGAAGTGCGAGATGTGCCACCAGCGCGCTCGGTGCCGCTGTGGTTGTCCGTCGCTTGTCCGTACATGCCACAGCAGCTCTGAGCGCTCTGATTGGACGAGCGCTCACATAAGAGTGGGGTGACGTGAGTTTGTTAGGGCGATCTGGGGGGTTTCACGCAGCGGGTGCCCCGCGGAAGTGGACCAAAACCCAGGACAGTGAAAATCCCGGGTGTTGGTCCACTTTAGTGCTTAATAAGTTTATTGTAGCAAAAGTTCATACAGACAATTTTAAAAGCAATTAAAAAACACACAAAACTCTATTAACCACCGGGGGGCGCTACTCTCAAGCTGATCCCTATATATCAGTAATAGTGACAATTCATAAGGAAAGATAATAGTAATCCCTCCTACTTAAAAAATCCCTAATCAAATTTCCTAAATAAAGTCAGAACAACATACAAATGTGCAAAAATACAATAAAGTGCTCTACAGTTACACCAGACGGTTGTGAATGGCCACGCTCCCTGTTAGAGGGAAGCGGGGGATGCAGCCGCCAGCGTGCTCGGATCCGCTGGCCTTAGACGAAGGCTTAGGCCCTTATTTAAGTAGGGAACGCGTCAGGTAGCGGCTGGTTAATGAGAGGTAGCGACTGGTGAATGAGAGGTAGCGCCTGGTGAATGAGAGGTAGCGCCTGGTTAATGAGAGGTAGCGCCTGGTGAATGAGAGGTAGCGCCTGGTGAATGAGAGGTAGCGCCTGGTGAATGAGAGGTAGCGCCTGGTTAATGAGAGGTAGCGCCTGGTGAATGAGAGGTAGCGCCTGGTGAATGAGAGGTAGCGCCTGGTGAATGAGAGGTAGCGCCTGGTTAATGAGAGGTAGCGACAGGTAGCGACTGGTGAACGCCGGACACGGCAGCAATTACACATTTATCAAGCAGAATCTGTTTAGCGAGTGGGATAGCGCCATGTAGCGTCCGATTCATCATTTTCACAGCCTCAGCGAACAGCGCCGGCGTTCAGCCTTGCACCGCGCCAGGTATGACCTCTCGCTACCTGTCGCTCTCCCATACATTTCAATGGACGATCCTTTTCTTCTCTTTAAACAGGGTTTTTTTTTTCTAAAAAATCACCAATAATTCTGTGACCTCTCCTGACATTGAATAAGCAGTTTTTTCATAATTTTATCATTTTTTATATATTTCCTCAGAAATGACATCACAGCTCTGCCATTAAAGTGTCATGTTACAATGTTGTTACAATGTAATTCCATATGTTTTCGCTTTGTTACTGGTGGATAGATGCTGAAAAACAGACTTTAATCACACAGCCTCCTGCGCTCTGGGCTTCAGCGCCAGAGATTTTTGAGGCTGTTTTTTTGCTGAATATGGTGTGAGTCGGTCGCTATGAGCAGTCGCTAACATGCGCTCCCATACAGCGCTGTACTGTTCAAATAGCGACTCCTCACAATGTATTCAACATTACTGAACAGCGACTGAGTCGCTATAAACTAGCGACCCACGGCCGAGCACTGCGACTACTAGCGGGCGCTCTGAAAATGCTGCTACAGATGCTCATCTGTCGCTACCTGGCGTTAGTGATGAATCAGCCTGCCTGACAATGTGATGTCAGCAGCTCTGAGAGCACTGATTGGACGAGCAGCCACACATGCGCCATAGGACCGGGGAGAGGTGAGTTTATGCGGGTGATCTGGGGGGTGTCACGCAGCGGGGCGTCACCCAATCGGGATGCCCTGGGATGAAAAAAACGAAACCCAGGATAGTCAAAATCTTGGGTTGTGGTCCAATTTATCCCACCAATCCCACGGCCCATGTGAGGGCCGCAGCCCGCTATACCTGTAGCTAAAAACCAGCACGTGGGCGGAGCCTCTGCTCCCCACAGCCACACAGATGGCAGCGCCGCACCTCTGCTTCATCTTCCCTATTCCATTCTTTATTCATATTTCACATAGAGCTTACAGACACAATCAAAACCTTTTAAAAACATACAATCTAGACAAAACACCATAAAGAATGTTTGTTGGGCGCTGTGCAATTCTCTATTAATACTTGGATATCAAAGAATCAAAGAACAATATTTGTTATCATGTCCCTTTAAGTTATCCCTCTTCCTAATCCCCTCACAAAAATGATCCCTCTTACTAAAACCTCCTATAAAGTGCAATGTGCTAACTCTCACGAATTGTTAACTGCGCAAACAATATTGTGCAAACCAGGATAATATCATGACTTATAAATATCTAGATCACCAGCTCCCCCCAAAAAACAGGGGGACCCCCAAAGTGCAATGTGCTAACCTAATCTGCCATTAAAAAAAAATCATATACATTGTGCAAAAACTTTATCCAGAGGGAATAACCATGACCAAAAAATGGAATGAGTGTATTATAAATTATTAATTACCAGGATATGTACAGTGCCCGCCTCCCACGCGTTCCGTGACGACAGCGAACAGGCGTCACTTCCTCAGGGCAAGGTGCTGGAAAGATCTACCTGTAGCTAAGCGCATACCCGCACCGGCTGAGGAGGGGAGGCCCCCGGCTAGAGGTGAGCGGGGATGCAGCCAGTGGTGCTCTCCCTCCATTTAGCCGCGCATGCTGATTGGCTGCTGTGGGAGGGTAGGAAGAGTGAGTTTAACCCGCAATCCGTGGGGGTATACGCCGCGCTCACCTGCCTGTTAGGTGGACCAAAACCCAGGTGCAGCTGATTGGACGAGAGCCTGTGCATGCGGCGTGGGACCAGGGGAAGGTGAGGTTTGGGGGTGAAGTCGGGGGGGGGGTTCACACAGAAGGGGTTTTGGTCCCCTTTAAATAAAAAAAATCCAAGATTAAAAGGAGAATCCAGGATGACAAGTTTTATAGGGGAGGACCACTCAACCCGCCTGTGCTGGAATACCAGCTAAAGCAATTCTTCTGATGTGTGTAGACGCTTCTTTTACCCATCATGCAATGCTTTGGCGTGGGCGCGCCCGGGTCAAGGGTCTGGATATAGGAAAGCGGCAGTTCTGACCCTTTAAGGGAACATCCTCCCCGCGTTACCATTTGCTACAATGTATCAATCTGGAGCTGCGCCGCTTCATCCTTCTTCTTCTTATTATCCGGAGGATTCTATCGCGGATGCTGTTGCTAGGAAACGGAGGAGGAAAAGCCTCTCCAGCTTTGTGATGGAACCGAGATGAAAGGGAAAAGGGCTCCATCCCCCCTGTGCTGAGGAATTACTGCCCCGGAGTGTAAGGAGGCTTCATGGGGGGGGAGGGTTAGTGTAAGGAGGCTTCATGAGGGGAAGGGTTAGTGTAAGGAGGCATCATGGGGAAGGGTTAGTGTAAGGAGGCATCAGTTACACATGGAGCAGAGGAGATTCTATCATGAGGGGGAAGGGTTAGTGTAAGGGGGCATCAGTTACACATGGAGCAGAGGAGATTCTATCATGAGGGGGGAAGGGTTAGTGTAAGGAGGCATCATGGGGAAGGGTTAGTGTAAGGAGGCATCATGGGGGGAAGGGTTAGTGTATGGAGGCTTCATGAGGGGGGAAGGGTTAGTGTAAGGAGGCATCATGAGAGGGGAAGGGTTAATGTAAGGAGGCATCATGGTGGGGAAGGGTTAGTGTAAGGAGGCATCATGGGGGGAAGGGTTAGTGTATGGAGGCTTCATGAGAGGGGGAGGGTTAGTGTAAGGAGACATCATGGTGGGGAAGGGTTAGTGTAAGGAGACATCATGAGGGGGAGGGTTAGTGTAAGGAGACATCATGGTGGGGAAGGGTTAGTGTAAGGAGGCATCATGGGGGGAAGGGTTAGTGTAAGGAGGCATCATGGGGGGGAAGGGTTAGTGTAAGGAGGCATCATGGGGGAAGGGTTAGTTTAAGGAGGCATCATGGGAAGAAGGGTTAGTGTAAAGAGGCTTCATGAGGGGGGAAGGGTTAGTGTAAGGAGGCATCATGGGGTGAAGGGTTAGTGTAAGGAGGCATCATGAGAGGGGAAGGGTTAGTGTAAGGAGGCATCATGGGGGAAGGGTTAGTGTAAGGAGGCTTCATGGGGGGGAGGGTTAGTGTAAGGAGGCATCATGGGGGAAGGGTTAGTGTAAGGAGGCATCATGAGGCGGGAAGGGTTAGTGTAAGGAGGCATCATGGGGGAAGGGTTAGTGTAAGGAGGCTTCATGGGGGGAAGGGTTAGTGTAAGGAGGCATCATGGGGGAAGGGTTAGTGTAAAGAGGCGTCATGAGGGGGGAAGGGTTAGTGTAATTAGGCATCATGGGGGAAGGGTTAGTGTAAGGAGGCATCATGGGGGAAGGGTTAGTGTAAAGAGGCGTCATGAGGGGGGAAGGGTTAGTGTAAGGAGGCATCATGGGGAGAAGGGTTAGTGTAAGGAGGCATCATGGGGGGAAGGGTTAGTGTAAGGAGGCATCATGAGGGGGGAAGGGTTAGTGTAAGGAGGCATCATGAGGAGGGAAGGGTTAGTGTAAGGAGGCATCATGAGGGGGGAAGGGTTAGTGTAAGGAGGCATCATGAGGAGGGAAGGGTTAGTGTAAGGAGGCATCATGGGGGGAAGGGTTAGTGTAAGGAGGCATCATGAGGGGGGAAGGGTTAGTGTAAGGAGGCATCATGGGGTGAAGGGTTAGTGTAAGGAGGCATCATGAGGGGTGAAGGGTTAGTGTAAGGAGGCATCATGAGGGGTGAAGGGTTAGTGTAAGGAGGCATCATGGGGTGAAGGGTTAGTGTAAGGAGGCATCATGAGGGGGGAAGGGTTAGTGTAAGGAGGCATCATGAGGGGGGAAGGGTTAGTGTAAGGAGGCATCATGAGGGGGGAAGGGTTAGTGTAAGGAGGCATCATGAGGGGTGAAGGGTTAGTGTAAGGAGGCATCATGAGGGGGGAAGGGTTAGTGTAAGGAGGCATCATGGGGGGAAGGGTTAGTGTAAGGAGGCATCATGAGGAGGGAAGGGTTAGTGTAAGGAGGCATCATGGGGGGAAGGGTTAGTGTAAGGAGGCATCATGAGGGGGGAAGGGTTAGTGTAAGGAGGCATCATGGGGTGAAGGGTTAGTGTAAGGAGGCATCATGAGGGGTGAAGGGTTAGTGTAAGGAGGCATCATGGGGTGAAGGGTTAGTGTAAGGAGGCATCATGAGGGGGGAAGGGTTAGTGTAAGGAGGCATCATGAGGGGTGAAGGGTTAGTGTAAGGAGGCATCATGAGGGGGGAAGGGTTAGTGTAAGGAGGCATCATGAGGGGGGAAGGGTTAGTGTAAGGAGGCATCATGAGGGGTGAAGGGTTAGTGTAAGGAGGCATCATGAGGGGTGAAGGGTTAGTGTAAGGAGGCATCATGAGGGGGGAAGGGTTAGTGTAAGGAGGCATCATGGGGGGAAGGGTTAGTGTAAGGAGGCTTCATGAGGAGGGAAGGGTTAGTGTAAGGAGGCATCATGAGGGGGGAAGGGTTAGTGTAAGGAGGCTTCATGAGGAGGGAAGGGTTAGTGTAAGGAGGCATCATGAGGGGGGAAGGGTTAGTAAGGCATCAGTTACACATGGAGCAGAGGTCAGTGTTCGGGGACGTGTCTTGTTACATTGTAGCACTTTCTGCATTGTTCCAGTTTGGGGGCAGGGTTAGTGTTGTGTAATGTTTCGGGCTCCTGTGTTACCTGTTCCTGACCCGGTGGCGGCGGTTTTCCCGCATTTATCGCATTGGAAGCGGAGGATCCATTTCACGCTGCTTTAAGGTGGAGCTGATTGGTCGGCAGCCGCGGGGACGCGTTTCTCTTTCATGTTTTCGTATTCGCAGCAGGAAAATGCGGAGACGCCCCCCCCCCCCCCCCCCCCGTGCTGCTCTTCCAATGTCTCTGCTCATTATTCGGAGGCCGATGCTCTCCAGGAAAACCTCGCGTTTAAAGCGGATCCAAACCCTCACTGCTGCTTTTTATACCATTAGCTTTACACTGAGGCCCAAAGCTCTACTTCTGGTTTATTCTATTTCCCCAGGAGTGAGGAAGAGGATCGACTATGGGGACTGGGGGAGAAAGGGATCAGTGTGGGGCCCTGGGGTGAGGGATAAGTATCAGCCTGGGGAAGAGGAGGATCAGAGAATCATTAGCCTGGAGGAAGAGAAGAATCAGCCTGGGAGCCCGGAGGAGAGAAGGATCAACTTGGGAGATTGGGGAAAAGTTGGGTCAGCTGGGGAAAGTAGACTCTGTTTGGGAAAGAGGGGGATCAGCCTGGAAACTGGGAGGAAGAAAAGGATCAGCCTCAGCATCAGCCTGGGGAATGGGGAGGGAGAATCAGCCTGGGAGCCGGAGGAGAGAAGGATCAACTTGGGATCCTTGGAAAAGAAGCGTTGGCCTGAAGGAAAGGAGAATCAATCTGTGGAAGAGGGGCATTGGCCTGGGAGCATAGAGACGAAAAGGATCAACCTGGGATCCTAGAGAAAAGGTGGGTTAACCTGGGGAATGGGGAGGAAAAATCAGCCTGGGAGCCTAGAGGAGAGAAGGATCAACTCGGAAGCATAGAGCAAGAGGAGGATCAGTCTAAGAGCCTGAAGGTGAGAAGGATCAACCTGGGAGCTTGTAAAAGAGGCCTGGGGGAAAGGAGCCTTAATCTGTGGAAAAGGGGGATCGGCCTGGGAGCAGAGAGGCGAAAAGGATCAACCTGGAAGCACAGGGAAAAGGTGGATTAACTGCGGGGAAAGTAGACTCCTTTTGGGAAAGAGGGGGATCGGCCTGTAAACCGGGAGGAAGAAAAGGATCAGCCTCAGAATCAGCATTGAAGCCTGGATAAGAGAAGGATCAATCTGGCAGCTTGGCAGAGGAAGAGGATCAGCCTGAGAAAGAGGGGATCAGCCTGGGAGTGTGGAGGAAGAGAAGGATCAGCCTGGGAAAGAGGGGATTAGCCTGGGAGCTTGGAAGAAGAGAAGGATCGGGTTAGGAAAGAGGGGATCGGCCTGGGAGTGTGGAGGAAGAGAAGGATCAGCCTGGGACAGAGGGGATCGGCCTGGGAGCTTGGAAGAAGAGAAGGATCAGAAGGTTAGGAAAGAGGGGATCGGCCTGGGAGTGTGGAGGAAGAGAAGGATCAGCCTGGGACAGAGGGGATCGGCCTGGGAGCTTGGAAGAAGAGAAGGATCAGAAGGTTAGGAAAGAGGGGATCGGCCTGGGAGTGTGGAGGAAGAGAAGGATCAGCCTGGGACAGAGGGGATCGGCCTGGGAGCTTGGAAGAAGAGAAAGATTGGGTTAGGAAAGAGGGGATCAGCCTGGAAGGTTGGAAGAGAAGGATCAGCCTGGGAAAGAGGGGATCGGCCTGGAAGGTTGTAGGAATAGAAGGATCAGAAGGTTGGGAAAGAGGGGATCAGCCTGGGAGCTTGGAAGAAGAGAAGGATCAGGTTAGGAAAGAGGGGATCAGCCCGGAAGCCTGGAGGAAGAGAAGGATCAGCCTGGGAAAGAGGGGATCAGCCTGGAAGGTTGGAGGAAGAGAAGGATCGGGTTAGGAAAGAGGGGATCAGCCCGGAAGCTCGGAAGAAGAGAAGGATCAGCCTGGGAAAGAGGGGATCAGCCTGGAAGGTTGTAGGAAGAGAAGGATCAGAAGGTTGGGAAAGAGGGGATCAGCCTGGGAGCTTGGAAGAAGAGAAGGATCAGGTTAGGAAAGAGGGGATCAGCCCGGAAGCCTGGAGGAAGAGAAGGGTCAGCCTGGGAAAGAGGGGATCAGCCTGGAAGGTTGGAGGAAGAGAAGGATCGGGTTAGGAAAGAGGGGATCAGCCCAGAAGCTTGGAGGAAGAGAAAGGTCAGCCTGGGAAAGTGAGGATCAGCCTGGAAGTATGAAAGAAGAGAAGGATCAGCCTGGAGGAAAAGTAGGATCAGCCTGGGAAAGAGAAGATCAGCCTGGAGGAAGAGAAGGATCAGCCCGGGGAAAAGGAGGATCAGCCTTGGAGCTTTGCGGGGCCCCATCTCCGCTACTCAAGGGGTCATGGCCTAAGCACTCTAGATGGGAATTGTGTTGGGGTCCTGGAGCTGCTTGGGGGCCTGGATTAAGTGCTCCTTGCATCAGGGATCATTTATCAGGCACGCTATGTATGTTGTAGGGTGGCAATGTGGTGGTGTTGGGGCCCTGTAGCCTCCTGGGGCCCCTAATAGTGATGGATAAGAGCCCGTCCTGTGCTTTTCAGGTTGGCGTGCGGCGAGCGGGGCCGCGCTGTTAGGTGAGAGGGGCAATTACGGGGTTAAAGCGCCTGTTTGGCGTTCTGCTCCTTCTCCGGCAGTTGAGTGACTCTCAGTGGCCTGTTGACATTTATCTCGAACACGATTCCTAATTTCCCCGGAATCCTCAGAGAGTTCCGCCATGACGGCGACAATTAGCCGCCGCGACACGCACCCTCCGAACGGGAACGCGTCTTCATTAGGAAAGGTTAATGGAAATCCCTTCCAGGTATTAGCCTGTCACTGAGTCATCACAGGCTATTATTAATAATAAGGGTAATAACAATACAATACAACAATATAGTCATATTAGTTATAATGATAAACAATCACAATACTACTAATGATAATAAAAAAGGTAAATAATAAAAAAAAAAAAATAGCGATAAAACAATAATAATATTGATGATGACGATAATGATATTGATGATGGTAATAATAACAATAATATCTATAATAATAAATAATATATAATATTGATGATGATGGTAATAATAATAATAATAATATTGATGATAATGATATTGATGATGGTAAAAATAAAAACAATAATAATATTGATGATGATGATGATGATGATGATGATAATATTGATGATGATAATAATATTGGTGATGATAATAACAATAACAATATTGATATTACTATTAATAGTATTATTATTTTTAGAATAATACTTATAATAACACTTTGAATAATAATAATGATAATAACAATAATGATAATAATAAGTATAACATTACGCGAAAAAATATTAAAGCTGTTATATTTACTGTTTTTATCTTTGTCAGTAAAACAATAATTATGTTATTATTATTATTATTTTTATTACAACACCATATTACTGTTGATGACGATGGTAATGATATTGATGATGGTAAAAATAACAACAATAATAATATTGATGATAACGATGATAATGATAATAATAATGATATTAATGATGATGATGATACTAATAATACTATTAGTGATGATAATAATAACAATAACAGTATTAATATTATTATCGTTATTATTATTATTAACAATAGTAATGATAATAATAATACGTATACTAACAATATGAATAACAATGATGATAATGATAATAAAAATAATTTTGATAATGATAATAATAACAATATTGATATTATTATTATTATAATTATAATAATAATAATAATAATAATAATAATAATAATAATAATAATAATAATACGTATAATAACAATATTAATAATAATCATGATAATAATAACAACAATGATGATGATTACGTGAAAAGTTATGAAAGCTGTTATATTTACTGTTTTAATCTTTGTCAGTAAAACAATAACAATATTATTATTATTATTATGATTACAACACGATATTACTGTTGATGATAACGATAATAATAATAATAATAATAATAAAGCAATCCAGACATTGATGAAAAATGAAGTCTTGGTACTTGGATACATCACACTGGAGCTGTGCATTGAACATGTAGGGTAAAGGCGAACTCTGCTGCTACCGCTAAAAAGTTGCGTTTGTCCTAAATACAGGGCTCATGTGCGGCGGGAGTTGGTGGGTTTGGGTAGACCTTAACCTTACCCAGGGGCAAACTGAGGTACGGTATCTGGGGCCCACCAGTAGAACTGACTCTGGGGCCCCACTGGCTTATATTCAGGGCCCATGCACATGACATGATGCCGGCTGTATTGTCTGTGTGCATGAGCTCGGGATGCCACAAATAAGCGACACATAGGTCAGGTTTTGGTGATGAAGATTCCCAGTAACCCTGTGGGCCAGTCTGAGTCTGGAACAGAGATACAACGGAGGGTTTTGGTGTTTGTAGTGAGTGTAAAGACACAGCGCATCTTTTATTAAAGGGGGCCTCCGCCCCTCCAGTGTATGTCCCAGTTACCAACTCCCCCTGTGCTTCCTCTGCAGGGCTGGACGACTGCCTGCAGCAATACATCAAGAACTTCGAGCGGGAGAAGATCAGCGGGGAGCAGCTGCTGCACATCACCCACCAGGAGCTGGAGGAGCTCGGCGTCACCCGCATCGGCCACCAGGAGCTCATTCTGGAGGCCGTGGACCTGCTGTGCGCTCTGGTGAGAACGCGTTTTATTACAAAGCACAGTCATAGTCTGTAGCGCGGTACAAAGCAGACCCCTGTGCTGATGAGCCGCTGACATTAAAGCCCAACTCTGACCAAAATGTTATTTATTTTTTTAGCTTTGTAGAGTCAGGAAAGGTTAGACCCAAATAGATGTGACTCCAACCAAGCCAACCATCATGCTCACTGTGTAACAGTATAGTATAGTGTATAGTATTGTATAATAGCTGAGAATGAAGCTCCCTTTTGGGTGGACCAAAATCTAAAAAGACTCCAGGGCCGGGCTAGAGCTTGTCCCTGGGGCATCCCGATTCGGCATGTCCTGCTGTGTGAAACCCCCCTTGTGCTCAACATAGGAATTACTCCCATGGTGCCTCCAGCAGCATCCCCAGCAGCAACTGAATGGCGGCTACCGGGACCGGATTCCCCCCAAAGAAATTAGTTTCTTTCCGACGAGTTTAAATGAAACAATCTTAAAAAATAAACTCACCTCCTTCCTTTTTCCAGCACCGGGCGATGTCCTCACTGTTTGGGGGTCTCCCGGGATGCTTCTGCTCCACCCCACATCCTGCTCCTCTTCTCTTCCTGCTCATCCTCCTCTTCCTGCTCCTCTTCTCTTCCTGCTCATCCTCCTCTTCCTGCTCCTCTTCTCTTCCTGCTCATCCTCCTCTTCCTGCTCCTCTTCTCTTCCTGCTCATCCTCCTCTTCCTGCTCCTCTTCTCATCCTGCTCATCCTCCTCTTCCTGCTCCTCTTCTCTTCCTGCTCATCCTCCTCTTCCTGCTCCTCTTCTCTTCCTGCTCCTCTTCTCTTCCTGCTCATCCTCCTCTTCCTGCTCCTCTTCTCTTCCTGCTCATCCTCCTCTTCCTGCTCCTCTTCTCTTCCTGCTCCTCTTCTCTTCCTGCTCATCCTCCTCTTCCTGCTCCTCTTCTCTTCCTGCTCATCCTCCTCTACCTGCTCATCCTCCTCTTCCTGCTCCTCTTCTCTTCCTGCTCATCCTCCTCTTCCTGCTCCTCTTCTATTCCTGCTCATTCTCATCTTCCTGCTCCTCTTCTCTTCCTGCTCATCCTCCTCTTCCTGCTCCTCTTCTCTTTCTGCTCATCCTCCTCTTTCTGCCCATCCTCTGCTTCCTGCTCCTCTTCTTTTCTCTTCCTGCCCATACTCTTCTTCCTGCTTCTCTTCTCTTCTCTTCTCTTCCTGCTCATCCTCCTCTTCTCTTCCTGCCCATCCTCCTCTTCTCTTCCTGTCCATCCTCCTCTTCTCTTCCTGCCCATCTTCCTCTTCTCTTCCTGCTCATCCTCCTCTTCTCTTCCTGCTCATCCTCCTCTTCTCTTCCTGCCCATCCTCCTCTTCTCTTCCTGCCCATCCTCCTCTTCTATTCCTGCTCATCCTCCTCTTCTCTTCCTGTTCATCCTCCTCTTCTCTTCCTGCCCATCCTCCTCTTCTCTTCCTTCTTCTCTTCCTGCCCATCCTCCTCTTCTCTTCCTGCTCATCCTCCTCTTCTCTTCTTGCTCATCCTCCTCTTCTCTTCCTGCTCATCCTCCTCTTCTCTTCCTGCTCATCCTCCTCTTCTCTTCCTGCCCATCCTCCTCTTCTCTTCCTGCTCATCCTCCTCTTCTCTTCCTGCTCATCCTCCTCTTCTCTTCCTGCCCATCCTCCTCTTCTCTTCCTGCTCATCCTCCTCTTCTCTTCCTGCCCATCCTCCTCTTCTCTTCCTGCTCATCCTCCTCTTCTCTTCCTGCCCATCCTCCTCTTCTCTTCCTGCTCATCCTCCTCTTCTCTTCCTGCCCATCCTCCTCTTCTCTTCCTGCTCATCCTCCTCTTCTCTTCCTGCCCATCCTCCTCTTCTCTTCCTGCTCATCCTCCTCTTCTCTTCCTGCCCATCCTCCTCTTCTCTTCCTGCCCATCCTCCTCTTCTCTTCCTGCTTATCCTCCTCTTCTCTTCCTGCCCATCCTCCTCTTCTCTTCCTGCCCATCCTCCTCTTCTCTTCCTGCTCATCCTCCTCTTCTCTTCCTGTTCATCCTCCTCTTCTCTTCCTGCCCATCCTCCTCTTCTCTTCCTGCCCATCCTCCTCTTCTCTTCCTGCTCATCCTCCTCTTCTGTTCCTGCCCATCCTCCTCTTCTCTTCCTGCCCATCCTCCTCTTCTCTTCCTGCCCATCCTCCTCTTCTCTTCCTGCTCATCCTCCTCTTCTCTTCCTGCCCATCCTCCTCTTCTCTTCCTGCTCATCCTCCTCTTCTGTTCCTGCCCATCCTCCTCTTCTCTTCCTGCCCATCCTCCTCTTCTCTTCCTGCCCATCATCCTCTTCTCTTCCTGCTCATCCTCCTCTTCTCTTCCTGCTCATCCTCCTCTTCGCTTCCTACCCATCCTCCTCTTCTCTTCCTGCCCATCCTCCTCTTCTATTCCTGCCCATCCTCCTCTTCTGTTCCTGCCCATCCTCCTCTTCTCTTCCTGCCCATCCTCCTCTTCTCTTCCTGCCCATCCTCCTCTTCTCTTCCTGCCCATCATCCTCTTCTCTTCCTGCTCATCCTCCTCTTCTCTTCCTGCTCATCCTCCTCTTCTCTTCCTGCCCATCCTCCTCTTCTCTTCCTGCCCATCCTCCTCTTCTATTCCTGCCCATCCTCCTCTTCTCTTCCTGCTCATCATCCTCTTCTCTTCCTGCTCATCCTCCTCTTCTCTTCCTGCCCATCCTCCTCTTCTATTCCTGCCCATCCTCCTCTTCGCTTCCTACCCATCCTCCTCTTCTCTTCCTGCCCATCCTCCTCTTCTATTCCTGCCCATCCTCCTCTTCTCTTCCTGCTCATCCTCCTCTTCTCTTCCTGCTCATCCTCCTCTTCTCTTCCTGCCCATCATCCTCTTCTCTTCCTGCCCATCCTCCTCTTCTCTTCCTGCCCATCCTCCTCTTCTTCTTCCTGCTCATCCTCCTCTTCTATTCCTGCCCATCCTCCTCTTCTCTTCCTGCTCATCCTCCTCTTCTCTTCCTGCCCATCCTCCTCTTCTCTTCCTGCTCATCCTCCTCTTCTGTTCCTGCCCATCCTCCTCTTCTGTTCCTGCCCATCCTCCTCTTCTCTTCCTGCCCATCCTCCTCTTCTCTTCCTGCCCATCATCCTCTTCTCTTCCTGCCCATCCTCCTCTTCTCTTCCTGTTCATCCTCCTCTTCTCTTCCTGCTCATCCTCCTCTTCTCCTCCTGCTCATCCTCCTCTTCTTCTTCCTGTTCATCCTCCTCTTCTCTTCCTGCTCATCCTCCTCTTCTCCTCCTGCTCATCCTCCTCTTCTCTTCCTGCCCATCCTCCTCGTCTCTTCCTGCTCTCCGCCTCTTCTCTTCCTGCTCATCCTCCTCTTCTTCTTCCTGCTCATCCTCCTCTTCTTCTTCCTGTTCATCCTCCTCTTCTCTTCCTGCTCATCCTCCTCTTCTTCTTCCTGCTCATCCTCCTCTTCTCTTCCTGCTCTCCTCCTCTTCTCTTCCTGCTCATCCTCCTCTTCTCTTCCTGCTCATCCTCCTCTTCTTCTTCCTGTTCATCCTCCTCTTCTCTTCCTGCTCATCCTCCTCTTCTTCTTCCTGTTCATCCTCCTCTTCTCTTCCTGCTCATCCTCCTCTTCTTCTTCCTGTTCATCCGACTCTTCTCTTCCTGCTCATCCTCCTCTTCTCTTCCTGCTCTCCTCCTCTTCTCTTCCTGTTCATCCTCCTCTTCTCTTCCTGCTCTCCTCCTCTTCTCTTCCTGCTCATCCTCCTCTTCTTCTTCCTGTTCATCCTCCTCTTCTCTTCCTGCTCATCCTCCTCTTCTTCTTCCTGTTCATCCGACTCTTCTCTTCCTGCTCATCCTCCTCTTCTCTTCCTGCTCATCCTCCTCTTCTTCTTCCTGTTCATCCTCCTCTTCTCTTCCTGCTCATCCTCCTCTTCTTCTTCCTGCTCATCCTCCTCTTCTCTTCCTGCTCTCCTCCTCTTCTCTTCCTGCTCATCCTCCTCTTCTCTTCCTGTTCATCCTCCTCTTCTTCTTCCTGCTTATCCTCCTCTTCTCTTACTGCTCTCCTCCTCTTCTCTTCCTGCTCATCCTCCTCTTCTCTTCCTGCTCATCCTCCTCTTCTTCTTCCTGCCCGTCCTCCTCTTCTTCTTCCTGCTCATCCTCCTCTTCTCTTCCTGCTCATCCTCCTCTTCTCTTCCTGCTCATCCTCCTCTTCTTCTTCCTGCCCGTCCTCCTCTTCTCTTCCTGCTCATCCTCCTCTTCTCTTCCTGTTCATCCTCCTCTTCTCTCCCTGCTCTCCTCCTCTTCTCTTCCTGTTCATCCTCCTCTTCTCTTCCTGCTCATCCTCCTCTTCTTCTTCCTGCTCATCCTCCTCTTCTCTTCCTGCTCATCCTCCTCTTCTTCTTCCTGTTCATCCTCCTCTTCTCTTCCTGCTCATCCTCCTCTTCTTCTTCCTGCTCATCCTCCTCTTCTCTTCCTGCTCTCCTCCTCTTCTCTTCCTGCTCATCCTCCTCTTCTTCTTCCTGTTCATCCTCCTCTTCTTCTTCCTGCTTATCCTCCTCTTCTCTTACTGCTCTCCTCCTCTTCTCTTCCTGCTCATCCTCCTCTTCTCTTCCTGCTCATCCTCCTCTTCTTCTTCCTGCCCGTCCTCCTCTTCTTCTTCCTGCTCATCCTCCTCTTCTCTTCCTGCTCATCCTCCTCTTCTCTTTCTGCTCATCCTCCTCTTCTCTTCCTGCTCATCCTCCTCTTCTCTTCCTGCTCATCCTCCTCTTCTTCTTCCTGTTCATCCTCCTCTTCTCTTCCTCCTCATCCTCCTCTTCTTCCTGTTCATCCTCCTCATCTCTCCTGCCCATCCTCCTCTTCTCTTCCTGCTCATCCTCCTCTTCTCTTCCTGTTCATCCTCCTCTTCTCTTCCTGCTCATCCTCCTCTTCTTCTTCCTGCTCATCCTCCTCTTCTCTTCCTGCTCATCCTCCTCTTCTCTTCCTGCTCACCCTCCTCTTCTTCTTCCTGCTCATCCTCCTCTTCTCTTCCTGCTCTCCTCCTCTTCTCTTCCTGCTCATCCTCCTCTTCTTCTTCCTGTTCATCCTCCTCTTCTCTTCCTGCTCATCTTCCTCTTCTTCTTCCTGCTCATCCTCCTCTTCTCTTCCTGCCCATCCTCCTCTTCTCTTCCTGCTCATCCTCCTCTTCTCTTCCTGCTCATCCTCCTCTTCTTCTTCCTGCTCATCCTCCTCTTCTCTTCCTGCTCACCCTCCTCTTCTTCTTCCTGCTCATCCTCCTCTTCTCTTCCTGCTCATCCTCCTCTTCTCTTGCAGCTCACCCTCCTCTTCTTCTTCCTGCTCATCCTCCTCTTCTCTTCCTGCTCATCCTCCTCTTCTCTTCCTGCCCATCCTCCTCTTCTTCTTCCTGCTCATCCTCCTCTTCTCTTCCTGCCATCCTCCTCTTCTCTTCCTGACCATCCTCATCTTCTTCTTCCTGCTCATACTCCTCTTCTCTTCCTGCTCATCCTCCTCTTCTCTTCCTGCTCACCCTCCTCTTCTTCTTCCTGCTCATCCTCCTCTTCTCTTCCTGCTCTCCTCCTCTTCTCTTCCTGCCCATCCTCCTCTTCTTCTTCCTGCTCATCCTCCTCTTCTCTTCCTGCTCATCCTCCTCTTCTCTTCCTGCTCATCCTCCTCTTCTCTTCCTGCTCATCCTCCTCTTCTCTTCCTGCCATCCTCCTCTTCTTCTTCCTGCTCATCCTCCTCTTCTCTTCCTGCCATCCTCCTCTTCTCTTCCTGCCCATCCTCCTCTTCTTCCTGTTCATCCTCCTCTTCTCTTCCTGCTCATCCTCCTCTTCTTCCTGCCCATCCTCCTCATCTCTTCCTGCCCATCCTCCTCTTCACTTCCTGCTCATCCTCCTCTTCTTCTTCCTGTTCATCCTCCTCTTCTCTTCCTGCTCATCCTCCTCTTCTCTTCCTGTTCATCCTCCTCTTCTCTTCCTGCTCATCCTCCTCTTCTTCTTCCTGCTCATCCTCCTCTTCTCTTCCTGCTCTCCTCCTCTTCTCTTCCTGCTCATCCTCCTCTTCTTCTTCCTGTTCATCCTCCTCTTCTCTTCCTGCTCATCCTCCTCTTCTCTTCCTGCCCATCCTCCTCTTCTTCTTCCTGCTCATCCTCCTCTTCTCTTCCTGCTCATCCTCCTCTTCTCTTCCTGCTCACCCTCCTCTTCTTCTTCCTGCTCATCCTCCTCTTCCTTCCTGCTCTCCTCCTCTTCTCTTCCTGCTCATCCTCCTCTTCTTCTTCCTGCTCACCCTCCTCTTCTCTTCCTGCTCTCCTCCTCTTCTCTTCCTGCTCATCCTCCTCTTCTTCTTCCTGTTCATCCTCCTCTTCTCTCCTGCTCATCCTCCTCTTCTCTTCCTGCTCTCCTCCTCTTCTCTTCCTGCCCATCCTCCTCTTCTTCTTCCTGCTCATCCTCCTCTTCTCTTCCTGCCCATCCTCCTCTTCTCTTCCTGCCCATCCTCCTCTTCTTCTTCCTGCTCATCCTCCTCTTCTCTTCCTGCTCATCCTCCTCTTCTCTTCCTGCTCACCCTCCTCTTCTTCTTCCTGCTCATCCTCCTCTTCTCTTCCTGCTCTCCTCCTCTTCTCTTCCTGCTCATCCTCCTCTTCTTCTTCCTGTTCATCCTCCTCTTCTCTTCCTGCTCATCCTCCTCTTCTCTTCCTGCTCATCCTCCTCTTCTCTTCCTGCTCATCCTCCTCTTCTTCTTCCTGCTCATCCTCCTCTTCTCTTCCTGCTCTCCTCCTCTTCTCTTCCTGCTCATCCTCCTCTTCTTCTTCCTGTTCATCCTCCTCTTCTCTTCCTGCTCATCCTCCTCTTCTTCTTCCTGTTCATCCTCCTCTTCTCTTCCTGCTCATCCTCCTCTTCTTCTTCCTGCTCATCCTCCTCTTCTCTTCCTGCTCTCCTCCTCTTCTCTTCCTGCTCATCCTCCTCTTCTTCTTCCTGTTCATCCTCCTCTTCTCTTCCTGCTCATCCTCCTCTTCATCCTCCTTTCTCTTCCTGCTCATCCTCCTCTTCTTCTTCCTGTTCATCCTCCTCTTCTCTTCCTGCTCACCCTCCTCTTCTTCTTCCTGCTCATCCTCCTCTTCTCTTCCTGCTCATCCTCCTCTTCTTCTTCCTGCTCATGCTCCTCTTCTCTTCCTGCTCTCCTCCTCTTCTCTTCCTGCTCATCCTCCTCTTCTTCTTCCTGTTCATCCTCCTCTTCTCTTCCTGCTCATCCTCCTCTTCTCTTCCTGCTCTCCTCCTCTTCTCTTCCTGCTCATCCTCCTCTTCTTCTTCCTGTTCATCCTCCTCTTCTCTTCCTGCTCATCCTCCTCTTCTTCTTCCTGTTCATCCTCCTCTTCTCTTCCTGCTCATCCTCCTCTTCTCTTCCTGCCCATCCTCCTCTTCTCTTCCTGCCATCCTCCTCTTCTCTTCCTGCTCATCCTCCTCTTCTCTTCCTGCTCATCCTCCTCTTCTCTTCCTGCTCATCCTCCTCTTCTCTTCCTGTTCATCCTCCTCTTCTTCTTCCTGCTCATCCTCCTCTTCTCTTCCTGCCCATCCTCCTCTTCTCTTCCTGCCCATCCTCCTCTTCTTCTTCCTGCTCATCCTCCTCTTCTCTTCCTGCTCATCCTCCTCTTCTCTTCCTGCTCACCCTCCTCTTCTTCTTCCTGCTCATCCTCCTCTTCTCTTCCTGCTCTCCTCCTCTTCCCTTCCTGCTTATCCTCCTCTTCTTCTTCCTGTTCATCCTCCTCTTCTCTTCCTGCTCATCCTCCTCTTCTTCTTTCCTGTTCATCCTCCTCTTCTCTTCCTGCTCATCCTCCTCTTCTTCTTCCTGTTCATCCTCCTCTTCTCTTCCTGCTCATCCTCCTCTTCTTCTTCCTGTTCATCCTCCTCTTCTCTTCCTGCTCATCCTCCTCTTCTCTTCCTGCCCATCCTCCTCTTCTCTTCCTGCTCTCCTCCTCTTCTTCTTCCTGCTCATCCTCCTCTTCTCTTCCTGCCCATCCTCCTCTTCTCTTCCTGCTCTCCTCCTCTTCTTCTTCCTGTTCATCCTCCTCTTCTCTTCCTGCTCATCCTCCTCTTCTCTTCCTGTTCATCCTCCTCTTCTCTTCCTGCTCATCCTCCTCTTCTTCTTCCTGTTCATCCTCCTCTTCTCTTCCTGCTCACCCTCCTCTTCTTCTTCCTGCTCATCCTCCTCTTCTCTTCCTGCTCATCCTCCTCTTCTTCTTCCTGTTCATCCTCCTCTTCTCTTCCTGCTCATCCTCCTCTCTTCTTCCTGCTCATGCTCCTCTTCTCTTCCTGCTCTCCTCCTCTTCTCTTCCTGCTCATCCTCCTCTTCTTCTTCCTGTTCATCCTCCTCTTCTCTTCCTGCTCATCCTCCTCTTCTCTTCCTGCTCTCCTCCTCTTCTCTTCCTGCTCATCCTCCTCTTCTTCTTCCTGTTCATCCTCCTCTTCTCTTCCTGCTCATCCTCCTCTTCTTCTTCCTGTTCATCCTCCTCTTCTCTTCCTGCTCATCCTCCTCTTCTCTTCCTGCCCATCCTCCTCTTCTCTTCCTGCCCATCCTCCTCTTCTCTTCCTGCTCATCCTCCTCTTCTCTTCCTGCTCATCCTCCTCTTCTCTTCCTGCTCATCCTCCTCTTCTCTTCCTGTTCATCCTCCTCTTCTCTTCCTGCTCATCCTCCTCTTCTTCTTCCTGCTCATCCTCCTCTTCTCTTCCTGCTCATCCTCCTCTTCTCTTCCTGCTCATCCTCCTCTTCTTCTTCCTGTTCATCCTCCTCTTCTTCTTCCTGCTCTCCTCCTCTTCTCTTCCTGCCATCCTCCTCTTCTTCTTCCTGCTCATCCTCCTCTTCTCTTCCTGCCCATCCTCCTCTTCTCTTCCTGCCATCCTCCTCTTCTTCTTCCTGCTCATCCTCCTCTTCTCTTCCTGCTCATCCTCCTCTTCTCTTCCTGCTCACCTCCTCTTCTTCTTCCTGCTCATCCTCCTCTTCTCTTCCTGCTCATCCTCCTCTTCTCTTCCTGCTCATCCTCCTCTTCTTCTTCCTGTTCATCCTCCTCTTCTCTTCCTGCTCATCCTCCTCTTCTCTTCCTGCTCTCCTCCTCTTCTCTTCCTGCCCATCCTCCTCTTCTTCTTCCTGCTCATCCTCCTCTTCTCTTCCTGCTCATCCTCCTCTTCTCTTCCTGCTCATCCTCCTCTTCTTCTTCCTGCTCATCCTCCTCTTCTCTTCCTGCTCATCCTCCTCTTCTCTTCCTGCTCACCCTCCTCTTCTTCTTCCTGCTCATCCTCCTCTTCTCTTCCTGCTCTCCTCCTCTTCCCTTCCTGCTCTATCCTCCTCTTCTTCTTCCTGTTCATCCTCCTCTTCTCTTCCTGCTCATCCTCCTCTTCTCTTTCCTGTTCATCCTCCTCTTCTCTTCCTGCTCATCCTCCTCTTCTTCTTCCTGTTCATCCTCCTCTTCTCTTCCTGCTCACCCTCCTCTTCTTCTTCCTGCTCATCCTCCTCTTCTCTTCCTGCTCATCCTCCTCTTCTCTGCCTGCTCTCCTCCTCTTCTCTTCCTGCTCATCCTCCTCTTCTTCTTCCTGTTCATCCTCCTCTTCTCTTCCTGCCCATCCTCCTCTTCTCTTCCTGCTCATCCTCCTCTTCTCTTCCTGCCCATCCTCCTCTTCTCTTCCTGCCCATCCTCCTCTTCTCTTCCTGCTCATCCTCCTCTTCTTCTTCCTGCTCATCCTCCTCTTCTCTTCCTGCCATCCTCCTCTTCTTCTTCCTGCTCATCCTCCTCTTCTCTTCCTGCTCATCCTCCTCTTCTCTTCCTGCTCACCCTCCTCTTCTTCTTCCTGCTCATCCTCCTCTTCTCTTCCTGCTCTCCTCCTCTTCTCTTCCTGCCCATTCCTCCTCTTCTTCTTCCTGCTCATCCTCCTCTTCTCTTCCTGCCCATCCTCCTCTTCTTCTTCCTGCTCATCCTCCTCTTCTCTTCCTGCTCATCCTCCTCTTCTCTTCCTGCTCACCCTCCTCTTCTTCTTCCTGCTCATCCTCCTCTTCTCTTCCTGCTCTCCTCCTCTTCTCTTCCTGCTCAACCTCCTCTTCTTCTTCCTGTTCATCCTCCTCTTCTTCTTCCTGCTCATCCTCCTCTTCTCTTCCTGCTCTCCTCCTCTTCTCTTCCTGCCCATCCTCCTCTTCTTCTTCCTGCTCACCCTCCTCTTCTCTTCCTGCCATCCTCCTCTTCTTCTTCCTGCTCACCCTCCTCTTCTCTTCCTGCCCATCCTCCTCTTCTTCTTCCTGCTCATCCTCCTCTTCTTCTTCCTGTTCATCCTCCTCTTCTCTTCCTGCCCATCCTCCTCTTCTTCTTCCTGCTCATCCTCCTCTTCTCTTCCTGCCCATCCTCCTCTTCTCTTCCTGCTCATCCTCCTCTTCTTTTCCTGCTCATCCTCCTCTTCTCTTCCTGCTCATCCTCCTCTTCTCTTCCTGCTCATCCTCCTCTTCTTCTTCCTTCCATCCTCCTCTTCTCTTCCTGCTCATCCTCCTCTTCTCTTCCTGCTCATCCTCCTCTTCTTCTTCCTGCTCATCCTCCTCTTCTCTTCCTGCTCATCCTCCTCTTCTTCTTCCTGTTCATCCTCCTCTTCTCTTCCTGCTCATCCTCCTCTTCTCGTCCTGCTCATCCTCCTCTTCTCTTCCTGCTCACCCTCCTCTTCTTCTTCCTGCTCATCCTCCTCTTCTCTTCCTGCTCTCCTCCTCTTCTCTTCCTGCTCATCCTCCTCTTCTTCTTCCTGTTCATCCTCCTCTTCTCTTCCTGCTCATCCTCCTCTTCTTCTTCCTGCTCATCCTCCTCTTCTCTTCCTGCTCACCCTCCTCTTCTTCTTCCTGTTCATCCTCCTCTTCTCTTCCTGCTCATCCTCCTCTTCTTCTTCCTGTTCATCCTCCTCTTCTCTTCCTACTCATCCTCCTCTTCTTCTTCCTGTTCATCCTCCTCTTCTCTTCCTGCTCATCCTCCTCTTCTTCTTCCTGTTCATCCTCCTCTTCTCTTCCTACTCACCCTCCTCTTCTTCTTCCTGCTCATCCTCCTCTTCTCTTCCTGCTCATCCTCCTCTTCTTCTTCCTGTTCATCCTCCTCTTCTCTTCCTGCTCATCCTCCTCTTCTTCTTCCTGCTCATCCTCCTCTTCTCTTCCTGCTCTCCTCCTCTTCTCTTCCTGCTCATCCTCCTCTTCTTCTTCCTGTTCATCCTCCTCTTCTCTTCCTGCTCATCCTCCTCTTCTTCTTCCTGCTCATCCTCCTCTTCTCTTCCTGCTCATCCTCCTCTTCTTCTTCCTGTTCATCCTCCTCTTCTTCTTCCTGCTCATCCTCCTCTTCTTCTTCCTGCTCATCCTCCTCTTCTTCTTCCTGTTCATCCTCCTCTTCTCTTCCTGCTCATCCTCCTCTTCTTCTTCCTGTTCATCCTCCTCTTCTCTTCCTGCTCATCCTCCTCTTCTTCTTCTTGTTCATCCTCCTCTTCTTCTTCGTGTTCATCCTCCTCTTCTCTTCCTGCTCATCCTCCTCTTCTTCTTCCTGTTCATCCTCCTCTTCTCTTCCTGTTCATCCTCCTCTTCTCTTCCTGCTCATCCTCCTCTTCTCTTCCTGTTCATCCTCCTCTTCTTCTTCCTGCTCATCCTCCTCTTCTCTTCCTGCTCATCCTCCTCTTCTCTTCCTGCTCTCCTCCTCTTCTCTTCCTGCTCATCCTCCTCTTCTCTTCCTGCTCTCCTCCTCTTCTCTTCCTGCTCATCCTCCTCTTCTCTTCCTGCTCTCCTCCTCTTCTCTTCCTGCTCATCCTCCTCTTCTTCTTCCTGTTCATCCTCCTCTTCTCTTCCTGCTCATCCTCCTCTTCTCTTCCTGCTCATCCTCCTCTTCTCTTCCTGCTCTCCTCCTCTTCTCTTCCTGCTCATCCTCCTCTTCTTCTTCCTGTTCATCCTCCTCTTCTCTTCCTGCTCATCCTCCTCTTCTCTTCCTGCTCATCCTCCTCTTCTTCTTCCTGTTCATCCTCCTCTTCTCTTCCTGCTCTCCTCCTCTTCTCTTCCTGCTCATCCTCCTCTTCTTCTTCCTGTTCATCCTCCTCTTCTCTTCCTGCTCATCCTCCTCTTCTTCTTCCTGTTCATCCTCCTCTTCTCTTCCTGCTCATCCTCCTCTTCTCTTCCTGCTCATCCTCCTCTTCTTCTTCCTGTTCATCCTCCTCTTCTCTTCCTGCTCATCCTCCTCTTCTTCTTCCTGCTCATCCTCCTCTTCTCTTCCTGCTCTCCTCCTCTTCTCTTCCTGCTCATCCTCCTCTTCTTCTTCCTGTTCATCCTCCTCTTCTCTTCCTGCTCATCCTCCTCTTCTTCTTCCTGCTCATCCTCCTCTTCTCTTCCTGCTCTCCTCCTCTTCTCTTCCTGCTCATCCTCCTCTTCTTCTTCCTGTTCATCCTCCTCTTCTCTTCCTACTCACCCTCCTCTTCTTCTTCCTGCTCATCCTCCTCTTCTCTTCCTGCTCATCCTCCTCTTCTTCTTCCTGTTCATCCTCCTCTTCTCTTCCTGCTCATCCTCCTCTTCTTCTTCCTGCTCATCCTCCTCTTCTCTTCCTGCTCTCCTCCTCTTCTCTTCCTGCTCATCCTCCTCTTCTTCTTCCTGTTCATCCTCCTCTTCTCTTCCTGCTCATCCTCCTCTTCTTCTTCCTGTTCATCCTCCTCTTCTTCTTCCTGCTCATCCTCCTCTTCTCTTCCTGCTCATCCTCCTCTTCTTCTTCCTGTTCATCCTCCTCTTCTCTTCCTGCTCATCCTCCTCTTCTTCTTCCTGTTCATCCTCCTCTTCTCTTCCTGCTCTCCTCCTCTTCTCTTCCTGCTCATCCTCCTCTTCTTCTTCCTGCTCATCCTCCTCTTCTTCTTCCTGTTCATCCTCCTCTTCTCTTCCTGCTCATCCTCCTCTTCTTCTTCCTGTTCATCCTCCTCTTCTCTTCCTGCTCTCCTCCTCTTCTCTTCCTGCTCATCCTCCTCTTCTTCTTCGTGTTCATCCTCCTCTTCTCTTCCTGCTCATCCTCCTCTTCTTCTTCCTGCTCATCCTCCTCTTCTCTTCCTGCTCATCCTCCTCTTCTCTTCCTGCTCATCCTCCTCTTCTCTTCCTGCTCATCCTCCTCTTCTTCTTCCTGCTCATCCTCCTCTTCTCTTCCTGCTCATCCTCCTCTTCTCTTCCTGCTCATCCTCCTCTTCTCTTCCTGCTCATCCTCCTCTTCTCTTCCTGCTCTCCTCCTCTTCTCTTCCTGCTCATCCTCCTCTTCTTCTTCCTGTTCATCCTCCTCTTCTCTTCCTGCTCATCCTCCTCTTCTCTTCCTGCTCATCCTCCTCTTCTCTTCCTGCTCTCCTCCTCTTCTCTTCCTGCTCATCCTCCTCTTCTTCTTCCTGTTCATCCTCCTCTTCTCTTCCTGCTCATCCTCCTCTTCTCTTCCTGCTCATCCTCCTCTTCTTCTTCCTGCTCATCCTCCTCTTCTCTTCCTGCTCTCCTCCTCTTCTCTTCCTGCTCATCCTCCTCTTCTTCTTCCTGTTCATCCTCCTCTTCTCTTCCTGCTCATCCTCCTCTCATCCTCTTTCTCTTCCTGCTCATCCTCCTCTTCTTCTTCCTGCTCATCCTCCTCTTCTCTTCCTGCTCATCCTCCTCTTCTCTTCCTGCTCATCCTCCTCTTCTCTTCCTGCTCATCCTCCTCTTCTCTTCCTGCTCCTCTCTCTTCTCTTCCTGCTCATCCTCCTCTTCTCTTCCTGCTCATCCTCCTCTTCTCTTCCTGCTCATCCTCCTCTTCTCTTCCTGATCATCCTCCTCTTCTCTTCCTGCTCATCCTCCTCTTCTCTTCCTGTTCATCCTCCTCTTCTCTTCCTGCTCATCCTCCTCTTCTCTTCCTGCTCATCCTCCTCTTCTCTTCCTGCTCATCCTCCTCTTCTCTTCCTGCTCATCCTCCTCTTCTTCTTCCTGTTCATCCTCCTCTCTCTTCCTGCTCATCCTCCTCTTCTTCTTCCTGTTCATCCTCCTCTTCTCTTCCTGCTCATCCTCCTCTTCTCTTCCTGTTCATCCTCCTCTTCTCTTCCTGCTCATCCTCCTCTTCTTCTTCCTGTTCATCCTCCTCTTCTCTTCCTGCTCATCCTCCTCTTCTTCTTCCTGTTCATCCTCCTCTTCTCTTCCTGCTCATCCTCCTCTTCTCTTCCTGCCATCCTCCTCTCTCTTCCTGCTCTCCTCCTCTTCTTCTTCCTGTTCATCCTCCTCTTCTCTTCCTGCTCATCCTCCTCTTCTCTTCCTGCTCATCCCCCTCTTCTCTTCCTGCCCATCCTCCTCTTCTCTTCCTGCTCATCCTCCTCTTCTCTCCTGCTCATCCTCCTCTTCTCTTCCTGCTCATCCTCCTCTTCTCTTCCTGCTCATCCTCCTCTTCTCTTCCAACCCATCCTCCTCTTCTCTTCCTGCTCATCCTCCTCTTCTTCTTCCTGTTCATCCTCCTCTTCTCTTCCTGCTCATCCTCCTCTTCTTCTTCCTGTTCATCCTCCTCTTCTCTTCCTGCTCATCCTCCTCTTCTCTTCCTGCCCATCCTCC
>CM051235.1:1608514-1653514 GCA_027917425.1 Gastrophryne carolinensis
TGTGGAAAGAGAGAAAGATGGAGGGAATGTGGGAGAGAGAGAAAGATGGAGGGAATGTGGGAAAGAGAGAAAGATGGAGGGAATGTGGGAAAGAGAGAAAGATGGAGGGAATGTGGGAAAGAGAGAAAGATGGAGGGAATGTGGGAAAGAGAGAAAGATGGAGGGAATGTGGGAAAGAGAGAAAGATGGAGGGAATGTGGGAAAGAGAGAAAGATGGAGGGAATGTGGGAGAGAGAGAAAGATGGAGGGAATGTGGGAAAGAGAGAAAGATGGAGGGAATGTGGGAGAGAGAGAAAGATGGAGGGAATGTGGGAGAGAGAGAAAGATGGAGGGAATGTGGAATAGAGAGAAAGATGGAGGGAATGTGGGAAAGAGAGAAAAATGGAGTGAATGTGGGAAAGAGAGAAAGATGGAGGGAATGTGGGAAAGAGAGAAAGATGGAGTGAATGTGGGAAAGACAGAAAGATGGAGGGAATGTGGGAAAGAGAGAAAGATGGAGGGAATGTGGGAAAGAGAGAAAGATGGAGGGAATGTGGGAGAGAGAGAAAGATGGAGGGAATGTGGGAAAGAGAGAAAGATGGAGGGAATGTGGGAGAGAAAGAAAGATGGAGGGAATGTGGGAAAGAGAGAAAGATGGAGGGAATGTGGGAGAGAGAGAAAGATGGAGGGAATGTGAGAAAGAGAGAAAGATGGAGGGAATGTGGGAAAGAGAGAAAGATGGAGAGAATGTGGGAAAGAGAGAAAGATGGAGGGAATGTGGGACAGAGAGAAAGATGGAGGGAATGTGGGAAAGAGAGAAAGATGGAGGGAATGTGGGAAAGAGAGAGAAAGATGGAGGGAATGTGGGAAAGAGAGAATCTGGGATAGTGAAAATCCACTTTAAGAGGAGCTCTCGTCTTCATGACGGAGCCGCGGCGCGGGAACAGAAAAGCTTGGCGTGCGTTTCACCCCCCAAGCGCTTTATTTACGGCGGCGGCGGCGGGAGCACAATGGAGGCGCTGCGATGTGTTGATGAAAACACGCGGCTCGGGGAGTGACACGGGCAATAACACCTACTTAGAAATTCCTCGGCGCCATTCTTTGTTCACTTAAATGTCAGCGAGTGGCGGCGGCGGGGGCGCGGGTATGATTATGCCGTTTATACATATGCCACTGCGCTAATTAGCCAACCGCCGCCGTCGCCGCTGCTTATATTATGTCATCAACTTTTACGGAACGCCGCCGGGAGGCTAATCCGCCGAGGCAGCCGCGCATTAACCGGGGACGGCGAGCCAGAAAAATCCCGCCACCGCTATTACCTGGATGTGATCCCACATCACCGCCGGCTTTGTAGGGACTACGGACGCATCGATCCTGGGATCCCCGGTATTAGCGCCGCAGGATCCCCGGTATGGGAGCTGCGGGATCCCCGGTATGGGAGCTGCGGGATCTCCGGTATGAGCGCCGCAGGATCCCCGGTATGAGCGCCACGGGATCCCCGGTATGGGAGCTGCGGGATCCCTGATATGAGCGCCGCAGGATCCCTGGTATGAGCGCCGCAGGATCCCCGGTATGAGCGCCGCAGGATCCCCGGTATGAGCGCCGCAGGATCCCCGGTATGAGCGCCACGGGATCCCTGGTATTAGCGCCACGGGATCCCTGGTATGAGCGCCGCAGGATCCCCGGTATGAGCGCCGCAGGATCCCCGGTATGAGCGCCACGGGATCCCTGGTATTAGCGCCACGGGATCCCTGGTATGAGCGCCGCTGGATCCCCGGTATGGGAGCTGCGGGATCTCCGGTATTAGCGCCACGGGATCCCTGGTATGAGCGCCGCAGGATCCCCGGTATTAGCGCCACGGGATCCCTGGTATGAGCGCCGCAGGATCCCCGGTATGAGCATCAGGGACCCTCATTTGTATAGGGAGGGGGCGGGACCCTCATTTGTATAGGGATGGAGTGGGACCCTCATTTGTATAGGGAGGGGGTGGGACCCTCATTTGTATAGGGAGGGGGCGGGACCCTCATTTGTATAGGTAGGGGGTGGGGCCCTCATTTGTATAGGGATGGAGTGGGACCCTCATTTGTATAGGGAGGGGGTGGGACCCTCATTTGTATAGGTAGGGGGTTGGATCCTCATTTGTATAGGGAGGGGGCGGGGACCCCCATTTGTATAGGGAGGAGGTGGGACCCTCATTTGTATAGGGAGGGGGTTGGATCCTCATTTCTATAGGGAGGGGGTTGGATCCTCATTTGTATAGGGAGGGGGTGGGACCCTCATTTGTATAGGGAAGGGGTGGGACCCTCATTTGTATAGGGAGGGGGTCTGACCCTCATTTGTATAGGGAGGGGGTGGGACCCTCATTTGTATAGGGAGGGAATGGGACCCTCATTTGTATAGGTAGGGGGTGGGACCCTCATTTGTATAGGGAGGGGGTGGGACCCTCATTTGTATAAGTAGGAGGTGGGACCCTCATTTGAATAGGGAGTGGGTGGGGCCTCATTTGTATAGGGAGGGGGTTGGATCCTCATTTGTATAGGGAGGGGGTTGGACCCTCATTTGTATAGGGAGGGGGTGGGACCCTCTTTTGTATAGGGAGGGGGTGGTGCCCTCATTTGTATATGGAGTGGGTGGGCCCTCATTTGTATAGGGAGGGGTGGGACCCTCATTTGTATAGGGAGGGGGTGGGACCCTCTTTTGTATAGGGAGGGGGTGGGAACCTCATTTGTATAGGGAGGGGGTGGGGACCCTCATTTGTATAGGGAGGGGGTGGGGACCCTCATTTGTATAGGTAAGGGGTGGACCCTCATTTGTATAGGTAAGGGGTGGACCCTCATTTGTATAGGGAGGGGGTGGGGCCCTCATTTGTATAGGGAGGGGGTGGGGCCCTCATTTGTAAAGGTAAGGGGTGGACCCTCATTTGTATAGGGAGGGGGTGGGACCCTCTTTTGTATAGGGAGGGGTGGGACCCTCTTTTGTATAGGGAGGGGGTGGGACCCTCATTTGTATAGGGAGGGGTGGGACCCTAATTTGTATAGGGAGGGGGTGGGACCCTCATTTGTATAGGGAGGGGGTGGGACCCTCATTTGTTTAGGTAAGAGGTGGACCCTCATTTGTATAGGGAGGGGGTGGGACCCTCATTTGTATAGGTAAGGGGTGGACCCTCATTTGTATAGGGAGGGGGTGGGACCCTCATTTGTATAGATAAAAGGGTGGACCCTCATTTGTATAGGGAGGGGGTGGGACCCTCATTTGTATAGGTAAAAGGGTGGACCCTCATTTGTATAGGGAGGGGGTGGGACCCTCATTTGTATAGGGAGGGGGTGGGACCCTCTTTTGTATAGGGAGGGGTGGGACCCTCTTTTGTATAGGGAGGGGGTGGGACCCTCATTTGTATAGGGAGGGGTGGGACCCTCATTTGTATAGGGAGGGGGTGGGACCCTCATTTGTATAGGTAAGGGGTGGACCCTCATTTGTATAGGGAGGGGGTGGGACCCTCATTTGTATAGGGAGGGGGTGGGACCCTCATTTGTATAGGTAAGGGGTGGACCCTCATTTGTAAAGGGAGGGGTGGGACCCTCATTTGTATAGGGAAGGGGTGGGTCCTCATTTGTATAGGGAGGGGTGGGACCCTCATTTGTATAGGGAGGGGGTGGGACCCTCATTTGTATAGGGAGGGGGGGGGGCCCTCATTTGTAAAGGGAGGGGGTGGGACCCTCATTTGTATAGGTAAGGGGTGGACCCTCATTTGTATAGGGAGGGGTGGGACCCTCATTTGTATAGGGAAGGGGCGGACCCTCATTTGTATAGGGAGGGGGTGGGACCCTCATTTGTATAGGGAGAAGGTGGGACCCTCATTTATATCGGAAGGGGGTGGGACCCTCATTTGTATAGGTAGGAGGTGGGACCCTCATTTGTATAGGTAGGAGGTGGGACCCTCATTTGAATAGGGAGGGGGTGGGACCCTAATTTGTATAGGTAGGGGGTGGGACCCTCATTTGTATAGGGAGGGGTGGGGACCCTCATTTGTATAGAGAGGGGGTGGGACCCTCATTTGTATAGGGAGGGGGGGACCCTCATTTGTATAGGTAGGGGGTGGGACCCTCATTTGTATAGGTAGGGGGTGGGACCCTCATTTGTATAGGGAGGGGGTAGGACCCTCATTTATATAGGAAGGGGGTGGGACCCTCATTTGTATAGGGAGGGGGTAGGACCCTCATTTATATAGGAAGGGGGTGGGACCCTCATTTGTATAGGTAGGAGGTGGGACCCTCATTTGTATAGGGAGGGGGTGGGACCCTCATTTGTATAGGTAGGATGTGGGACCCTCATTTGAATAGGGAGGGGGTGGGACCCTCATTTGTATAGGTAGGGGGTGGGACCCTCATTTGTATAGGGAGGGGTGGGGACCCTCATTTGTATAGGGAGGGGGTGGGACCCTTATTTGTATAGGGAGGGGGTGGGACCCTCATTTGCATGGGTAAGGGGTGGACCCTCATTTGTATAGGGAGGGGGTGGGACCCTCATTTGTATAGGGATGGGGTGGGACCCTCATTTGTATAGGGAAGGGGTGGGTCCTCATTTGTATAGGGAAGAGGTGGGGCCATCATTTGTATAGGGAGGAGGTGGGACCCTCATTTGTATAGGGAAGGGGTGGGACCCTCATTTGTATAGGGATGGAGTGGGACCCTTATTTGTATAGGGAGGGGGTCGGTCCTCATTTGTATAGGTAGGGGGTGGGACCCTCATTTGTATAGGGATGGAGTGGGACCCTTATTTGTATAGGGAGGGGGGTGGGGCCCTCATTTGTATAGGTAGGGGGTGGGGCCCTCATTTGTATAGGTAGGGGGTGGGACCCTCATTTGCATAGGTAGGAGCTGGGACCCTCATTTGTATAGGGATGAAGTGGGACCTTCATTTGTATAGGGAGGGGGCGGGACCCTCATTTGTATAGGTAGGGGGTGGGGCCCTCATTTGTATAGGTAGGGGGTGGGACCATCAATTGCACATTTGCATAAGTAGGAGCTGGGACCCTCATTTGTATAGGGAGGGGGCGGGACCCTCATTTGTATAGGGAGGGGGTTGGATCCTCATTTGTATAGGTAGGGGGTTGGATCCTCATTTGTATAGGGAGGGGGCGGGGACCCCCATTTGTATAGGTAGGGGGCGGGACCCTCATTTGTATAGAGAGGGGGTGGGACCCTCATTTGTATAGGGAGGGGGTCTGACCCTCATTTGTATAGGGAGGGGGTGGGACCCTCATTTGTATAGGGAGGGAATGGGACCCTCATTTGTATAGGTAGGGGGTGGGACCCTCATTTGTATAGGGAGGGGGTGGGACCCACATTTGTATAAGTAGGAGGTGGGACCCTCATTTGAATAGGGAGTGGGTGGGGCCTCATTTGTATAGGGAGGGGGTTGGATCCTCATTTGTATAGGGAGGGGGTGGGACCCTCATTTTTATAGGGAGGGGGTGGAACCCTCATTTGTATAGGGAGGGGGTGGGACCCTCATTTCAATATGGAGGGGGTTGGACCCTCATTTGTATAGGGAGGGGGTGGTGCCCTCATTTGTATATGGAGTGGGTGGGCCCTCATTTGTATAGGGAGGGGTGGGACCCTCATTTCTATAGGGAGGGGGTGGGACCCTCTTTTGTATAGGGAGGGGGTGGGAACCTCATTTGTATAGGGAGGGGATGGGACCCTCATTTGTATAGGTAAGGGGTGGACCCTCATTTGTATAGGGAGGGGGGTGGGACCCTCATTTGTATAGGTAAGGGGTGGACCCTCATTTGTATAGGGAGGGGGTGGGGCCCTCAATTGGATAGGGAGGGGGTGGGGCCCTCATTTGTATAGGGAGGGGGTGGGACCCTCATTTGTATAGGGAGGGGGTGGGACCCTCATTTGTATAGGGAGGGGGTGGGACCCTCATTTGTATAGGGAGGGAGTGGGACCCTCATTTGTATAGGGAGGGGGTGGGACCCTCATTTGTATAGGGAGGGGGTGGGACCCTCATTTGTATAGGGAGGGGGTGGGACCCTCATTTGTATAGGGAGGGGGTGGGACCCTCATTTGTATAGGGAGGGGGTGGGACCCTCATTTGTATAGGGAGGGAGTGGGACCCTCATTTGTATAGGGAGGGGGTGGGACCCTCATTTGTATAGGTAAGGGCTGGACCCTCATTTGTATAGGGAGGGGGTGGGACCCTCTTTTGTATAGGGAGGGGGTGGGGCCCTCATTTGTATAGGGAGGGGTGGGATCCTCTTTTGTATAGGGAAGGGGTGGTACCCTCATTTGTATAGGGAGGGGTGGGACCCTAATTTGTATAGGGAGGGGGTGGGACCCTCATTTGTATAGGTAGGGGGTGGGACCCTCATTTGTATAGGGATGGAGTGGGACCCTCATTTGTATAGGGAGGGGGTGGGACCCTCATTTGTATAGGGAGGGGGCGGGACCCTCATTTGTATAGCTAGGGGGCGGGACCCTCATTTGTATAGGGAGGGGGTGGGACCCGCATTTGTATAGGGAGGGGGTGGGACCCTCATTTTTATAGGTAAGAAGTGGACCCTCATTTGTATAGGGAGGGGGCGGGACCCTCATTTGTATAGGGATGGAGTGGGACCCTCATTTGTATAGGGAGGGGGTGGGACCCTCATTTGTATAGGGAGGGGGCGGGACCCTCATTTGTATAGGTAGGGGGTGGGGCCCTCATTTGTATAAGTAGGAGCTGGGACCCTCATTTGTATAGGGAGGGGGTTGGATCCTCATTTGTATAGGGAGGGGGTGGGACCCGCATTTGTATAGGGAGGGGGTGGGCCCTCATTTTTATAGGTAAGGGGTGGACCCTCATTTGTATAGGGAGGGGGTGGGACCCTCATTTGTATAGGGAGGGGTGGGACCCTCATTTGTATAGGGAGGGGGTGGGACCCTTATTTGTATAGGGAGGGGGTGGGACCCTCATTTGTATAGGTAAGGGGTGGACCTTCATTTGTATAGGGAGGGGGTGGGACCCTCATTTGTATAGGGAGGGGGTGGGACCCTCATTTGTATAGGGAAGGGGTGGGTCCTCAATTGTATAGGGAGGAGGTGGGACCCTCATTTGTATAGGGAGGGGGCGGGACCCTCATTTGTATAGGGAGGGGCGGGGACCCTCATTTGTATAGGGATGGAGTGGGACCCTCATTTGTATAGGCAGGGGACGGGACCCTCATTTGTATAGGTAGGGGGTGGGGCCCTCATTTGTATAGGTAGGGGGTGGGACCGTCATTTGCACATTTGCATAAGTAGGAGCTGGGACCCTCATTTGTATAGGGAGGGGGCGGGACCCTCATTTGTATAGGGAGGGGGTTGGATCCTCATTTGTATAGGTAGGGGGTGGGATCCTCATTTGTATAGGGAGGGGGCGGGGACCCCCATTTGTATAGGTAGGGGGCGGGACCCTCATTTGTATAGGGAGGGGGTTGGATCCTCATTTGTATAGGGAGGGGGTTGGATCCTCATTTGTATAGGGAGGGGGTGGGACCCTCATTTGTATAGGGAGGGGGTGGGACCCTCATTTGTATAGGGAGGGGGTCTGACCCTCATTTGTATAGGGAGGGGGTGGGACCCTCATTTGTATAGGGAGGGAATGGGACCCTCATTTGTATAGGTAGGGGGTGGGACCCTCATTTGTATAGGGAGGGGGTGGGACCCTCATTTGTATAAGTAGGAGGTGGGACCCTCATTTGAATTGGGAGTGGGTGGGGCCTCATTTGTATAGGGAGGGGGTTGGATCCTCATTTGTATAGGGAGGGGGTGGGACCCTCATTTTTATAGGGAGGGGGTGGAACCCTCATTTGTATAGGGAGGGGGTGGGACCCTCATTTGTATATGGAGGGGGTTGGACCCTCATTTGAATAGGGAGGGGGTGGTGCCCTCATTTGTATATGGAGTGGGAGGGCCCTCATTTGTATAGGGAGGGGTGGGACCCTCATTTGTATAGGGAGGGGGTGGGACCCTCTTTTGTATAGGGAGGGGGTGGGAACCTCATTTGTATAGGGAGGGGGTGGGACCCTCATTTGTATAGGTAAGGGGTGGACCCTCATTTGTATAGAGAGGGGCTGGGACCCTCATTTGTATAGGTAAGGGGTGGACCCTCATTTGTATAGGGAGGGGGTGGGACCCTCATTTGTATAGGTAAGGGGTGGACCCTCATTTGTATAGGGAGGGAGTGGGACCCTCATTTGTATAGGGAGGGAGTGGGACCCTCATTTGTATAGGTAAAAGGGTGGACCCTCATTTGTATAGGGAGGGGGTGGGACCCTCATTTGTATAGGTAAGGGGTGGACCCTCATTTGTATAGGGAGGGGGAGGGACCCTCTTTTGTATAGGGAGGGGGTGGGGCCCTCATTTGTATAGGGAAGGGGTGGGACCCTCATTTGTATAGGGAGGGAATGGGACCCTCATTTGTATAGGTAGGGGGTGGGACCCTCATTTGTATAGGGAGGGGTGGGACCCTCATTTGTATAGGTAAGGGGTGGACCCTCATTTGTATAGGGAGGGGTGGGACCCTCATTTGTATAGGGAAGGGGTGGGACCCGCATTTGTATAGGGAGGGGGTGGGACCCTAATTTTTATAGGTAAGGGGTGGACCCTCATTTGTATAGGGAGGGGGTGGGACCCTCATTTGAATAGGGAGGGGTGGGACCCTCATTTTTATAGGGAGGGGGTGGGACCCTTATTTGTATAGGGAGGGGGTGGGAACCTCATTTGTATAGGGAGGGGTGGGACCCTCATTTTTATAGGGAGGGGGTGGGACCCTTATTTGTATAGGGAGGGGGTGGGACCCTCATTTGTATAGGGAGGGGGTGGGACCCTCATTTGTATAGGGAAGGGGTGGGTCCTCATTTGTATAGGGAAGGGGTGGGTCCTCATTTGTATAGGGAGGAGGTTGGACCCTCATTTGTATAGGGAGGGGGCGGGACCCTCATTTTTATAGGGAGGGGCGGGGACCCTCATTTGTATAGGGATGGAGTGGGACCCTCATTTGTATAGGGAGGGGGCGGGACCCTCATTTGTATAGGTATGGGGTGGGGCCCTCATTTGTATAGGTAGGGGGTGGGACCATCATTTGCACATTTGCATAAGTAGGAGCTGGGACCCTCATTTTATAGGGAGGGGGCGGGACTCTCATTTGTATAGGGAGGGGGTTGGATCCTCATTTGTATAGGGAGGGGGCGGGGACCCCCATTTGTATAGGTAGGGGGCGGGACCCTCATTTGTATAGGGAGGGGGTTGGACCCTCATTTGTATAGGGAGGGGGTGGGACCCTCATTTGTATAGGGAGGGGGTCTGACCCTCATTTGTATAGGGAGGGGGTGGGACCTTCATTTGTATAGGGAGGGAATGGGACCCTCATTTGTATAGGTAGGGGGTGGGACCCTTATTTGTATAGGGAGGGGGTGGGACCCTCATTTGTATAAGTAGGAGGTGGGACCCTCATTTGAATAGGGAGTGGGTGGGGCCTCATTTGTATAGGGAGGGGGTTGGATCCTCATTTGAATAGGGAGGGGTGGGACCCTCATTTTTATAGGGAGGGGGTGGAACCCTCATTTGTATAGGGAGGGGGTGGGACCCTCATTTGTATATGGAGGGGGTTGGACCCTCATTTGTATAGGGAGGGGGTGGTGCCCTCATTTGTATATGGAGTGGGTGGACCCTCATTTGTATAGGGAGGGGGTGGGACCCTCATTTGTATAGGTAAAAGGGTGGACCCTCATTTGTATAGGGAGGGGGTGGGAACCTCATTTGTATAGGGAGGGGGTGGGACCCTCATTTGTATAGGTAAGGGGTGGACCCTCATTTGTATAGGGAGGGGCTGGGACCCTCATTTGTATAGGTAAGGGGTGGACCCTCATTTGTATAGGGAGGGGTGGGACCCTCATTTGTATAGGGAGGGGTGGGACCCTCATTTGTATAGGTAAGGGGTGGACCCTCATTTGTATAGGGAGGGGGAGGGACCCTCTTTTGTATAGGGAGGGGGTGGGGCCCTCATTTGTATAGGGAGGGGTGGGACCCTCTTTTGTATAGGGAGGGGGTGGGACCCTCATTTGTATAGGGAGGGGGTGGGACCCTCATTTGTATAGGGAGGGGGTGGGACCCTCATTTGTATAGGTAAGGGGTGGACCCTCATTTGTATAGGGAGGGGGTGGGACCCTCATTTTTATAGGGAGGGGGTGGGACCCTCATTTGTATAGGGAGGGGGTGGGACCCTCATTTGTATAGGTAAGGGGTGGACCCTCATTTGTATAGGGAGGGGTGGGACCCTCATTTGTATAGGTAAGGGGTGGACCCTCATTTGTATAGGGAGGGGTGGGACCCTCATTTGTATAGGGAAGGGGTGGGTCCTCATTTGTATAGGGAAGGGGTGGACCCTCATTTGTATAGGGAAGGGGTGGGACCCTCATTTGTATAGGGAAGGGGTGGGACCCGCATTTTTATAGGGAGGGAGTGGGACCCTCATTTGTATAGGGAGGGGGTGGGACCCTCATTTGTATAGGGAGGGGTGGGACCCTCATTTGTATAGGTAAGGGGTGGACCCTCATTTGTATAGGGAGGGGGTGGGACCCTCATTTGTATAGGGAGGGGGTGGGACCCTCATTTGTATAGGTAAGGGGTGGACCCTCATTTGTATAGGGAGGGGTGGGACCCTCATTTGTATAGGGAAGGGGTGGGTCCTCATTTGTATAGGGAGGGGGTGGGACCCTCATTTGTACAGGGAGGGGGTGGGACCCTCATTTGTATAGGGAGGGGGTGGGACCCTCATTTGTATAGGGAGGGGGTGGAACCCTCATTTGTATAGGTAAGGGTGGGACCCTCATTTGTATAGGGAGGGGGTGGGACCCTCATTTGTATAGGTAGGAGGTGGGACCCTCATTTGTACAGGGAGGGGGCGGGGATCCTCATTTGTATAGGTGGGGGGTGGGACCCTCATTTGTATAGGTAGGGGGTGGGACCCTCATTTGTATATGGAGGGGGTGGGACCCTCATTTGTATAGGGAGGGGGTGAGACCCTCATTTGCATAGGGAGGGGGTGGGCCCTCATTTGTATAGGGAGGGGGTGGGAACCGCATTTGTATAGGGAGGGGGTGGGACCCTCATTTGTATAGGTAGGAGGTGGGACCCTCATTTGTACAGGGAGGGGGCGGGGATCCTCATTTGTATAGGTGGGGGGTGGGACCCTCATTTGTATAGGTAGGGGGTGGGACCCTCATTTGTATATGGAGGGGGTGGGACCCACATTTGTATAGGGGGGGTGGGACCCTCATTTGTATAGGGAGGGGGTGAGACCCTCATTTGCATAGGGAGGGGGTGGGCCCTCATTTGTATAGGGAGGGGGTTGGATCCTCATTTGTATAGGGAGGGGGTGGGACCCTCATTGTTATAGGGAGGGGGTGGTACCCTCATTTGTATAGGGAGGGGGTGGGACCCTCATTTGTATAGGTAGGAGGTGGGACCCTCATTTGTAAAGGGAGGGGGTGGTGCCCTCATTTGTATATGGAGGGGGTGGGGCCCTCATTTGTATAGGGAGGGGGTGGGACCCTCATTTGTATAGGGAGGGGGTGGTACCCTCATTTGTATAGTGAGGGGGTGGGACCCTCATTTGTATAGGGAGGGGGTGGGACCCTCATTTGTATATGGAGGGGGTTGGACCCTCATTTGTATAGGGAGGGGGTGGGACCCTCATTTGTATAGGGAGGGGGTGGGACCCTCATTTGTATAGGTAGTGGGTGGAACCCTCATTTGTATAGGGAGGGGGTGGTACCCTCTTTTGTATAAGGAGGGGTGGGGCCCTAATTTGTATAGGGAGGGGGTGGGACCCTCATTTGTATATGGAGGGGGTTGGACCCTCATTTGTATAGGGAGGGGGTGGTGCCCTCATTTGTATATGGAGGGGGTGGGGCCCTCATTTGTATAGGGAGGGGGTGGGACCCTCATTTGTATATGGAGGGGGTTGGACCCTCATTTGTATAGGGAGGGGGTGGGGCCCTCATTTGTATAGGGAGGGGGTGGGACCCTCATTTGTATAGGTAGTGGGTGGAACCCTCATTTGTATAGGGAGGGGGTGGTACCCTCTTTTGTATAAGGAGGGGTGGGGCCCTAATTTGTATAGGGAGGGGGTGGGACCCTCATTTGTATAGGGAAGGGGTGGTACCCTCATTTGTATAGGGAGGGGGTGGGACCCTCATTTGTATAGGGAGGGGGTGGGACCCTCATTTGTATAGGGAGGGGGTGGGACCCTCATTTGTATAGGGAGGGGGTGGTGCCCTCATTTGTATAAGGAGGGGGTGGGGCCCTCATTTGTATAGGGAGAGGGTGGGACCCTCATTTGTATAGGGAGGGGGTGGTACCCTCATTTGTATAGGGAGGGGGTGGGACCCTAATTTGTATAGGGAGGGGGTGGGACCCTCATTTGTATAGGGAGGGGGTGGGACCCTCATTTGTATAGGGAGGGGGTGGAACCCTCATTTGTATAGGGAGGGGGTGGGACCCTCATTTGTATAGGTAGTGGGTGGAACCCTCATTTGTATAGGGAGGGGGTGGTACCCTCTTTTGTATAAGGAGGGGTGGGGCCCTAATTTGTATAGGGAGGGGGTGGGACCCTCATTTGTATAGGGAAGGGGTGGTACCCTCATTTGTATAGGGAGGGGGTGGGACCCTCATTTGTATAGGGAGGGGGTGGAACCCTCATTTGTATAGGGAGGGGGTGGGACCCTCATTTGTATAGGTAGTGGGTGGAACCCTCATTTGTATAGGGAGGGGGTGGTACCCTCTTTTGTATAAGGAGGGGTGGGGCCCTAATTTGTATAGGGAGGGGGTGGGACCCTCATTTGTATAGGGAAGGGGTGGTACCCTCATTTGTATAGGGAGGGGGTGGGACCCTCATTTGTATAGGGAGGGGGTGGGACCCTCATTTGTATATGGAGGGGGTGGGACCCTCATTTGTATAGGGAGGGGGTGGTGCCCTCATTTGTATATGGAGGGGGTGGTACCCTCATTTGTATAGGGAGGGGGTGGTACCCTCTTTTGTATAGGGAGGGATGGGGCCCTAATTTGTATAGGGAGGGGGTGGGACCCTCATTTGTATAGGGAGGGGCTGGTGCCCTCATTTGTATATGGAGGGGGTGGGGCCCTCATTTGTATAGGGAGGGGGTGGGACCCTCATTTGTATAGGGAGGGGGTGGGACCCTCATTTGTATAGGGAGGGGGTGGGACCCTCATTTGTATAGGGAGGGGGTGGGACCCTCATTTGTATATGGAGGGGGTTGGACCCTCATTTGTATAGGTAGGGGGTGGTACTCTCATTTGTATAGGGAGGGGGTGGAACCCTCATTTGTATAGGGAGGGGGTGGTACCCTCTTTTGTATAGGGAGGGATGGGGCCCTAATTTGTATAGGGAGGGGGTGGGACCCTCATTTGTATAGGGAGGGGGTGGGACCCTCATTTGTATAGGTAGTGGGTGAAACCCTCATTTGTATAGGGAGGGGGTGGGGCCCTCTTTTGTATAGGGAGGGATGGGGCCCTAATTTGTATGGGGAGGGGGTGGGGCCCTCATTTGTATAGGGAGGGGGTGGGTCCTCATTTGTATAGGGAAGGGGTGGGTCCTCATTTGTATAGGTAGGGGGTGGGGCCCTCATTTGTATAGGTAGGGGGTGGGTCCTCATTTGTATAGGTAGGGGGTGGGACCCTCATTTGTATAGGGAGGGGGTGGGTCCTCATTTGTATAGGGAAGGGGGTGGTACCCTCATTTGTATAGGGAGGGGGTGGGACCCTCATTTGTATAGGGAAGGGGGTGGGACCCTCATTTGTATAGGGAAGGGATGGGACCCTCATTTGTATAGGTAGGAGGTGGGACCCTCATTTGTATAGGGAGGGGGCGGGGACCCTCATTTGTATAGGTAGGGGGTGGGACCCTCATTTGTATAGGGAAGGGGTGGGACCCTCATTTGTATAGGGAGGGGGTGGGACCCTCATTTGTGTAGGGAGGGGGTGGGACCCTCATTTGTATAGGGAGGGGGTGGGCCCTCATTTGTATAGGGAGGGGGTAGGACCCTCATTTTTATAGGGAGGGTGTGGGACCCTCATTTGTATAGGGAGGGGGTGGGACCCTCATTTGTATAGGGAGGGGGTGGGACCCTCATTTTTATAGGGAGGGGGTGGGACCCTCATTTGTATAGGGAGGGGGCGGGACCCTCATTTGTATAGGGAGGGGGTGGGACCCTCATTTGTATAGGGAGGGGGCGGGACCCTCATTTGTATAGGGAGGGGGCGGGGAAGCTCAACTGCATAGGGTGAGGCCCCCATTTGCATATTGAGGGGCATATCCTCATTTGAATATTCTAAAATAAAGCAGAGAAAGTGGTTGAGCAGATCAGATCATGGTGCAGAATGTCCGATCACCTTTTTGTTTACAAGTCCTAAAATAATATAAACCTTTAGGGCACATAAAAGATGGGAAACTGAGACAGAAAGAGGAAGATTTGGGGGCTTCAGTGATACAAGAAAGAGAGACAACACCTCACAAGTCTGTGCATATGGCCGCTCTAATGAGGCCCAACACTGATCACTTACCACATGGAGGATCTTGTTCTCTGTTTCATAGACGGTGCAATCCTGCAATAAGAGACAGAAATGTCACATTACATATGTTATCACAAGCTCCTCCCCCTTCTGTATCCTCCCTTATAACCTAATAGAGTGTAAGCTCTTCTCCTCCTGTATCCTCCCTTATACCCTAATAGAGTGTTAGCTCTTCTCCTCCTGTATCCCCCCTAATACCCTAATAGAGTGTAAGCTCTTCTCCTCCTGTATCCTCCCTTATACCCTAATAGAGTGTAAGCTCTTCTCCTCCTGTATCCTCCCTTATACCCTAATAGAGTGTTAGCTCTTCTCCTCCTGTATCCCCCCTAATACCCTAATAGAGTGTAAGCTCTTCTCCTTCTGTATCCTCCCTTATACCCTAATAGAGTGTAAGCTCTTCTCCTTCTGTATCCTCCCTTATACCCTAATAGAGTGTAAGCTCTTCTCCTTCTGTATCCTCCCTTATACCCTAATAGAGTGTAAGCTCTTCTCCTCCTGTATCCTTCCTTATACCCTAATAGAGTGTAAGCTCTTCTCCTCCTGTATCCTTCCTTATACCCTAATAGAGTGTAAGCTCTTCTCCTCCTGTATCCTCCCTTATACCCTAATAGAGTGTAAGCTCTTCTCCTCCCGTATCCTCCCTTATACCCTAATAGAGTGTAAGCTCTTCTCCTCCTGTATCCTCCCTTATACCCTAATAGAGTGTAAGCTCTTCTCCTCCTGTATCCTCCCTTTTACCCTAATAGAGTGTAAGCTCTTCTCCTCCTGTATCCTCCCTTATACCCTAATAGAGTGTAAGCTTTTCTGTATCCTCCCTTATACCCTAATAGAGTGTAAGCTCTTCTCCTTCTGTATCCTCCCTTATACCCTAATAGAGTGTAAGCTCTTCTCCTCCTGGATCCTCCCTTTTACCCTAATAGAGTGTAAGCTCTTCTCCTCCTGTATCCCCCCTAATACCCTAATAGAGTGTAAGCTCTTCTCCTTCTGTATCCTCCCTTATACCCTAATAGAGTGTAAGCTCTTCTCCTCCTGTATCCTCCCTTATACCCTAATAGAGTGTAAGCTCTTCTCCTCCTGTATCCTCCCTTATACCCTAATAGAGTGTAAGCTCTTCTCCTCCTGTATCCTCCCTTATACCCTAATAGAGTGTAAGCTCTTCTCCTTTATGAAGATCAGGCTCAGTCCCACGTCCCAGAATAGACAGAAGGTGAGCAGGACGGGGAGGACACAGGGTTTTTGGCTCGGGGGGGGGGGAGGGGGGGGGGCGGCGGCTGTAATGAAGCGTCACCTCTATGGACCTCTGCTGTCATGTCACCACACTCCGGGTAAGTAATCGGCCTGTCTCAGGAAATGTGAAGCAATCGCAAAGCAAAACCACACGGGACACTTGTCAGCTTCGGGGTGAAAGTGACGGATGGCGCCGGGGCTTCCGGGATGCTCCTCTAAAAGGAAGACAAGGACATTTAAAGCAGGACAAAACCCAAAGTGGCTGGCCCTGGAATTTTAATGACTCCAGGGCAGGACACCTGGAGCATCCCGAATAGAGATGACCCGCTGTATGAACCTCTGGGTCTCCTTTCCCAGCGGCATCGACGGCCATGTAATAAATGCCGGCTGCATCCCCAGCATTTCTGGGCTGAGGCGGGAGCGCGGCCACGTCTAAAGGGAACTGGAGATGCTGCTGCACGCGGCCCACCTTTGTTTCTTTATTTTTATTCTTTTCTTTTTTCTTTCCATTTATTGTTTGTTTCTTGTGTTCTTTCTGCCATTCCCTTTCTTCCTTTCATCTTTACTTCAATTGTTTCAGTACTTTTATTCTTTGTTTCTTTCATTCTATTCATTCTATTCAATATTTTCCTTATAGTCTTTTTCTTCCTTTCCATCTCTTATTTTTTTCATCTGTTGTGCCATTCCTTTTTTTCTTCTTTCTTTCTTTCTTTCCTTCTCTTTCTCTTTTCCGTCAGTCCTTCTATCATTTTCCTTTCTCTAGCTGCTGGCGCCCCATTTTGTTGGGTAATGTGGAGCAAGGTGCTGAACATTACCCAACGAAAGTGCCTAGGGCAGCAAGAATACTAAGGCCCTTATTTAAGAAGGGATAGCGTCAGGTAGCGGCTGGTTAATGAGAGGTAGCGACAGGTAGCGACTGGTGAACGTCGGACACGGCAGCAATTACACATTTATCAAGCAGAATCTGTTTAGCGACTGGGATAGCGCCATGTCCGATTCATCATTTTCACAGCCTCAGCGAACAGCGCAGGCGTTCAGCCTTGCACAGCGCCAGGTATGACCTCTC
Source organism: Gastrophryne carolinensis (assembly GCA_027917425.1). Taxonomy (NCBI): domain Eukaryota; kingdom Metazoa; phylum Chordata; class Amphibia; order Anura; family Microhylidae; genus Gastrophryne; species Gastrophryne carolinensis. Next base: position 1,625,405 of record CM051235.1, read on the forward strand.
GCTACCTGTCGCTCTCCCATACATTTCAATGGACGATCCTTTTCTTCTCTTTAAACTTTTTTTTTTTTAAATCACAAATAATTCTGTGACCTCTCCTGACATTGAATAAGCAGTTTTTCACATTTTTTTTTTTTTTTATATATTTCCTCAGAAATGACATCACAGCTCTGCCATTAAAGTGTCATGTTACAATGTTGTTACAATGTAATTCCATATGTTTTCGCTTTGTTACTAGTGGATAGATGCTGAAAAACAGACTTTAATCACACAGCCTCCTGCGCTCTGGGCTTCAGAGAAGCATTTTTCAGCGCCAGAGATTTGTGAGGCTGTTTTTTTTGCTAAATACGGTGTGAGTCGGTCGCTATGAGCAGTCGCTAACATGCGCTCCCCTACAGCGCTGTACTGGTCAAATAGCGACTCCTCACAATGTATTCAACATTACTGAAATGCGACTGAGTCGCTATAAAGTAGCGACCCACGGCCGAGCACAGCGACTACTAGCTGGCTCTCTGAAAATGCCGCTACAGACGCTCATCTGTCGCTACCTGGCGCTAATGATGAATCAGCCTCTAAATATGGCCCTGTTGCTGCTCATTAATATGCGCGACATACAGCACTGATTGGATGAGAGCCCAAGCATGCACAAGTGAACCACCAATCAGGTTAGATATACCGGGAAGTTTCGCACAGCGGGGCATCCCAAAATCAGGGTCCCCCTGGGTCAAGGAAGACAATCCCAGATTTGGTTCCGCTTGAAATAACAGTCTCTCCGTCTACGTCTTCTAGGTTGAATTGCAGTTTGAAGCGGAGTAAATCGCTGGCAAAATGTTAATTTAAACAGTGTGGGCGGGGCGAAAATAAAATCGCCGGGGGTTTGCGCCGGAATTAAAATTCCCTTCCCTATTCTACAGAGAACAGGTCAAGCAACCCCCCCCCCCCCCAGGTGTATTAAAAAACGCAATATGCACTTAACAGATAAAAAGGAAACAACTGCACAAAACATCTCCAGGTGCTTTTTGTCACAGAAAAAATAATTTCTCTAAAAACTTATATATTGAATAAGCAATAAAACAGCAAAACAAGAATAAGTATAAGGTGTCAGCCTGGCTTAAAACTAAAATGAGACTAAGTCGCCCACAAATAAACCAAAATATCACCAAAGCCTTAGAGGCCGATTCATTAATAGCGCCAGGTAGCGCCAAATGAGCGACTGTAGCGTGATTTTTTCAGCGCCAGCCAGTATTCGCTGTGCTTGGCCGGCGTTAGCTTGATGACAGCGACTCAGTCGGTGTGCGGTAATGTTGAATACGGGCTGGGGGGTCGCTGTTTCACAGGTCCAGCGTTGTATGTGAGCGCCTGACAACGAATGGCCAGAGCGAACGGCTAGCTTCATATTCATTAAAAAATGACGCTCCGAATGTGCTGTCGCTGTCCATTCCTTGTTTAAACCCCAGAGTGCTGGCGGCGATCTGTATTAACTAGTTTTTAACCCCTAAACAACCATATTTTTTGAATGTAACATTATACATGTTTTTAGAATCATTTTGTAATATGAATACATTAATCTCAGACCTGTTAGATCAATTCTGCACAAATTTTTTTTACATTTTTTTTTTACTTAAAAATAAATCCTAACATTGCAGAAGTGGTCTCCGAATTTTTGACATTAAAAAAAAAAAATAAAAAAAATAATACCAATTAATTATTATTAATTATAGATTGCTCCATTGAAATGCATTGGACATCGCCAGGGAGCAACAGCTCATACCTGGCGCTGTGAGGGAATTTGCAGCGGCGCTGTTCGGTCCAGGCGGCTTCATGATGAATGCCGCGCTAGCCGTCGCTCTCGCCGGCGCTAGCCTCATTTTGCTTGATAAATGCGTCATTGTGACCGCCGCCGGGCGTACTTGAGTCGGTAGTCGCCGTTAGCTGCCGCTACCTGGCGCTCGTCAGACACTACCTGGCGCTAGCCCGTGATAAATAAGGGCCTTAGTTTACGGCTTTCCATCTCTTGTCGATCGGTGTAATATGTGCTAGCATCAAACACCATAGAACGATGAGGAAAAAAAAAGAAAAAAAAGGAAAAAGCAAACATCCTCCCCTGAGGAAGAAAAAAAAAAAAAAAACGGGGGCAGAAAAGAAGGGACCTTACTAACCTTAACTGCAGCTTTTCAAACCATTAGCAAATATCGATTAAATCCATCAGGTAAAAATGTGCGCACCCAGGGGTCCCACACTACTCTGAATTACTCTAATGTATTATTATGAATAGGAAATTAAAGGAAGTCCCACAACTCCCAAACTACACTCAAAATATATATGGCACCACTGCTTGGAATTTCATCATAAATAAATGTTTATTACAAAAATATCTACACTTAATTTAGACACATTAAAAAACATTTAACACATAACACAAGTCATCAAGGAAGGAGGGAGGGGCTAAAAGATGGTACATCGCTATTCCATGGTCATAAATATAATAATATTAAAAATATAAACAATTTATAATACCAGGCTGGTAATCGTAAAGTGCTCTAGTGCTCATATATATATAAACTCTCAAATAACCTAGTAATCCCTACAACACATAATAAAGTATACAGCAATACAAGTGCAAATAATCCCTAACCTACCATATCAATCCTACCATTACTTAACTGAGGACCAGCTGGGTAAAATGAAAGAAATGCAGATACAAGTACCAAAAAGGATCTTACATGACACAAGACCAAGTAGCCCCCCTCCCGTGCGTCTACGCGTTACGTGACGTCAGAACGCGTCACTTCCTCAGGACAAACACAGTATTATTATGAATAGCTGAAAGATTTTCCATAGCCATGGTATCATTTTAAATTCCCTAAATTGAAGAGTTGGGGTCTTCCAAGCTTTAGCAGTAACCATCTTTGCGGCTGTACAAATATGATAAATTAACTGTCTTTGTTTAGCATTACTGTTTGTAGGGGGGTCATTTAACAAAGCCACCCATGGGTCTAAACTGATCTCCCTATTCAACAATTTACTAATAACTCCAAAAATCGTAATCCAGAATGTTTGTACTATCTTGCATCCCCCCCATATATGCCCATTGGTGCCCAGAACCGTAAACCCTCGAAAGCAATGTCCCTGATCCCCCCCCCCCGGCATATGTGTTAATCATTCCATCTCAAAAAACCTTCAAATTAACTTCTATAGCTGAATAGGATGCTGCCATTCCAAATGATGCTGCTTAAAGTGGACCAACACCCGGCCCTTTTTTTTTTATAATGTCTTTTAAAAATATGGCAAATATGCAGACGGAGCCGTTATAAATATTAAAGAAAAAATAACTTGCTTATAATTCTCCATCGCTGCGTCGCTTCCATTTGAATATCTGGCCGCCATCTTTGATTTGCTTCAAAAAGGAAGAGATCGTTTGACCTCTTCCTAAAGCAAATCTGGCGCATGCGCAGTAGCGCTGATTTGGGTCAGGTGAAGCGCCGCTTGCATCGGGAGCGAGCTGAACCTCACCTGACCTAAATCAGCGCTACAGCGCATGCGCTACCTCCGCCACCCTCCCGCACATGACGGCCGCTACCTCCGCCACCCTCCACAAGACTGCCGCCTACCTCCGCCACCCTCCCGCACATGACGGCCGCTATCTCCGCCACCCTCCCGCACATGACGGCCGCCTACCTCCCCCACCCTCCCGCACATGACGGCCGCTATCTCCGCCACCCTCCCGCACATGACCGCCGCTACCTCCACCACCCTCCCGCACATGACGGCCGCTACCTCCGCCACCCTCGGCCACATGACGGCTGCTACCTCCACCACCCTCCCGCACATGACGGCCGCTACCTCCGCCACCCTCGGCCACATGACGGCTGCTACCTCCACCACCCTCCCGCACATGACGGCCGCCTACCTCCGCCACCCTTCCCGCACATGACGGCCGCTACCTCCGCCACCCTCCCGCACATGACCGCCGCTACCTCCGCCACCCTCCCGCACATGACGGCCGCCTACCTCCGCCACCCTCCCGCACATGACGGCCGCCTACCTCCACCACCCTCCCGCACATGACGGCCGCCTACCTCCGCCACCCTCCCGCACATGACGGCCGCCTACCTCCGCCACCCTCCCACACATGACTGCCGCCTGCCTCCACCACCCTCCCGCACATGACCACCGCTACCTCCGCCACCCTCCCGCACATGACGGCCGCCTACCTCCGCCACCCTCCCGCACATGACCACCGCTACCTCCGCCACCCTCCCGCACATGACCGCCGCCTACCTCCGCCACCCTCCCGCACATGACCACCGCTACCTCCACCACCCTCCCGCACATGACCACCGCTACCTCCGCCACCCTCCCGCACATGACGGCCGCCTACCTCCGCCACCCTCCCGCACATGACGGCCGCCTACCTCCGCCACCCTCCCGCACATGACGGCCGCTACCTCCGCCACCCTCCCGCACATGACGGCCGCTACCTCCGCCACCCTCCCGCACATGACGGCTGCTACCTCCGCCACCCTCCCGCACATGTACTAAACAACGGGACCCTAGATTAGCCCCACAATTACCATCCCAGTGCCGCAGTGCCCGGTGGCGGCTTGTTGGTTTGAGGATCCTATGCTCCATTGATTCGGTGATGTAACTTTAGCTTACTACATCTGAGCCTAATTAACCTTATGCGTTTATTGATGACAGACTGGGGCATGATTTTGCTTTTCACAGCTTTTATGTGGTTGCATATTAGCGATTGCACCAAGCACTTTTAGCACTATAGCACTTTATATTATTAGAGTTTTTTGAGGAGTTAGTATTTATTGTTTTGGTCATTCTGAGGATAAGGAATTTATAGTCAATTATTCACTGTATATTATTATATAAATTGCTCACATTCACAATAATATCTCCAGTCTGGTCTACAGGTTATTATAACATTGCAGCATTAGATTAGTGCTTGATGAATTAGTGCATGTACATATTTTGAGAGCAGATATAGGATAACCCACCACCTCTTTTCTTTTAAATTTGTCTATATATGTTTTTTATCCAGTTTTGTACGTTTATGTAGAGACATTTAATGTATAGATATATTTGTATTGGCATGGATTCACTTTGATAAAATAAATATAAATTTTATAAAATACTTTTGGTGTGCGGCACTGGGATGGTAATTGTGGGGCTAATCTAGGGTCCCGTTGTTTAGTACATTAGTTCAATATACATATATTCCATCTTGCCAGCACCCTGTCGCATCATATAGCTGTGCACACCATCTTTTTCATACCCTCCCGCACATGACCGCCGCCTACCTCCGCCACCCTCCCGCACATGACCGCCGCCTACCTCCGCCACCCTCCCGCACATGACCGCCGCCTACCTCCGCCACCTTCCCGCACATGACCGCCGCCTACCTCCGCCACCCTCCCGCAGATGACCGCCGCTACCTCCGCCACCCTCCCGCACATGGGCCACTCACCCACAGCCACCCTCCCACACATGACGACCGCTACCTCCGCCACCCTCCTGCACATGACTGCCGCAACCTCCGCCACCCTCCCGCACATGGGCCACTCAGCCACCCTGGTTCTGCCACTCACCGACCTGGCCAGTGCTAGGGAGGCCCCGGGCACGCTCACGAATGCGAAGAGAGGCCACGCCCCCACGATGACGTCGGGAGGAACAGAAAGGGAAAACGCGCGAGTGATGAGAAGAAGAAGACGGACAAGACATGCAAATGAACGGACAAGAGCTGGGGGGCGGGACTTCCGGCTGAGATTTTTGAAGAATACAGGCGCTGCGAGGGAGAGAAGGCTGGTAAGTGTCTTTTGTATTAAAGTGATCAGAGACATGTTGTTTTGAAGGGTGTTGGTCCACTTTAAATTGCTTTGTTGGAAATGACTCGGGACAAACATACATTGTGGAATGTAATGTAACCATGTGATGTACCCTTCCGGCCCCTCCCCCTTTTCCCCTTCTGTTCCCCATCCTACTCTTTTGAAAACCAATAAAAATTTGATTATAATAAAATTAGCTTCCCTAAAAAACTCTCCGATGGTTACATTTCGGGGACTTTTTAATGGGCTCCAGAATTTGTGAGGCGGAATCGGGGGGCTCCCATAATAACATGAAAGCCGGAGTCGGAGCGTAATAAATCCAGCGGCGGGCTGGCGGACACAGAGATTGCGCGGGAGGAAGGTGACAACTTTCATTAGCCCCGACGCCGGCGAAGCGAAACGCGCACCGAGCATTGTCGCATTGTCAGCCACTTCCGGAACGGCCGTTAATCCCAGACATTGAAAATGAAGGGTCGGCTCTGAGAAGCTTCATTATAGGAAGCTGAGGAATCCGGGGGGAGAGTCGTTGGAGAGCTTCATGGATGAGACGTGGGCGCGTGACTGGTGGGGGAGGGTGGACTGATCAGCTGCCTATTGGAGATGGTCAGGTGACAGCCACGAAATGTATGTAAGGGGATGGCTTACACTGGCATGATGGGAGAGTCATGGGGTGTAGGTAGGAGGGTGAGGTTGGTTACATTGCTTTGATGGAAGAGTCATGGGATGTAGGTAACGGGATAAGGTTGGTTACATTATTGTGATAGGAGAGTCATGGGGTGTAGGTTAAAGGATAGGGTTGGTTACATTGGCCTGATGGGAGAGTCATCAGGTGTAGGTGGGAGGATGAGGTTGGTTACATTGGTCTGATGGGAGAGTCATGGGGTGTACATTGCTCTAATAGAAGAGTCATGGGGTGTAGATAACAGGATCAGGTTGGATACACTGACCTGATGGGAGAGTGTAGGTAAGAGGGTGGGGTTGGTTAAATTGGTCTGGTGGGAGAGTCATGGTGTGTACATTGCTCTAATGGGAGAGACATGGGGTGGAAATAGAAAAATGAGGTTGGTGACGTTGGTCAGATGGGAGAGTCATCGGGTGTATATAAAAGGATGAGGTTGGTTACATTGGTCTGATGGGAGAGTCATGAGGTGTAGGTAGGAGGGTGGGGTTGGTTACATTGGCCTTATGGGAGAGTTTCCTTATGGGAAAGGTGTCACATAGCTCCTTATTCGGGATGCTCCTGGGGAAAGCTGTAAGCCGGCCCTGGAGCCTTTTAAACTCTAGAGCAGGGTTTTGGTCCCCTTGAAATCGCCCTGACTATAAACAGACCTGTGATTAGGGCTTATACAGGCTAAGTGCTTCAGTTTCCCGGGATTAATGGAACATTTCTCTCTTAAGTGATCCCTCTGATCTTTTGGAGTCTCGCCCCCGCGGGCGGGCTCGCAGCCGGTGTCCCAGATTCTCGCTTCTCTCCTGGTTAAGATATTCACATCGCGATCCCTTCATTTCCATCGGCGTCTCTAATCTCCGGGGACGATGCAGCGCCGAGCTCTTCAATCGTTCGCCCGTCTCTCCGCGGGATTAGATTACGTCCTGCTGCCGCTCGAAACGCGAGCTGCTCCCAGATCACCCGCTCCACTCACCTCTCCGCCATATCTCTCAAGTGTCCCTGATTTGGAGGGACTGTCCCTCTTTTTGAGTCTGTGTCCTCCTGTCCCTCGTTGTTCTCGTTTGTCCCTCTTTGAGGTGTAACATGCAGATCTGCAGCAATAAATGATTCATTTGTCTATTCAAAGTGTTTCTATTGTTGTAACTGTTACAATGTATCTCCTATTCATCCCTCAATGAGGGGGTGTGGCTTCATCTATCCCTCAATGAGGGGGTGTGGCTTTATACACCCCCAATGGGGGGCGTGGCTTCATCCATCCCTCAATGGGGGGCGTGGCTTCATCCATCCCTCAATGAGGGGGCGTGGCTTCTTTTACATATTGTCCCTCTTTGAGGTGTAACATGCAGATCTGCATCAATAAATGATTCATTTCCCTTTTCAAAGTGTTTCTATTGTCATAACTGTTACAGTGCATATCCTATCCATCCCTCAATGAGGGGGCGTGGCTTCATCTATCCTTCAATGAGGGGGCGTGGCTTCATCCATCCCTCAATGAGGGGGCGTGGCTTCTTTTACATATTGTCCCTCTTTGAGGTGTAACATGCAGATCTGCAGCAATAAATGATTCATTTGCCTATTCAAAGTGTTTCTATTGTTGTAACTGTTACAATGTATCTCCTATCCATCAATCAATGAGGGGGTGTGGCTTCATCTATCCCTCAATGAGGGGGCGTGGCTTAATTTACATACTGTCCCACTGAGAGGTGTAACATGCAGATCTGCAGCAATAAATAATTAATTTGCCTATATAAGTGTTTCTATTGGTGTTAACAATTGTCCCTCTTTCCCACCCTGAAAAGTTGGGAGGTATGCTCTCCGCCGTCCCCACGTCACATGTGTGGCCAGTTGTCCAATCACCCGCTTTATGCCGCGCATGCTAATGTTCTGCACGTCGACATAGGAAATGCTGCATCCCCGGCTCCCCTGTGGAGTGAGGCTGGGCATGGCAGCAATGGAGGGGAGGCACCGGGAAAGGTAAGTGGTTGGCGGGCTTGCCTAGGGGCGGTTCACACAGTGGGGCATCCCGAATCAGGCATGGTTGGCTTTTTTAACTTTAGTCTTTTTTAGACCCCAGGGCCGGCTTTGGGGGGGGGGGGGGGGCGAGTGGTCCACTTTAAAGCAGGGCTTCCCGAACTTTACACTGATGTTTGCAGCTGGATTCAATGACAAATCCTGGCTTTTGGTCCACTTTAATGCTGGAGCATTCCTTCAGCAATCTGTAAGTTAAGGAGAAACTACGGAGGCCCAGTAGTCCAAAAGACTCAATTTCCGCCCAAGTACCGCTCCATGGGGCATCCCGAATCTTCATTCTGTCATTCTGCGTAAATCCTCCCAATCCTCCGTTTTACTTACCTGCTCCCAAAGCCCTTGCCGCCTCCCTGCTCGCCTCTAGGTGTGCGCGCTCCCGCGGCAGGCCTTTTTTAAAGTGGACCAAAAATCTATAAGATTCCTGGGCCGATTGATTCCCTCCCCCCGGGGCATCTAAAATGAGGATGCCCCGCTGTGTGATACCCCCCCAGCTCGCCCCGTACACTCACCTTGTTTCCCGGGCCGACGGCAAATGCGCGAGCCGCATCCCCGCTATCCCTCTAGCAGGGTCAGACATTTGTATGTGGCCGGTGTGGGAACGCTCCCTGTCAGAGGGAAGCAGGGGATGCGCCCGCCAGCGCGCTCGGATCCGCTCGCCTCGGCCGGGTGCTGATTGGACGACAGGCCGTGCATGCGCCATAGGACTGCGAAGAGGTGAGTTCGTTCAAGCAATCTGAGGGGTTCCACTCAGCGATCGGGGTGACCCCGGGGGCAAGGACCGCAACCTAGGATAGTGAATAATCCTGGGTTTAGGTCCACTTTAAAGGCCCGCACCAGCTGCTCACAAATGCCTGGCGTGGGTGCGCGCCGTGCTTAAGGTAAAGCAGAAGATCAGGGAGAAGACGAGACCTGGGGGGGGGGCGAGTATGCCGGCCCTGGAGTCTCATAGACAGAAAGTTAAAGGGGGACTCATCCTCCTTTCTAGAATGTCCTTTTTTTTATTAAAGGGGACCTCTAATTATACTATGTAAATGTAATATAGTTATGGGTGAATTCCTAGGTCCAATATGCTTTAAAAAAAAGGGGGAGAATCCTTCATTCATTCATTTTAATATTGCATTAATTTATTCCAGCATGACATTCAGATGTTTTACTAAGAGGGACGTCTTCTTCACTCTAGACTGCATTACTTTATTAAAGGGGACCTCTGGCATTATATACAGATCCTTTCCTATAGTTACATGGGAGTTCCCTATTTAGCTTTAGGGTGTTTTTTTTGTAATTAAAGGGGACCTCTGATATAATATGCACATGTTTTACTATAATTAAAAAGTGATTTCTCATTTAATTTTGCATTACTTTATTAAAGGAGACCTCCAGCATGACATTCAGATGTTTTACTTTGATTAAAGAGGGATGTCTTCTTCACTCTAGACTGCATTACTTTATTAAAGGGGGCCTCTGGCATTATATACAGATCTTTAACTATAATTACATGGGAATTCGTTACTATAGTTACATGGAAATTCCTATTTCGCTTTAGGGTGTTTTTTTTTAATTAAAGGGGGCCTCTGGTATAATATGCAAATGTTTTACTATCATTAAAAAGAGATTCCTCATTATTTTATTCATTCATTCATTATTGTATTCATTATTTTATTAAAGGGGACCTCCAGCAAACCATTCAGATGTTTTATTATGGTTAAAAAGGAATGCCTTCTTCACTCTAGATTGCATTACTTTATTAAAGGGGATCTCTGGCATTATATACAGATTCTTTCCTATAATTACATAGGAATTCCAGTTTCGCTTTAGGGTGTTTTTTTTTTGTAATTAAAGGGGACCTCTATTATACTATATAGATGTTGTAATATAGTTATGGGTGAATTTCTAGGTCCTATATGCTTTAAAAAAAGGGGGGGATTCCTTCTTAGATCTAAAAAGGCTTTTCGTTATTAAAGGGGGCCTCTGGTATGGTATGCAAATGTTTTACTATAATTAAAAAGACATTCCTCATTCATTTTAATATTGCATTATTGTATTAAAGGGGGCTTCTAACATGACATTCAGATGTTTTACTTTGATTAAAGAGGGATGCCTTCTTCACTCTAGACTGCATTGCTTTATTAAAGGGGGCCTCTGGCATTATATACAGATCTTTTACTATAATTACATGGCAATCCTTTTTTCTGTTCATGGTGCTTTTTGTTCTTTTAATTAAAGGGGGCCTCTGGTATAATATGCAAAAATTTTACTATAATTAAAAAGACATTCCTCATTCATTTTAATATTGCATTAATTTATTCTAGCATGACATTCAGATCTTTTACTAAGAGGGACGTCTTCTTCACTCTAGATTGCATTATTTTATTAAAGGGGACCTCTGGCATTATATACAGATCCTTTCCTATAGTTACATGGGAGTTGTTCCCTATTTCGCTTTAGGGTGTTTCTTATTTATGTAATTAAAGGGGACCTCTGGTATAATATGCAAATGTTTTACTATAGTTAAAAAGCGATTTCTCATTTAATTTTGCATTATTTTATTAAAGGAGACCTCCAGCATGACATTCAGATGTTTTACTTTGATTAAAGAGGGTTGCCTTGTCCACTCTAGATTGCACTGCTTTATTAAAGGAGGCCTCTGGCATTATATACAGATCCTTTACTATAGTTACATGGCAATCCTTTTTTCAGTTCATGGTGCTTTTTGTTCTTTTAATTAAAGGGGATCTCTGGTATAATATGCAACAATTTTACTATAATTAAAAAGAGATTCCTCATTCATTTTAATATTGCATTATTTTATTAAAGGGGACCTCCAGCATGACATTCTGATGACTTACTGTAGTCAAAGGGAGATTCTGCTGTCACAAGGAATGGTTTTGTTTTATTAAAGGGGACCTCCAGAATACCATTCAGATGTTGATGTTTTACTATGATTAAACCGGGATGCCTTCTTCACCCTAGATTGCATTATTTTATTAAAGGGGGGCTCTGGCTTTATATACAGATCCTTTCCTATAGTTACATGGGAATTCCTATTTCGCTTCAGGGTGTTTTTTATTTATGTAATTAAAGGGGACCTCTGATATAATATGCAAATGTTTTACTATAATTAAAAAGTGATTCCTCATTCATTTTAATATTGCATTATTGTATTAAAGGGGGCTTCTAGCATGACATTCAGATGTTTTACTGTAGTCAAAGGGAGATTCTGCTGTCACTGTGGAATGGTTTTGTTTTATTAAAGGGGACCTCCAGAATACCATTCAGATGTTGATGTTTTACTATGATTAAACCGGGATGCCTTCTTCACCCTAGATTGCATTATTTTATTTAAGGGGATCTCTGGCTTTATATACAGATCCTTTACTATAGTTACATGGGAATTCCTATTTTGCTTTAGGTTGCTTTTTTTTTAATTAAAGGGGACCTCTGGTATAATATGTAAATGTTTTATTATCATTAAAAATACATTCCTCATTCATTTTAATATTGCATTATTTTATTAAAGGGGGCTTCTAGCAAGACATTCTGATGTTTTACTATGATTAAATAGGGATGCCTTCTTCACTCTAGATTTCATTATTTTATTAAAGGGGGCCTCTGGCATTATATACAGATCCTTTACTATAGTTACATGGGAATTCCTATGCGCTTTTTTTCGTGATTAAAGGGGACCTCTGGTATAATATGCAAATGTTTTACTATAATTAAAAAGAGATTCCTCATTCATTTTAATATTCCATTATTGTATTAAAGGGGGCTTCTAGCTTGACATTCAGAAATGTTACTGTAGTCAAAGGGAGATTCTGCCCTCACTGTGGAATGGCTTTGTTTTATTAAAGGGGACCTCCAGCATGACATTCAGATGTTTTACTATGATTAAAGAGGGATGCCTTCTTCACTCTAGACTGCATTGCTTTATTAAAGGGGGCCTCTGGTATTATATACAGATCTTTTACTATGATTGCATGGGAATTCCTATTTCGCTTTAGGGTGTTTTTTATGTAATTAAAGGGGGCTTCTAACATGACATTCAGATGTTTTACTGTAGTCAAAGGGAGAATTCTGCTGTCATTATGGAATTGTTTGGATTTATTAAAGAGGGCCTCTAACATACCATTCAGATGTTGATGTTTTACTATGATTAAAGAGAGATGCCTTCTTCACTCTAGACTGCATTATTTTATTAAAGGGGGCTTCTGGCATTATATACAGATCCGTTACTATAGTTACATGGGAATTCCTATTTCGCTTTAGGGTGTTTTTTTTTAATTAAAGGGGGCCTCTGGTATAATATGCAAATGTTTTACTATCATTAAAAAGAGATTCCTCATTATTTTATTCATTCATTCATTATTGTATTCATTATTTTATTGAAGGGGGCTTCTAACATGACATTCAGAAATTTTACTGTAGTCAAAGAGAGATTCTGCTGTCACCGTGGAATGATCTTGTTTTATTAAAGGGGACCTCCAGCATGACATTCAGATGTTTTATTGTGTTTAAAAAGGAATGCCTTCTTCACTCTAGATTGCATTATTTTATTAAAGGGGACCTCTGCCATTATATACAGATCCTTTCCTATAGTTACATGGGAAATCCTATTCCGCTTTAGGGTGTTTTTTTGTAATTAAAGGGGACCTCTATTATACTATATAGATGTTGTAATATAGTAATGGGTGAATTTCTAGGTCCTATATGCTTTGAAAAAATAGGCTTTTTGTAATTAAAGGGGACCTCTGGTATAATGTGCAAATGTTTTACTATAATTAAAAAGAGATTCCTCATTCATTTTAATATTGCATTATTGTATTAAAGGGGGCTTCTAACATGACATTCAGATGTTTTACTGTAGTCAAAGGGAGATTCTGCTGTCACTAGGGAATGATTTTGTTTTATTAAAGGGGACCTCCAGCATATTCAGATGTTTTACGATGATTATAGAGGGATGCCTTCTTCACTCTAGATTTCATTATTTTATTAAAGGGGGCCTCTGGCATTATATACAAATCCTTTACTATAGTTACCTGGGAATTTGTATTTCGCTTTAGTGTGTTTTTCATGTAATTAAAGGGGGCCTCTGGTATAATGTACAAATGTTTTACTATAATGAAAAGGAGATTCCTTCTTCACTTTAGGTTGCTTTCTTTTATTAAAGAGGGGATCTAACTTACTATGGAGAGGTACAGAGGTATTAATTCACTCTATCATTTTTTTTAAAGGGGACCTCTAGCATTGTATAATAGTTAACTGTGCTTTTTCTATTCTCTTTCTTTCTCTACATTATTTTCCTAAAGTAGACCTCTGCTCCTTTTTTTTATAATTAACACAATGCTCCGTAGTTTATGGGGCAATTGTCTGCTTAGCACAATCCAGGGGCGGACGAGCCATAGGGAGCACGGGGGGAATTCCTGGTGGGCCGCGCTGCTTTGGGGTTAAACGGGCTCCTCACCCAGAACCTGTGCCTAGAGTTCAGCTTTAAGCTTCCTGTTTCCCAAATCTCCCCTATGCCTGGCTTCATTGTACCCCTCCCCCCCAAGGACACGTTTTGCCCCTGCAGTAATTATTGCCCCAGAATCACAATAATTATTAATAATTATTGCCCCAGAATCACAATAATTATTAATAATTATTGCCCCAGAATCACAACACTCTAGTACCCACCCCTTTAATACTAAAGCTTCATTAGCATCTCTTTAGGAGAAGGCCACGCCCACCCCCCCAGCCAACATCTGCCCTTGCAGTGCTAATCCCTCAGCTGACCAGCTCAGAGGAACCCTGGGGGCGGGGCTGATCATGGGCTGGCTGTGGCTCCGCCCCTGCCTAGAACTACCAAACAAATAAGTCAACTTTTTGGCAAACAAGTGTCGAAAGTGGGTAGTAGGTAGGTGTGTAAGTGGCGGGAGGGGGTTGGGCAGTGGGAGGAGCTCATGTGGTAGGAGGAGCAATGGTAAATGGGGTACAGGCAGTGAAAGGGGTGTAGGTGGTGGGGAGGGGTTTAGGTAATAGGAGGGGCCCCTGCCGTGGGAGGAGCTCAGTGGTGGGAGGAGCATGGATGGTAAATAGCGTGCAGGCAGTGGATGGTGTGTACGTTTTGGGAGGAGTTTAAGGGGAAGAGCATAGGTGGTGGGCGGAGCTCATGTGCTGGGAGGAGTTTAGGTGATAGAAGGTGCACAGGCAATGGAAGGAGCTCATGTGGTGGGAGGAGCTTGGACCACCTGCAATCAGTATAAGGAATCTAAGAGGTGGAAGTTGTGTAGGCAGTGGGAGGGGTTTAGGCAAAGGGAGGAGCATAGGTGGTGGGAGGAGCTTAAATGATAAATAGAATGCAGTTGGTGAAAATGAGTGTAGGAAGTGTGTAGGGGATGGGAGAGACATAAGCAGTGGGAGGAGCTGATGTGGTGGGAGGAGCATCGATGGTAAATGGAGTGCAGGCAGTGGATGGTGTGCAGGCAGTGCAATGAGTGTAGGAAGTAGGTATGTGGCTGGTGGGAGGAGCATATGTGGGGGAGGGGCTTGTGTGGGGTAGGAGCTCATGTGGTGGGAGGGGCCTGACTAGTAAATTGAGTTCAGGCAGTGAAATGAGTGTAGGAAGAAGGTGTGTAGGTGTGGGAGGAGCATATGTGGAGGAGGGGCCTTTGTGGTGGGAGGAGCATGGATGGAAAATGTAGTGTAGTTAATGGACGGCCTGCAGGCGGCAAAATGAGAGTAGGAAGTAGGTGTGTAGAAGGTGGGAGGAGCATATGTATGGGGAGGAGCTCAAGTGATGTGAGGTGCATATGTAGGGGAGGGGCTTAAAGGTGGGAGGAGCATGACTAGTAAATTAAGTTCAGACAGTGAAAAGAGTGTAGGAAGTAGGAGGTGTGCAGGTGGTGGGAGGAGTTTAGGTGAAGGGAAGAGCATAGGTGGGGCTTATTTTCTGGGAGGAGTCTGGGTGATGGGAGGGGCACTAGCAGTGAGATGAGTTAATGTGGTGGGAGGAGCTTGGATAGTAAATGGATTGCAGTCAGTGAAAGGAATCTAAGAAATGGGAGGTGTGTAGGTGGTGGGAGGAGTTTGGGTGAAGGGAGGAGGATCAGTGGTAGGAGGAGCTTGGAAGGTAAATGTTTTTCTGTTTTTCTTTGTCTTTTCTCTGTATATTATCTCTCCTCTCTGAGCAGAATGTCCCCATCTACTGCAGGGTATAAGACCGTAAGCTTCTCGTCATTAAACTGAACTTGTATGATGAAAGCTGTTGTATTCACTATCCCTTCGCGCATCATATGAGTTCCTAACTCGAGCTGCGCACAGACGCACAGACGCTAAACAGGCAGGGGTGCAGGATACCCCAGGGAATTGCCCCAACAGTAGGAAGTGTGTGTATGATGGGAGGGGCATAGGCAGTGGGAGGGGCATAGACCGTGGGGGGGGCTCCGGGGGCAGCGTCTCACCTGTTGCACGATGGTGGTGAGCTCCAGGCACAGTTGGACGATGTTGTTCTTCAGCAGCGAATATTCCGTCACACTGACAAACGGAGACCTGCAGGGGGCAGAAACACACAGCGGGGTCACTGCGGGAACTTAAAGCGGAACAAAACCCATTATGTGTGACATCCCCTGGGATTGGCATAAAATGTACCTTCCCCAAAGCGCATGCGCGGCCCGTGCCAGGCCTATCAGAATGGAGGGGCGTGGCCTGCGGGAGGTGGACCGCTTATCACTCACTTATAGCTTTAAAAGAAGAGAACTTTAGTACGTGTCATCTTCTGTAACAATCAAAGACTTTTCCTAACAATGATACCATGTAACACTGACTGACACCATGTAACACTGACTGACACCATGTAACACTGACTGACACCATGTAACACTGACTGATATCATGTAACACTGACTGACACAATGTAACACTGACTGACACCATGTAACACTGACTGATACCATGTAACACTGACTGACACCATGTAACACTTGCAGATACAATCTAACACTTACTGATACAATGCAACACTGACATGTAACACTTGCAGATACAATGTAACACTGACATCATGTAACACTGACTGACACCATGTAACACTGACTGATATCATGTAACACTGACTGGCACCATGTAACGCTGACTGACACCATGTAACACTGACTGATATTATGTAACACTGACTGACACCATGTAACACTGACTGATATCATGTAACACTGACTGGCACCATGTAACGCTGACTGACACCATGTAACACTGACTGACACCATGTAACACTGACTGATATTATGTAACACTGACTGACACCATGTAACACTGACTGACACCATGTAACACTGACTGATACCATGTAACACTGACTGATATCATGTAACACTGACTGCCACCATGTAACACTGACTGATACCATGTAACACTGACTGACACCATGTAACACTGACTGACACCATGTAACACTGACTGACACCATGTAACACTGACTGATATCATGTAACACTGACTGCCACCATGTAACACTGACTGATACCATGTAACACTGACTGATATCATGTAACACTTACTGATATCATGTAACACTGACTGATATCATGTAACACTGACTGACACCATGTAACACTGACTGACACAATGTAACACTGACTGACACAATGTAACACTGACTGACACCATGTAACACTGACTGATACCATGTAACACTGACTGACACCATGTAACACTGACTGATACCATGTAACACTGACTGATACCATGTAACACTGACTGACACAATGTAACACTGACTGATACCATGTAACACTTACTGATATCATGTAACACTGACTGACACCATGTAACACTGACTGACACCATGTAACACTTACTGATATCATGTAACACTTACTGATATCATGTAACACTTACTGATATCATGTAACACTGACTGACACCATGTAACACTTACTGATATCATGTAACACTGACTGACACCATGTAACACTGACTGACACCATGTAACACTTACTGATATCATGTAACACTTACTGACACCATGTAACACTTACTGACACCATGTAACACTGACTGACACCATGTAACACTGACTGACACAATGTAACACTGACTGATACCATGTAACACTGACTGATATCATGTAACACTGACTGACACCATGTAACACTTACTGATA
Organism: Gastrophryne carolinensis; assembly: GCA_027917425.1. Lineage (NCBI taxonomy): Eukaryota > Metazoa > Chordata > Amphibia > Anura > Microhylidae > Gastrophryne > Gastrophryne carolinensis. Next base: position 1,643,073 of record CM051235.1, read on the forward strand.
TCATGTAACACTGACTGATATCATGTAACACTTACTGACACCATGTAACACTTACTGACACCATGTAACACTTACTGACACCATGTAACACTTACTGACACCATGTAACACTGACTGATATCATGTAACACTGACTGACACCATGTAACACTTACTGATATCATGTAACACTGACTGACACCATGTAACACTGACTGATATCATGTAACACTTACTGATATCATGTAACACTTACTGATATCATGTAACACTGACTGACACCATGTAACACTGACTGATATCATGTAACACTTACTGACACCATGTAACACTGACTGACACCATGTAACACTTACTGATATCATGTAACACTGACTGACACCATGTAACACTGACTGATATCATGTAACACTTACTGACACCATGTAACACTTACTGACACCATGTAACACTTACTGATATCATGTAACACTGACTGACACCATGTAACACTGACTGATATCATGTAACACTTACTGACACCATGTAACACTGACTGACACCATGTAACACTGACTGATATCATGTAACACTGACTGACACCATGTAACACTGACTGACACAATGTAACACTGACTGACACAATGTAACACTGACTGACACAATGTAACACTGACTGACACCATGTAACACTGACTGACACCATGTAACACTGACTGATACCATGTAACACTGACTGATACCATGTAACACTGACTGACACAATGTAACACTGACTGATACCATGTAACACTTACTGATATCATGTAACACTGACTGACACCATGTAACACTTACTGATATCATGTAACACTTACTGACACCATGTAACACTTACTGACACCATGTAACACTGACTGATATCATGTAACACTGACTGACAACATGTAACACTTACTGATATCATGTAACACTGACTGACACCATGTAACACTGACTGATATCATGTAACACTGACTGATATCATGTAACACTTACTGATATCATGTAACACTGACTGATATCATGTAACACTGACTGACACCATGTAACACTGACTGATATCATGTAACACTTACTGATATCATGTAACACTGACTGATATCATGTAACACTGACTGACACCATGTAACACTGACTGACACCATGTAACACTGACTGATATCATGTAACACTGACTGACACCATGTAACACTTACTGATATCATGTAACACTGACTGACACCATGTAACACTGACTGATATCATGTAACACTTACTGATATCATGTAACACTTACTGATATCATGTAACACTGACTGACACCATGTAACACTGACTGATATCATGTAACACTTACTGATATCATGTAACACTGACTGATATCATGTAACACTGACTGACACCATGTAACACTGACTGATATCATGTAACACTTACTGATATCATGTAACACTTACTGATATCATGTAACACTGACTGACACCATGTAACACTGACTGATATCATGTAACACTTACTGATATCATGTAACACTTACTGATATCATGTAACACTGACTGACACCATGTAACACTGACTGATATCATGTAACACTTACTGATACCATGTAACACTGACTGATATCATGTAACACTGACTGACACCATGTAACACTGACTGATATCATGTAACACTTACTGACACCATGTAACACTGACTGATATCATGTAACACTGACTGACACCATGTAACACTTACTGATATCATGTAACACTGACTGACACCATGTAACACTGACTGATATCATGTAACACTTACTGATATCATGTAACACTTACTGATATCATGTAACACTGACTGACACCATGTAACACTTACTGATATCATGTAACACTGACTGACACCATGTAACACTGACTGATATCATGTAACACTTACTGATATCATGTAACACTTACTGATATCATGTAACACTGACTGACACCATGTAACACTTACTGATATCATGTAACACTGACTGACACCATGTAACACTTACTGATATCATGTAACACTGACTGACACCATGTAACACTGACTGATATCATGTAACACTGACTGATATCATGTAACACTGACTGATATCATGTAACACTGACTGACACCATGTAACACTTACTGATATCATGTAACACTGACTGATATCATGTAACACTGACTGACACCATGTAACACTGACTGACACAATGTAACACTGACTGACACAATGTAACACTGACTGACACCATGTAACACTGACTGACACCATGTAACACTGACTGACACCATGTAACACTGACTGATACCATGTAACACTGACTGATACCATGTAACACTGACTGATACCATGTAACACTGACTGACACAATGTAACACTGACTGATACCATGTAACACTTACTGATATCATGTAACACTGACTGACACCATGTAACACTTACTGACACCATGTAACACTGACTGATATCATGTAACACTGACTGACACCATGTAACACTGACTGATATCATGTAACACTTACTGATATCATGTAACACTTACTGATATCATGTAACACTGACTGACACCATGTAACACTGACTGATATCATGTAACACTTACTGATACCATGTAACACTGACTGATATCATGTAACACTTACTGACACCATGTAACACTTACTGACACCATGTAACACTGACTGACACCATGTAACACTGACTGATATCATGTAACACTGACTGACACCATGTAACACTGACTGACACAATGTAACACTGACTGACACCATGTAACACTGACTGATACCATGTAACACTGACTGACACTATGTAACACTGACTGATACCATGTAACACTGACTGACACCATGTAACACTGACTGATACCATGTAACACTGACTGACACAATGTAACACTGACTGATACCATGTAACACTTACTGATATCATGTAACACTGACTGACACCATGTAACACTGACTGACATGAGGAGGCCGATTCATCAATAGCGCCAGGTAGCGACAGATGAGCGACTGTAGCGTGATTTTTTCAGCGCCAGCCAGTATTCGCTGTGCTTGGCCGGCGTTAGCTTGATGACAGCGACTCAGTCGGTGTGCGGTAATGTTGAATACGGGCTGGGGGGTCGCTGTTTCACAGGTCCAGCGTTGTATGTGAGCGCCTGACAACGAATGGCCAGAGCGAACGGCTAGCTTCATATTCATCAAAAAATCACGCTCCGAATGTGCTGTCGCTGTCCATTCCTTGTTTAAACCCCAGAGCGCTGGCGCCGATCTGTATTAACTAGTTTTTAACCCCTAAACAACCATATTTTTTGAATGTAACATTATACATGTTTTTAGAATCATTTTGTTATATGAATACATTAATCTCAGACCTGTTAGATCAATTCTGCACAAATTTTTTTTTTTTTTTTTTTTGACTTAAAAATAAATCCTAACATTGCAGAAGTGTTCTCCGATTTTTTGACATTAAAAAAAAAAAAAAAAAAAAATTATTACCAATTAATCATGAATTATTATAGATTGCTCCATTGAAATGCATTGGACATCGCCAGGGAGCGACAGCTCATACCTGGCGCTGTGAGGGAATTTGCAGCGGCGCTGTTCGGTCCAGGCGGCTTCATGATGAATGCCGAGCTAGCCGTCGCTCTCGCCGGCGCTAGCCTCATTTTGCTTGATAAATGCGTCAATGTGACCGCCGCCGGGCGTACTTGAGTCGGTAGTCGCCGTTAGCTGCCGCTACCTGGCGCTCGTCAGACACTACCTGGCGCTATCGCTTGATGAATAAGGGCACATGTAGCAGTTACTGACACTATGTAACACTTACGTCATGTAACACAGACTGATACATTTGTATCCTTTGCTTTATATACAGATGTTACACCATAAAGACAAGGGGAACTCTCCAGTCTAAAATGACATTATTCTGTTAAAGGGGAACTCTAACTTTACATACAGATGAATTAAAGGAGTTTAAGAGGATTTATCTTCTCAATGTGAAAATATATGAGTCTGATAAAGGTGATTCCAGAAGCTCCACCCACCACATCATGTGACCTGGAATAGGGGTCCTCTTCTGTGTTACACTGTATGTGATACACTGTCATCATGTGACCAGAGCTCTCTCCTTCATTGTCAGTATGACAGTTAGGCCCTTATTCATGAAGGGATAGCGCCAGGTAGCGCCTGTACAGGGGCAGGCAGCGCCAGGTAGCACCAAGTGAACGCCGGACACGGCAGCAATTACACATTTATCAAGCCTAATCTGGTGAGCGACTGGGATAGCGCCATGTAGCGTCTGACTCATCATTATCCCAGGCTCAGCGTACAGCGCCGGCGTTCAGCCTTGCACAGCGCCAGGTATTACCTCTCTCTACCTGTCGCTCTCCCATACATTTCTATTGACGTTCTTTTATTTCTCGTTAAACAGGGTTTTTATTTTATTTTTTTTTTAATCTCAAATAATTCTGTGACCTCTCCTGTCCTAGAAAAAGCCATTTTTGAAAAGATTTTCCATTTTTTATCTATTTCCTCAGAAATGACATCACAGCTCTGCCATTAAAGTGTCATGTTACAATGTTGTTACAATGTAATTCCATATGTTGTCGCTTTGTTACTGGTGGATAGATGCTGAAAAACAGACTTTAATCACACAGCCTCCTGCGCTCTGGGCTTCAGAGAAGCATTTTTCAGCGCCAGAGATTTGTGAGGTTTTTTTTTTTTGCTGAATATGGTGTGAGTCAGTCGCACTGACCAGTCGCTAACATGCGCCTCCCATACAGCGCTGTACTGGTCAAATAGCGACTCATCACAATGTATTCATCATTGCTGCACACCGACTGAGTTGCTAAGAACTAGCGACCCACGGCCGGGCACAGCGACTACTAGCGGGCACTCTGAAAATGCTGCTACAGACGCTCATCTGTCGCTACCTGGCGCTAATAATGAATCAGCCTGTTAGTCTTTCTCCCTTTGTTAGGGGCAGATAGTGATTCATGGAGGCTGCACACTCAGCCCTGGATGCTGTGGGAAGCCCTGGAGGGGCGCATGCGCCTGATGGCAGAATGAGCCTAATCAGATCGGACTGATCCAGGTCACTCCGATCGCCCGCAGCTGCGCGGGGCCGGCACGTACACATCTCATGAATGCCGCGCGCTCGCTCGCGTCCCTCCATTCATCCCGCTGCATATCGCCCCCCCCCGTTCTCCCCATTATGACAGACAATGGCGCGCCCCCGTCACAGCTCCTCACCATGACGATCAAACCGGTCAATCGTGTTACTGGATCATCTCGGGAGAATTAAAGTGGACCAAAAACCAGGATTTTTACTATCTATTCCATTATTAATTATTATTAATATTTTTGTATATTATTGCTAATCGTATATTATATTATATTTATATTTTTTCTGCGCCGCTTAATGCCGTATGAAAATTCCGGAATGGTGGTGAGGGGCCTGCGGATTATATTATATTTATATATTTTTATATTTATTGTATATTATATTATTATTATTATAGCTAATTGTATATTGTATATAATTGTATATATTGTATATTGTATATAGTTGTATATATTGTAAATTGTATATAGTTGTATATATTGTATATAATTGTATATAGTTATTATTATTATTATTACTACGCACTATTTACTTCGATTTAAACTTCTTGGGTTTTGATACTTGCCCCAAATTGGGCTAAATGTGGGTTAACCCCCCTGTTCACCCCAAAACCTAACCTTTTCCTGGTGTCAGTGAGCATGTGCGGGCTCTCGTCCAATCAGCGTCATATGCCGCGCATATTAATGACCAGCATAGGCCTGATAGCACAAAGAGCCCGACATAAGGTAGCGGGAGCGCGCCACAGATCCAGGGGTGGCAGAGATGCAGCCGCAGCTGGTAAGTGATGCTGGGCAATTTTGGGGGATCGCATAGAGGTGCGTCTCTAATAGGGATGCCCCAAGGTTACTCGATCAGCCGGCCGTGGAGTCTTTTAGATTTCAGCCGAACATTCAAGTGGTTGGTCCACATTAAATCACAGTCAGCATTATAAGTGGGCAAAGACCGTCCCTGGAGTCTATGAGACTCCAGGCCCGGCTGATTCCCTATCACCGGGGCATCCCGAATTGGCCCCAGAGTCTATGAGACTCCAGGTCCGGCTGATTCCCTATTCCCAGGGCATCCCGATATGGCCCTGGAGTCTATAATACTCCAGACGGGGCTGATTCCTTATCCTTGGGGCATCCTGAACTGGCCCTGGAGTCTATGAGACTCCAGGTCCGACAGATTCCCTATCCCCGGGGCATCCCAAACTGGCCCCGGAGTCTATGAGACTCCAGGTCCGGCTGATTCCTTATCCCCAGGGCATCTTGAACTGACCCCGGAGTCTATGAGACTCCAGCTCCGGCTGATTCCCTATCCCCAGGGCATCCCAAACCGGCCCTGGTATCTATAAGTCTCCAGGCCCGGCTGATTCCCTATTACCGGGGCATCTCTAACTGGCCCCGGAGTCTATGAAACTTTAGGTCCTGCTGATTCTCTATCCCCAGGGCATCCCAAACCGGCCCTGGTAGCTATAAGTCCCTATCCCTGGGGCGTCCCGAACCGGCCCCAGATTCTATGAGACTCCAGGCCCGGCTGATTCTCTCTCCCAGGGCATCCCGGACTGGCCCTGGAGTCATAACAATGAACCAAAACCCACCCTGGAGTCTATGAGACTATGAAGAATAGACAGCGAACCCCGTGAGCTTACACTCTAGCCTATGCTTTCAGTGTATATAAGCATTGCTAACAACTTCCGTGGCACAGTACAAGCACAGGTCTTCCCCATTGGGGCGGAGTTACCTGTCCAGCCAGGCCAGCAGGTTCTTGGCGGCCCCGATCAGATCCACTACCGAGGTGAGGAAGTCGTTGGGGAGCCTTCGGGACGCCCGGCCGTCGTAGTGCCCGCTCCGCCGCCGCCCGGTGATGAAGTTCTGCAGGTTCTTGGCCGACGAGTTCAGCTTGTGGGAGAGCGTGCGAAGGTTCTCTGTTTCCAGGCCATAATTCTGCCGGAGAGAGGGAGAGAGACAATGTGAGGGGAATCCAGGGCCAACCATCAGCAGGGTCAGGGTGAGGTCACATGACCGATCCTTCTCTGCACATGAGAGAGCTGGCCGGCCCTTATACTGAGATTTATATGGAGGGACGGGCGGCTTTCTGCAGGGTCAGGGTGAGGTCACATGAAACTGTTTAGACCCTTTCAACTTAATTTAGACAACAAAAGCAGCAAAACTATAGAGATTTTCGTTACATTGCTACACTTGGGGGCTCGTCCGGATCCGGAAGTGGAAATGTTTCATAGGATATTTAAGGAAAATCACTGTAAAAAAATATACTTCTGAAACTGTTTAGATCATTTCAACTTTATTTTATCCAAAAAAGGAGCAAGGCTGTAGAGAATTTAGTAAATTTAGACCAATCGCTACACTTGGGGGCTCGACCGAGATGGCAAAGAGTTACAAGCAAAACCTCCCACTGTCTTTAGGTTGCCTTGTCTTGCAAAAATTTGCAGTTATTTTGTGGTACCTTTGTCTAGTGGAAGTTTAGTAAGAGATTTTAAAAAATGGAATAGTAAAAAAATAGACACACTCGAAACTGTTTAGACAAAAAAAAGCAGCAAAACTATAAAGATCTTCGTTACGTTTGCACCAAGCGCTACACTTGGGGGCTCGTCCGGGATTGGAAGTGGAAATGTTTCGTAGGATATTTAAGGTAAATCATTGTAAAATATATATACTTCTCAAACTGTTTAGATTATTTCAACTTTATTTTATACAAAACAGGAGCAAGGCTGTAGAGAATTTAGTAAATTTAGACCAATCGCTACACTTGGGGGCTCGACCGAGATGGCAAAGAGTTACAAGCAAAACCTCACGCTGTCTTTAGGTTGCCTTGTCTTGCAAAAATTTGCAGTTATTTTGTGGTACCTTTGCCTAGTGGAAGTTTAGTAAGAGATTTAAAAAAATGGAATAGTAAAAAAATAGACACACTCGAAACTGTTTAGACAAAAAAAGCAGCAAAACTATAAAGATCTTCGTTACGTTTGCACCACACTTGGGGGCTCGTGCGCTACACTTGGGGGCTCGTCCGGGATCCGGAAGTGGAAATGTTTCGTAAGATATTTAAGGTAAATCATTGTAAAATATGCATACTTCTAAAACTGTTTAGATTATTTTAACTTTATTTTATACAAAACAAGAGCAAGGCTGTAGAGAATTTAGTAAATTTAGACCAATCGCTACACTTGGGGGCTCGCCCGGGATGGCAAAGAGTTACAAGCAAAATCTAACGCTGTTTTCAGGTTGCCTTGTCTTGCAAAAATTTGCAGTTATTTTGTGGTACCTTTGCCAAGTGGAAGTTTAGTAAGAGATTAAAAAATTTTAATTGTAAAAAATTATGCAAATCTAAAACTAATTAGACTCTTTCAACTTAATCTAGACAACAAAAGCAGCAAAACCATAGAGATTTTCGTTACATTGCAACAAACGCTACAATTGGGGGCTCGTCCGGGATTGGAAGTGGAAATGTTTCGTAGAATATTTTTAAGGAAACCATTTATAAAAAATATACACTTCCAAAACTGTTTAGATTATTTCAACAGAAAGCCTGTAGAATATCAAGTAAATTTAGACCAAACACTACACTTGGGGGCTCATCCGGGATCGGAAGTGAAAATGTTTCATAGGATATTTATGGGAAATCATTTGTAAAATATATATATATATATATATATATACTTCCAAAAACTGTTTACATTATTTTATACAAAACAGGAGCAAGGCTGTAGAGAATTCAGTAAATTTAGATGTTACACTTGGGGGCTCGTCCGGGATGCCAAAGATTTACAAGCGAAACCTCACACTGTTTTTAGGTTGCCTTGTCTTGCAAAAATTATTAGGGTATAAGGGATGATACAGGAGAAGAAGAGCTTACACTCCAAAAACTGTTTACATTATTTTATACAAAACAGGAGCAAGGCTGTAGAGAATTCTGTAAATTTAGACAAAATGCTACACTTGGGGGCTCGTCCGGGATGGCAAAGATTTACAAGCGAAACCTCACGCTGTTTTTAGGTTGCCATGTCTTGCAAAAATTTGCCATTGTAGTTGTGGGCCCTTAACTAGTGGAACATTTTGTGGGATATTTGCCCCCCCCCCCACTGGAGGCCCATAGGGGGGTCCTTTACAGCCATAAGGATATTTGTTGGGCAGAGGAAGCTTTTATGGATCAAGTGCTTTCCATGTATTGGGGTATTATTGGCTTTTAATGGATTAATAGGGATTTTCCTTTAAATTGGTATTTTATGAATGGATATTAAGGGATTAATAGGGATTTATGAATAGATGGTAATGACCTGCACCGAGGGGTAGGTATTGGTTTGGGCAAAATCTAAGGATAAGGAGATTTCTTCTTTTATTATACTGATCTTAATAGCTGCATGATATCTTAATAAAATATTCCTTATAATGAGATAGTGATACTGTAGGGGTGGGGCTGAGGTTTCCCAGCCAATGGATGAAGCAGGAGGGCCATTGAGGGGCGGAGACACACATCCTGTAGGTTTTTCAGATGAACACACTGACCTCTCTGCCATTGTCTTAGATGTTGGTTTTGTTGTTTTCCGTGTTTCCCAGAGTTCTTCTTTAATAAAGAAGATCTATAAATAGATGGGGGCGGAGCTAGGGAAGTATGGCATTTATGTAAGCGTCCATGGTGCAATTAATGGCGCTTTTGCCGCCCGGAGCCGCCTCCAGAACACGGACATATTTACCCTCTGCAGCGATGCATCTGCTGCGTGCGTAGCTGCGAGCGCCCCTGCAGCGATCCTCCCCTCCAATATTATTAGCAGGAGAAGTGTCATTCTTCCCCGCGACCCCCGACCCCGCGAGATACTAAGAGCTCCGGCCTGACAAGTGTGACATCCACGATGAGATGGACGCCATAAATTATACATGTGTTCCCGGAACGCCGAACGGATGCATCGTAAGTGATCCCAAATAGATGAGCGCCGGGGGGATGGAGCGCCACTCCCCCGCACTTCACATTGTGACACTAAAATAATTATATTGAGTCAGCAGAAAATGAGAATTGACAACGTCGCAACCGGGAACTGCGACCGCAACCGGAGAAATTCTAATGCTGCAAACGTCTGGCGCTCACTGCGATGGGGGGGGAACCGATCTGCCAATCAATACAGGAAGAGAAGAGCTTACACTCTATTAGGGTATAAGGGAGGATACAGGAGGAGAAGAGCTTACACTCTATTAGGGTATAAGGGAGGATACAGGAGGAGAAGAGCTTACACTCTATTAGGGTATAAGGGAGGATACAGGAGGAGAAGAGCTTACACTCTATTAGGGTATAAGGGAGGATACAGGAGGAGAAGAGCTTACAATCTATTAGGGAATAAGGGAGGATACAGGAGGAGAAGAGCTTACACTCTATT
>CM051235.1:1661014-1686729 GCA_027917425.1 Gastrophryne carolinensis
AGAATAGAGGAGGAGGAAGAGGAGAGGAGAAGGAAGAATAGAGGAGAAGGAAGAGGAGAGGAGAAGGAAGAATAGAGGAGAAGGAAGAGGAGAGGAGAAGGAAGAATAGAGGAGAAGGAAGAGGAGAGGAGAAGGAAGAGGAGAGAAGGAAGAGGAGAGGAAAGATTACACATTGTATGGGTAAATTCTGCGCGCCACCGCCGCTGGGACTGCGCCAAGACACCGGAGGAGAGCGGCATGGACAGATGGATTTATAGGAGAAAGAAGAGGAGAGGAGAAGGAAGCGGAGAGGAGAAGGAGAGAGGAAGAGAAGGAAGAGGAGATGAGAAGGGAAAGGAGACGAAAAGGAAGAATAGAGTAGAGGAGAAGGAGGAATAGAGGAAAAGGAAGATGAGGGGAGAAGGAAGAATAGAGGAGAAGGAAGAGGAGAGGAGAAGGAGGAGGAAGAGAAGGAAGAGGAGATGAGAATTGAGAGGGGAGAAAAGGGAAGAATAGAGGAGAGGAGAAGGAGGAATAGAGGAGAAGGAATAGGAGAGGAGAAGGAAGAATAAAGAAGGAAGAGGAGAAGGGAGAATAGAGGAGAAGGAAGGGGAGAGGAGAAGGGAGAATAGAAGAGAAGGAAGAGGAAGAAAAGGAAGAGAAGAGGAGAATGAAGAATAGAAGAGAAGGAAGAGGAAGAGAATAAAGAATAGAAGAGAAGGAAGAGGAGAAGGAAATGAAGAGGAGAAGGGAGAATATAGGAGTAAGAAGAATAGAGGTGAAGGAAGAGGAGAGGAGAAGGGAGAATAGAAGAGGAGGAAGAGAAGAAAGAGGAGAAGGAAGAATAGAAGAAAAGGAAGAGGAGAGGAGAGGAGAAGGAAGAATAGAGGAGAAGGAATAATAGAGAGGACAGAGGAGAAGGAAGAATAGAGGAGAAGGAAGAATAGAGAAGGAAGAAGAGAAGAGAGGAGAAGAGAAGGAAGAATAGAGGAGAAGGAATAATAGAGACGACAGAGGAGAAGGAAGAATAGAGGAGAAGGAAGAGGAGAGGAGAGGAGAAGGAAGTATAGAGAAGGAAGAAGAGAGGAGAAGAGAAGGAAGAATAGAGGAAAAGGAAGAGGAGAGGAGAAGGAAGAATAAAGAAGGAAGAGGAGAAGGGAGAATAGAGGAGAAAGAAGAATAGAGGATAAGGAAGAGCAAGAGAATAAAGAATAGAAGGAGAAGGAAGAGGAGAAGGAAATGAAAAGGAGAAGAAAGAGGAAGAGAAGGAAGTATAGAAGAGAAGGAAGAGGAGAGAAGAGAAGAAGGAAGAGGAGAAGGAAGAATAGAAGAAAAGGAAGAGGAGAGGAGAAGAGAAGGAAGTATAGAGAGGGAAGAAGAGAGGAGAAGAGAAGGAAGAATAGAGGAAAAGGAAGAGGAGAGGAGAAGGAAGAGGAGAGGAGAATGGACAATAGGAGAGAAGGAAGCGGAAGAAAAGGAAGAGGAGAGGCGAATGAAGAATAGAAGAGAAGGAAGAATAGAGGATAAGGAAGAGGAAGAGAATAAAGAATAGAAGGAGAAGGAACAGGAGAAGGAAATGAAAAGGAGAAGGAAGAGGAAGAGAAGGAAGAATAGAAGAAAAGGAAGAGGCGAGGAGAAGGAAGAGGACAGGAAAGATTAGACATTGTATCTGGAAATTCTGCGCGCCAAGGCACCGGAGACCAGACGAGATACGGATTTAAAGATGAAGTTAATAGAGGGGCCTACAGGAGGCTTAGGGGGCGGCGCTCACCTATTGGGCTCAGGGCCATTCAATGCAGGTTCTGTGTGAGGATGGGAGAGAGGGTGCAGGGGGTTAAATGCAGAGTCGCGGGCTCCGGAGTCACATGACCACAGCAGAGGAAGCTGGGAAATCTGCTGACAGATGCGAGACGCGTGGACGGCATTTGACTCCTTGCGCGCTCTCCCTCCTTCACATACACACCGCTCGCTTCCTTCTGATTGGTGACACTAAAGCACAACTAAAGGGAATGTTTGTCCCATTTCTTACTACATACAAATAATAATCTTTACTTATATAGCGCCGACATATTGCGTAGCGCTTTACAGTTAGAGGCTATATAGCAGTAATGGCGTGCTCTACAGCGCCCCCTGGCAGGTGGACTCACTAATCACAGGCATAGGGTTACTTAACCCGGACCTTCACCATGATTTATTGAAAAGCCCAAACCCTTATATAACGATTCCCCAGCATCTAAAATTAATATATTTTAAGTTTTTAGTCACTTACTTATTATTCTTTCCCCCACTGGGCTGCAACTCTGTTCAGGACTCTAGGATACGGGCGCCGCCATCTTGACTCATCACACTTACTGAGGAGAGGAGAGTGGGATAAACTGCAGGGGGCTGAGTAATAGCTGTGCTTTCCTCAGACAGAGCAGAGCTGGGGTCAGGGAAAGGTCAGCAATCCCAGAATGCAGAGCAGCACAGTCAGAAGACACTTGAGCCGCCATCTTGGATGTTTAAAGGCTCATAACATGCAGTAGATGCAGGTAGGATGATTTTTAATGTGGACAATCTGTATGTACAGGGTGTGGGAAACATATAAGATAGGCTCTTATTCAGAGTGAAGGTCCGGATTAATGTGAGCAATCTGTATGTACAGGGTGTGGGAAACATATAAGATAGGCTCTTATTCAGAGTGAAGGTCCGGATTAATGTGAGCAATCTGTATGTACAGGGTGTGGGAAACATATAAGATAGGCTCTTATTCAGGGTGAAGGTCCGGATTAATGTGAGCAATCTGTATGTACAGGGTGTGGGAAACATATAAGATAGGCTCTTATTCAGGGTGAAGGTCTGGATTAATGTGAGCAATCTGTATGTACAGGGTGTGGGAAACATATAAGATAGGCTCTTATTCAGGGTGAAGGTCCGGATTAATGTGAGCAATCTGTATGTACAGGGTGTGGGAAACATATAAGATAGGCTCTTATTCAGGGTGAAGGTCCGGATTAATGTGAGCAATCTGTATGTACAGGGTGTGGGAAACATATAAGATAGGCTCTTATTCAGGGTGAAGGTCCGGATTAATGTGAGCAATCTGTATGTACAGGGTGTGGGAAACATATAAGATAGGCTCTTATTCAGGGTGAAGGTCCGGATTAATGTGGGCAATCTGTATGTACAGGGTGTGGGAAACATATAAGATAGGCTCTTATTCAGGGTGAAGGTCCGGATTAATGTGAGCAATCTGTATGTACAGGGTGTGGGAAACATATAAGATAGGCTCTTATTCAGGGTGAAGGTCCGGATTAATGTGGGCAATTTGTATGTACAGGGGGGAAACATATAAGATAGGCTCTTATTCAGGGTGAAGGTCCGGATTAATGTGAGCAATCTGTATGTACAGGGTGTGGGAAACATATAAGATAGGCTCTTATTCAGGGTGAAGGTCCGGATTAATGTGAGCAATCTGTATGTGCAGGGTGTGGGAAACATATAAGATAGGCTCTTATTCAGGGTGAAGGTCCGGATTAATGTGGGCAATCTGTATGTACAGGGGGGAAACATATAAGATAGGCTCTTATTCAGGGTTAAGGTCCGGATTAATGTGAGCAATCTGTATGTACAGGGTGTGGGAAACATATGAGATAGGCTCTTACTCAGGGTGAGGGTCCGGATTAATGTGAGCAATCTGTATGTACAGGGTGTGGGAAACAGATAAGATAGGCTCTTATTCAGGGTGAAGGTCCGGATTAATGTGAGCAATCTGTATGTACAGGGTGTGGGAAACATATAAGATAGGCTCTTACTCAGGGTGAGGGTCTGGATTAATGTGGGCAATCTGTATGTACAGGGGGGAAACATACAAGATAGGCTATTATTCAGGGTGAGGGTCCGGATTAATGTGAGCAATCTGTATGTACAGGGTGTGGGAAACATATAAGATAGGCTCTTATTCAGAGTGAAGGTCCGGATTAATGTGGGCAATCTGTATGTACAGGGTGTGGGAAACATATAAGATAGGCTCTTATTCAGAGTGAGGGTCCGTATTAATGTGAGCAATCTGTATGTACAGGGTGTGGGAAACATATAAGATAGGCTCTTATTCAGGGTGAAGGTCCGGATTAATGTGAGCAATCTGTATGTACAGGGTGTGGGAAACATATAAGATAGGCTCTTATTCAGGGTGAAGGTCCGGATTAATGTGAGCAATCTGTATGTACAGGGTGTGGGAAACATATAAGATAGGCTCTTATTCAGGGTGAAGGTCCGGATTAATGTGAGCAATCTGTATGTACAGGGTGTGGGAAACATATAAGATAGGCTCTTATTCAGGGTGAAGGTCCGGATTAATGTGAGCAATCTGTATGTACAGGGTGTGGGAAACATATAAGATAGGCTCTTATTCAGGGTGAAGGTCCGGATTAATGTGAGCAATCTGTATGTACAGGGTGTGGGAAACATATAAGATAGGCTCTTATTCAGGGTGAAGGTCCGGATTAATGTGGGCAATTTGTATGTACAGGGGGGAAACATATAAGATAGGCTCTTATTCAGGGTGAGGGTCCAGATTAATGTGAGCAATCTGTATGTACAGGGTGTGGGAAACATATAAGAGACTCTTATTCAGGGTGAAGGTCCGGATTAATGTGGGCAATCTGTATGAACAGGGTGTTCACGCACCTCTGCCCGGTTCTACGGCGCATGTGCGGCCTTACGTCCAATCAGCGCGCTCGGAGCCGCTGACATCACGTCGTCTAAGCTTCATCTAAGGCCAGTGGCTTTAAGTGTGCTGACAGCCGCATCCCCCGCTTCCCTCTAACAGGGGGCGTGGCCATTCACAAATGCCTGGGATAGCGGGGATGCAGCCACGGCTTGGACCGGGAAGCAAGGTAAGTGTATGGGGCGACCTTTTGGATGCCCCAGGGGGAAGGGGATTGATCGGTCCAGGAATCTTATAGATTCCCAGGCTGTTCACTGTGGTCTACTTTAATGGGAAATACTGTTTGGATGGGTTGGAAAAGAAGAGGAGGATGAGCAGGAAGAAGAAGAGGAGGAGAGCAGGAAGAGAAGAGGAGGATGAACAGGAAGAGAAGAGGAGGATGAGCAGGAAGAAGAAGAGGAGGATGAACAGGAAGAAGAAGAGGAGGAGAGCAGGAAGAGAAGAGGAGGATGAACAGGAAGAGAAGAGGAGGATGAGCAGGAAGAAGAAGAGGAGGATGAACAGGAAGAAGAAGAGGAGGAGAGCAGGAAGAGAAGAGGAGGATGAACAGGAAGAGAAGAGGAGGATGAGCAGGAAGAAGAAGAGGAGGATGAACAGGAAGAGAAGAGGAGGATGGGCAGGAAGAGAAGAGGAGGATGAGCAGGAAGAGAAGAGGAGGATGAACAGGAAGAAGAAGAGGAGGATGAGCAGGAAGAGAAGAGGAGGATGAGCAGGAAGAGAAGAGGAGGATGAGCAGGAAGAGAAGAGGAGGATGAACAGGAAGAAGAAGAGGAGGATGAGCAGGAAGAGAAGAGGAGGATGGGCAGGAAGAGAAGAGGAGGATGAGCAGGAAGAGAAGAGGAGGATGAGCAGGAAGAGAAGAGGAGGATGGGCAGGAAGAGAAGAGGAGGATGAGCAGGAAGAGAAGAGGAGGATGGGCAGGAAGAGAAGAGGAGGATGAGCAGGAAGAGAAGAGGAGGATGAGCAGGAAGAGAAGAGGAGGATGAACAGGAAGAAGAAGAGGAGGATGAGCAGGAAGAGAAGAGGAGGATGAGCAGGAAGAGAAGAGGAGGATGAGCAGGAAGAGAAGAGGAGGATGAGCAAGAAGAGAAGAGGAGGATGAGCAGGAAGAGGAGGATGAGCAGGAAGAGAAGAGGAGGATGAACAGGAAGAAGAAGAGGAGGAGAGCAGGAAGAGAAGAGGAGGATGGGCAGGAAGAGAAGAGGAGGATGAGCAGGAAGAGAAGAGGAGGATGAACAGGAAGAAGAAGAGGAGGATGAGCAGGAAGAAGAAGAGGAGGATGAACAGGAAGAAGAAGAGGAGGAGAGCAGGAAGAGAAGAGGAGGATGGGCAGGAAGAGAAGAGGAGGATGAGCAGGAAGAAGAAGAGGAGGATGAACAGGAAGAAGAAGAGGAGGATGGGCAGGAAGAGAAGAGGAGGATGGGCAGGAAGAGAAGAGGAGGATGAGCAGGAAGAGAAGAGGAGGATGAACAGGAAGAAGAAGAGGAGGATGAGCAGGAAGAGAAGAGGATAATGGGCAGGAAGAGAAGAGGAGGATGAGCAGGAAGAAGAAGAGGAGGAGAGCAGGAAGAGAAGAGGAGGATGGGCAGGAAGAGAAGAGGAGGATGAGCAGGAAGAGAAGAGGAGGATGAACAGGAAGAAGAAGAGGAGGATGAGCAGGAAGAGAAGAGGATGATGGGCAGGAAGAGAAGAGGAGGATGAGCAGGAAGAGAAGAGGAGGATGAGCAGGAAGAGAAGAGGAGGATGAGCAGGAAGAGAAGAGGAGGATGAGCAGGAAGAGAAGAGGAGGATGAGGCAGGAAGAGAAGAGGAGGATGAGCAGGAAGAGAAGAGGAGGATGAACAGGAAGAAGAAGAGGAGGAGAGCAGGAAGAGAAGAGGAGGATGGGCAGGAAGAGAAGAGGAGGATGAGCAGGAAGAGAAGAGGAGGATGAACAGGAAGAAGAAGAGGAGGATGAGCAGGAAGAAGAAGAGGAGGATGAACAGGAAGAAGAAGAGGAGGAGAGCAGGAAGAGAAGAGGTGGATGGGCAGGAAGAGAAGAGGAGGATGAGCAGGAAGAAGAAGAGGAGGAGAGCAGGAAGAGAAGAGGAGGATGGGCAGGAAGAGAAGAGGAGGATGAGCCGGAAGAGAAGAGGAGGATGAGCAGGAAGAGAAGAGGAGGATGAACAGGAAGAAGAAGAGGAGGATGAGCAGGAAGAGAAGAGGATGATGGGCAGGAAGAGAAGAGGAGGATGAGCAGGAAGAGAAGAGGAGGATGAGCAGGAAGAGAAGAGGAGGATGAGCAGGAAGAGAAGAGGAGGATGAGCAGGAAGAGAAGAGGAGGATGAGCAGGAAGAGAAGAGGAGGATGAGCAGGAAGAGAAGAGGAGGATGAACAGGAAGAAGAAGAGGAGGAGAGCAGGAAGAGAAGAGGAGGATGGGCAGGAAGAGAAGAGGAGGATGAGCAGGAAGAGAAGAGGAGGATGAACAGGAAGAAGAAGAGGAGGATGAGCAGGAAGAAGAAGAGGAGGATGAACAGGAAGAAGAAGAGGAGGAGAGCAGGAAGAGAAGAGGAGGATGGGCAGGAAGAGAAGAGGAGGATGAGCAGGAAGAAGAAGAGGAGGAGAGCAGGAAGAGAAGAGGAGGATGGGCAGGAAGAGAAGAGGAGGATGAGCAGGAAGAGAAGAGGAGGATGAACAGGAAGAAGAAGAGGAGGATGAGCAGGAAGAGAAGAGGATGATGGGCAGGAAGAGAAGAGGAGGATGAGCAGGAAGAAGAAGAGGAGGAGAGCAGGAAGAGAAGAGGAGGATGGGCAGGAAGAGAAGAGGAGGATGAGCAGGAAGAGAAGAGGAGGATGAACAGGAAGAAGAAGAGGAGGATGAGCAGGAAGAGAAGAGGATGATGGGCAGGAAGAGAAGAGGAGGAGAGCAGGAAGAAGAAGAGGAGGATGAGCAGGAAGAGAAGAGGAGGATGAGCAGGAAGAGAAGAGGAGGATGAGCAGGAAGAGAAGAGGAGGATGAGCAGGAAGAGAAGAGGAGGGTGAGCAGGAAGAAGAAGAGGAGGATGAGCAGGAAGAGAAGAGGAGGGTGAGCAGGAAGAGAAGAGGAGGATGAGCAGGAAGAGAAGAGGAGGATGAGCAGGAAGAGAAGAGGAGGATGAGCAGGAAGAGAAGAGGAGGAGAGCAGGAAGAGAAGAGGAGGATGAACAGGAAGAAGAAGAGGAGGATGAGCAGGAAGAGAAGAGGAGGATGAGCAGGAAGAGAAGAGGAGGATGAGCAGAAAAAGAAGAGGAGGATGAGCAGAAAGAGAAGAGGAGGATGAACAGGAAGAAGAAGAGGAGGAGAGCAGGAAGAGAAGAGGAGGATGGGCAGGAAGAGAAGAGGAGGATGAGCAGGAAGAGAAGAGGAGGATGAACAGGAAGAAGAAGAGGAGGATGAGCAGGAAGAAGAAGAGGAGGATGAACAGGAAGAAGAAGAGGAGGAGAGCAGGAAGAGAAGAGGAGGATGGGCAGGAAGAGAAGAGGAGGATGAGCAGGAAGAGAAGAGGAGGATGAGCAGGAAGAGAAGAGGAGGATGAACAGGAAGAAGAAGAGGAGGATGAGCAGGAAGAGAAGAGGATGATGGGCAGGAAGAGAAGAGGAGGATGAGCAGGAAGAAGAAGAGGAGGATGACAGGAAGAAGAAGAGGAGGAGAGCAGGAAGAGAAGAGGAGGATGGGCAGGAAGAGAAGAGGAGGATGAGCAGGAAGAAGAAGAGGAGGAGAGCAGGAAGAGAAGAGGAGGATGGGCAGGAAGAGAAGAGGAGGATGAGCAGGAAGAGAAGAGGAGGATGAACAGGAAGAAGAAGAGGAGGATGAGCAGGAAGAGAAGAGGATGATGGGCAGGAAGAGAAGAGGAGGATGAGCAGGAAGAGAAGAGGAGGATGAGCAGGAAGAGAAGAGGAGGATGAGCAGGAAGAGAAGAGGAGGATGAGCAGGAAGAGAAGAGGAGGATGAGCAGGAAGAGAAGAGGAGGATGAACAGGAAGAAGAAGAGGAGGAGAGCAGGAAGAGAAGAGGAGGATGGGCAGGAAGAGAAGAGGAGGATGAGCAGGAAGAGAAGAGGAGGATGAACAGGAAGAAGAAGAGGAGGATGAGCAGGAAGAAGAAGAGGAGGATGAACAGGAAGAAGAAGAGGAGGAGAGCAGGAAGAGAAGAGGAGGATGGGCAGGAAGAGAAGAGGAGGATGAGCAGGAAGAGAAGAGGAGGATGAGCAGGAAGAGAAGAGGAGGATGAGCAGGAAGAGAAGAGGAGGATGAGCAGGAAGAGAAGAGGAGGATGAACAGGAAGAAGAAGAGGAGGATGAGCAGGAAGAAGAAGAGGAGGATGAACAGGAAGAAGAAGAGGAGGATGAACAGGAAGAAGAAGAGGAGGATGAGCAGGAAGAGAAGAGGAGGAGAGCAGGAAGAGAAGAGGAGGATGAACAGGAAGAAGAAGAGGAGGATGAGCAGGAAGAGAAGAGGAGGATGAACAGGAAGAAGAAGAGGAGGATGAGCAGGAAGAGAAGAGGAGGATGAACAGGAAGAAGAAGAGGAGGATGAGCAGGAAGAGAAGAGGAGGAGAGCAGGAAGAGAAGAGGAGGATGAGCAGGAAGAAGAAGAGGAGGATGAGCAGGAAGAGAAGAGGAGGATGAACAGGAAGAAGAAGAGGAGGATGAGCAGGAAGAGAAGAGGAGGATGAGCAGGAAGAAGAAGAGGAGGGTGAGTAGGAAGAGAAGTGGAGGATGAACAGGAAGAAGAAGGGGAGGATGAGCAGGAAGAGAAGAGGAGGATGAACAGGAAGAAGAAGCGGAGGATGAGTAGGAAGAGAAGACGAGGATGAACAGGAAGAAGAAGAGGAGGATGAGCAGGAAGAGAAGAGGAGGATGAACAGGAAGAAGAAGAGGAGGATGAGCAGGAAGAGAAGAGGAGGATGAACAGGAAGAAGAAGAGGAGGGTGAGCAGGAAGAGAAGAGGAGGATGAACAGGAAGAAGAAGAGGAGGATGAGCAGGAAGAGAAGAGGAGGATGAACAGGAAGAAGAAGAGGAGGATGAGCAGGAAGAGAAGAGGAGGAGAGCAGGAAGAGAAGAGGAGGATGAGCAGGAAGAAGAAGAGGAGGGTGAGCAGGAAGAGAAGAGGAGGATGAGCAGGACGAGAAGAGGAGGATGAGCAGGAAGAGAAATGGAGGATGAACAGGAAGAAGAAGAGGAGGATGAGCAGGAAGAGAAGAGGAGGAGAGCAGGAAGAGAAGAGGAGGATGAGCAGGAAGAAGAAGAGGAGGGTGAGCAGGAAGAGAAGAGGAGAATGAGCAGGAAGAGAAGAGGAGGATGGGCAGGAAGAAGAAGAGGAGGGTGAGCAGGAAGAGAAGAGGAGGATGAGCAGGAAGAGAAGAGGAGGATGAGCAGGAAGAAGAAGAGGAGGATGGGCAGGAAGAGAAGAGGAGGATGAGCAGGAAAAAGAAGCGGAGGATGGGCAGGTAGAGAAGAGGAGGATGGGCAGGAAGAGAAGAGGAGGGTGAGCAGGAAGAAGAAGAGGAGGATGGGCAGGAAGAGAGGAGGAGGAGAGCAGGAAGAGAAGAGGAGGATGAACAGGAAAAAGAAGAGGAGGTTGAGCAGGAAGAGAAGAGGAGGAGAGCAGGAAGAGAAGAGGAGGATGAGCAGGAAGAAGAAGAGGAGGGTGAGCAGGAAGAGAAGAGGAGGATGAGCAGGAAGAGAAGAGGAGGATGAGCAGGAAGAGAAGAGGAGGATGAACAGGAAGAAGAAGAGGAGGATGAGCAGGAAGAAGAAGAGGAGGATGAACAGGAAGAAGAAGAGGAGGAGAGCAGGAAGAGAAGAGGAGGATGGGCAGGAAGAGAAGAGGAGGATGAGCAGGAAGAGAAGAGGAGGATGAGCAGGAAGAGAAGAGGAGGATGAGCAGGAAGAAGAAGAGGAGGATGAACAGGAAGAAGAAGAGGAGGATGAGCAGGAAGAGAAGAGGAGGATGAGCAGGAAGAGAAGAGGAGGATGAACAGGAAGAAGAAGAGGGGGATGAGCAGGAAGAAGAAGAGGAGGATGAACAGGAAGAAGAAGAGGAGGAGAGCAGGAAGAGAAGAGGAGGATGGGCAGGAAGAGAAGAGGAGGATGAGCAGGAAGAGAAGAGGAGGATGAACAGGAAGAAGAAGAGGAGGATGAGCAGGAAGAGAAGAGGATGATGGGCAGGAAGAGAAGAGGAGGAGAGCAGGAAGAAGAAGAGGAGGATGAGCAGGAAGAGAAGAGGAGGATGAGCAGGAAGAGAAGAGGAGGATGAGCAGGAAGAGAAGAGGAGGATGAGCAGGAAGAGAAGAGGAGGGTGAGCAGGAAGAGAAGAGGAGGATGAGCAGGAAGAGAAGAGGAGGGTGAGCAGGAAGAGAAGAGGAGGATGAGCAGGAAGAGAAGAGGAGGATGAGCAGGAAGAGAAGAGGAGGATGAGCAGGAAGAGAAGAGGAGGAGAGCAGGAAGAGAAGAGGAGGATGAACAGGAGAAGAAGAGGAGGATGAGCAGGAAGAGAAGAGGAGGATGAGCAGGAAGAGAAGAGGAGGATGAGCAGAAAAGAAGAGGAGGATGAGCAGAAGAGAAGAGGAGGATGAACAGGAAGAAGAAGAGGAGGAGAGCAGGAAGAGAAGAGGAGGATGGGCAGGAAGAGAAGAGGAGGATGAGCAGGAAGAGAAGAGGAGGATGAACAGGAAGAAGAAGAGGAGGATGAGCAGGAAGAGAAGAGGAGGATGAACAGAAGAAGAAGAGGAGGAGAGCAGGAAGAGAAGAGGAGGATGGGCAGGAAGAGAAGAGGAGGATGAGCAGGAAGAGAAGAGGAGGATGAGCAGGAAGAGAAGAGGAGGATGAACAGGAAGAAGAAGAGGAGGATGAGCAGGAAGAGAAGAGGATGATGGGCAGGAAGAGAAGAGGAGGATGAGCAGGAAGAAGAAGAGGAGGATGAACAGGAAGAAGAAGAGGAGGAGAGCAGGAAGAGAAGAGGAGGATGGGCAGGAAGAGAAGAGGAGGATGAGCAGGAAGAAGAAGAGGAGGAGAGCAGGAAGAGAAGAGGAGGATGGGCAGGAAGAGAAGAGGAGGATGAGCAGGAAGAGAAGAGGAGGATGAACAGGAAGAAGAAGAGGAGGATGAGCAGGAAGAGAAGAGGATGATGGGCAGGAAGAGAAGAGGAGGATGAGCAGGAAGAGAAGAGGAGGATGAGCAGGAAGAGAAGAGGAGGATGAGCAGGAAGAGAAGAGGAGGATGAGCAGGAAGAGAAGAGGAGGATGAGCAGGAAGAGAAGAGGAGGATGAACAGGAAGAAGAAGAGGAGGAGAGCAGGAAGAGAAGAGGAGGATGGGCAGGAAGAGAAGAGGAGGATGAGCAGGAAGAGAAGAGGAGGATGAACAGGAAGAGAAGAGGAGGATGAGCAGGAAGAGAAGAGGAGGATGAACAGGAAGAAGAAGAGGAGGAGAGCAGGAAGAGAAGAGGAGGATGAGGCAGGAAGAGAAGAGGAGGATGAGCAGGAAGAGAAGAGGAGGATGAGCAGGAAGAGAAGAGGAGGATGAGCAGGAAAGAGAAGAGGAGGATGAGCAGGAAGAGAAGAGGAGGATGACAGGAAGAGAAGAGGAGGATGAGCAGAAGAAGAAGAGGAGGATGAACAGGAAGAAGAAGAGGAGGATGAACAGGAAGAAGAAGAGGAGGAGAGCAGGAAGAGAAGAGGAGGATGAGCAGGAAGAGAAGAGGAGGATGAGCAGGAAGAGAAGAGGAGGATGAGCAGGAAGAGAAGAGGAGGATGAGCAGGAAGAAGAAGAGGAGGATGAAGCAGGAAGAGAAGAGGAGGATGAGGCAGGAAGAGAAGAGGAGGATGAGCAGGAAGAGAAGAGGAGGATGAGCAGGAAGAGAAGAGGAGGATGAGCAGGAAGAGAAGAGGAGGATGAACAGGAAGAAGAAGAGGAGGATGAGCAGGAAGAGAAGAGGAGGATGAGCAGGAAGAGAAGAGGAGGATGAGCAGGAAGAGAAGAGGAGGAGAGCAGGAAGAGAGGAGGATGAGCAGGAAGAGAAGAGGAGGATGAGCAGGAAGAGAAGAGGAGGATGAACAGGAAGAGAAGAGGAGGATGAGCAGGAAGAGAAGAGGAGGATGAACAGGAAGAAGAAGAGGAGGATGAGCAGGAAGAGAAGAGGAGGATGAGCAGGAAGAGAAGAGGAGGATGAGCAGGAAGAAGAAGAGGAGGATGAGCAGGAAGAAGAAGAGGAGGATGAACAGGAAGAGAAGAGGAGGATGAGCAGGAAGAGAAGAGGAGGATGAGGCAGGAAGAAGAAGAGGAGGATGAGCAGGAAGAGAAGAGGAGGATGAGCAGGAAGAGAAGAGGAGGATGAACAGGAAGAAGAAGAGGAGGATGAGCAGGAAGAGAAGAGAGGAGGATGACAGGAAGAGAAGAGGAGGATGAGCAGGAAGAGAAGAGGAGGATGAGGCAGGAAGAGAAGAGGAGGATGAGCAGGAAGAGAAGAGGAGGATGAGCAGGAAGAGAAGAGGAGGATGAACAGAAGAAGAAGAGGAGGATGAACAGGAAGAGAAGAGGAGGATGAGCAGGAAGAGAAGAGGAGGATGAACAGGAAGAAGAAGAGGAGGATGAGCAGGAAGAGAAGAGGAGGATGGCAGGAAGAGAAGAGGAGGATGAGCAGGAAGAGAAGAGGAGGATGAGCAGGAAGAGAAGAGGAGGATGAGCAGGAAGAGAAGAGAGGAGGATGAGCAGGAAGAGAAGAGGAGGATGAGCAGGAAGAGAAGAGGAGGATGAACAGGAAGAAGAAGAGGAGGATGAGCAGGAAGAGAAGAGGAGGATGGCAGGAAGAGAAGAGGAGGATGAGCAGGAAGAGAAGAGGAGGATGAGCAGGAAGAGAAGAGGAGGATGAGCAGGAAGAGAAGAGGAGGATGAGCAGGAAGAGAAGAGGAGGATGAGCAGGAAGAGAAGAGGAGGATGGGACAGGAAGAGAAGAGGAGGATGAGCAGGAAGAGAAGAGGAGGATGAGCAGGAAGAGAAGAGGAGGATGAGCAGGAAGAGAAGAGGAGGATGAGCAGGAAGAGAAGAGGAGGATGAGCAGGAAGAGAAGAGGAGGATGAGCAGGAAGAGAAGAGGAGGATGAGCAGGAAGAAGAGGAGGATGAGCAGGAAGAGAAGAGGAGGATGAGCAGGAAGAGAAGAGGAGGATGAGCAGGAAGAGAAGAGGAGGATGAGCAGGAAGAGAAGAGGAGGATGAGCAGAAGAGAAGAGAGGAGAGCAGGAAGAGAAGAGGAGGATGAGCAGGAAGAGAAGAGGAGGATGAGCAGGAAGAGAAGAGGAGGATGAGCAGGAAGAGAAGAGGAGGATGAGCAGGAAGAGAAGAGGAGGATGAGCAGGAAGAGAAGAGGAGGATGAGCAGGAAGAGAAGAGGAGGATGAACAGGAAGAAGAAGAGGAGGATGAGCAGGAAGAGAAGAGGAGGAGAGCAGGAAGAGAAGAGGAGGATGAGCAGGAAGAGAAGAGGAGGATGAGCAGGAAGAAGAAGAGGAGGATGAGCAGGAAGAGAAGAGGAGGATGAGCAGGAAGAGAAGGAGGAGAGCAGGAGAGAAGAGGAGGATGAGCAGGAAGAGAAGAGGAGGATGATCAGAAGAGAAGAGGAGGATGAGCAGGAAGAGAAGAGGAGGATGAGCAGGAAGAGAAGAGGAGGATGAGCAGGAAGAGAAGAGAGGAGGAGCAGGAAGAGAAGAGGAGGATGAGCAGGAAGAGAAGAGGAGGATGAGCAGGAAGAGAAGAGGAGGATGAGCAGGAAGAGAAGAGGAGGATGAGCAGGAAGAGAAGAGGAGGATGAGCAGGAAGAGAAGAGGAGGATGACAGGAAGAGAAGAGGAGGATGAGCAGGAAGAGAAGAGGAGGATGAGCAGAAGAGAAGAGGAGGATGAGCAGGAAGAAGAAGAGGAGGATGAGCAGGAAGAGAAGAGGAGGATGAGCAGGAAGAGAAGAGGAGGATGAACAGGAAGAAGAAGAGGAGGATGAGCAGGAAGAGAAGAGGAGGAGAGCAGGAAGAGAAGAGGAGGATGAGCAGGAAGAGAAGAGGAGGATGAGCAGGAAGAGAAGAGGAGGATGAACAGGAAGAGAAGAGGAGGATGAGCAGGAAGAGAAGAGGAGGATGAGCAGGAAGAGAAGAGGAGGATGAGCAGGAAGAGAAGAGGAGGATGAGCAGGAAGAGAAGAGGAGGATGAACAGGAAGAGAAGAGGAGGATGAGCAGGAAGAGAAGAGGAGGATGAGCAGGAAGAGAAGAGGAGGATGAACAGGAAGAAGAAGAGGAGGATGAGCAGGAAGAGAAGAGGAGGATGAAGCAGGAAGAGAAGAGGAGGATGAACAGGAAGAAGAGAGGAGGATGAGCAGGAAGAGAAGAGGAGGATGAGCAGGAAGAAGAAGAGGAGGATGAGCAGGAGAGAAGAGGAGGATGAACAGGAAGAAGAAGAGGAGGATGAGCAGGAGAGAGAAGAAGAGGAGGATGAGCAGGAAGAGAAGAGGAGGATGAGCAGGAAGAGAAGAGGAGGATGAGCAGGAAGAGAAGAGGAGGATGAACAGGAAGAAGAAGAGGAGGATGAGCAGGAAGAGAAGAGGAGGATGAACAGAAGAAGAGGAGGATGAGCAGGAAGAGAAGAGGAGGATGAGCAGGAAGAGAAGAGGAGGATGAACAGGAAGAAGAAGAGGAGGATGAGCAGGAAGAGAAGAGGAGGATGAACAGGAAGAAGAAGAGGAGGATGAGCAGGAAGAGAAGAGGAGGATGAGACAGGAAGAAGAAGAGGAGGATGAGCAGGAAGAGAAGAGGAGGAGAGCAGGAAGAGAAGAGGAGGATGAGCAGGAAGAAGAAGAGGAGGATGAGCAGGAAGAGAAGAGGAGGATGAGCAGGAAGAGAAGAGGAGGATGAGCAGGAAGAGAAGAGGAGGATGAGCAGGAAGAGAAGAGGAGGATGAACAGGAAGAGAAGAGGAGGATGAGCAGGAAGAGAAGAGGAGGATGAGCAGGAAGAGAAGAGGAGGATGAACAGGAAGAAGAAGAGGAGGATGAGCAGGAAGAGAAGAGGAGGATGAGCAGAGAGAAGAGAGGAGGATGAGCAGGAAGAGAAGAGGAGGATGAGCAGGAAGAGAAGAGGAGGATGAACAGGAAGAAGAAGAGGAGGATGAGCAGGAAGAGAAGAGGAGGATGAGCAGGAAGAGAAGAGGAGGATGAGCAGGAAGAGAAGAGGAGGATGAGCAGGAAGAGAAGAGGAGGATGAACAGGAAGAGAAGAGGAGGATGAGCAGGAAGAGAAGAGGAGGATGAGCAGGAAGAGAAGAGGAGGATGAGCAGGAAGAAGAAGAGGAGGATGAGCAGGAAGAGAAGAGGAGGATGAACAGGAAGAAGAAGAGGAGGATGAACAGAAGAGAAGAGGAGGATGAGCAGGAAGAGAAGAGGAGGATGAACAGGAAGAGAAGAGGAGGATGAGCAGGAAGAGAAGAGGAGGATGAGCAGGAAGAGAAGAGGAGGATGAACAGGAAGAAGAAGAGGAGGATGAGCAGGAAGAGAAGAGGAGGATGAACAGGAAGAAGAAGAGGAGGATGAGCAGGAAGAGAAGAGGAGGATGAGCAGGAAGAAGAAGAGGAGGATGAGCAGGAAGAGAAGAGGAGGATGAGCAGGAAGAGAAGAGGAGGATGAACAGGAAGAAGAAGAGGAGGATGAGCAGGAAGAGAAGAGGAGGATGAACAGAAGAAGAAGAGGAGGATGAGCAGGAAGAGAAGAGGAGGAGAGCAGGAAGAGAAGAGGAGGATGAACAGGAAGAAGAAGAGGAGGATGAGCAGGAAGAGAAGAGGAGGATGAACAGGAAGAAGAAGAGGAGGATGAGCAGGAAGAGAAGAGGAGGATGAACAGGAAGAGAAGAGGAGGATGAGCAGGAAGAGAAGAGGAGGATGAGCAGGAAGAGAAGAGGAGGATGAGCAGGAAGAAGAAGAGGAGGATGAGCAGGAAGAGAAGAGGAGGATGAACAGGAAGAAGAAGAGGAGGATGAGCAGGAAGAGAAGAGGAGGATGAGCAGGAAGAGAAGAGGAGGATGAGCAGGAAGAGAAGAGGAGGATGAGCAGGAAGAGAAGAGGAGGATGAGCAGGAAGAGAAGAGGAGGATGACAGGAAGAAGAAGAGGAGGATGAGCAGGAAGAGAAGAGAGGATGACAGGAAGAAGAAGAGGAGGATGAGCAGGAAGAGAAGAGGAGGATGAGCAGGAAGAGAAGAGGAGGATGAGCAGGAAGAGAAGAGGAGGATGAGCAGGAAGAAGAAGAGGAGGGATGAGCAGGAAGAGAAGAGGAGGATGAGACAGGAAGAGAAGAGGAGGATGAGCAGGAAGAGAAGAGGAGGATGAACAGGAAGAAGAAGAGGAGGATGAGCAGGAAGAGAAGAGGAGGATGAGCAGGAAGAGAAGAGGAGGATGAGCAGGAAGAAGAAGAGGAGGATGAGCAGGAAGAGAAGAGGAGGATGAGCAGGAAGAGAAGAGGAGGATGAGCAGGAAGAGAAGAGGAGGATGAACAGGAAGAAGAAGAGGAGGATGAGCAGGAAGAGAAGAGGAGGAGAGCAGGAAGAGAAGAGGAGGATGAGCAGGAAGAAGAAGAGGAGGATGAGCAGGAAGAGAAGAGGAGGATGAGCAGGAAGAGAAGAGGAGGATGAGGCAGGAAGAAGAAGAGGAGGAGTGAGCAGGAAGAGAAGAGGAGGATGAGCAGGAAGAGAAGAGGAGGATGAGCAGAAGAAGAAGAGGAGGATGAGCAGGAAGAGAAGAGGAGGATGAGCAGGAAGAAGAAGAGGAGGATGGGCAGGAAGAGAAGAGGAGGATGGAGCAGGAGAGAAGAGGAGGATGAGCAGGAAGAGAAGAGGAGGATGAAGCAGGAAAAAGAAGCGGAGGATGAGCAGGAAGAGAAGAGGAGGATGAGCAGGAAGAGAAGAGGAGGATGAACAGGAAGAAGAAGAGGAGGTTGAGCAGGAAGAGAAGAGGAGGAGAGCAGGAAGAGAAGAGGAGGATGAGCAGGAAGAAGAAGAGGAGGGTGAGCAGGAAGAGAAGAGGAGGATGAGCAGGAAGAGAAGAGGAGGAGAGCAGGAAGAGAGGAGGAGGAGAGCAGGAAGAGAAGAGGAGGATGAGCAGGAAGAGAAGAGGAGGATGAACAGGAAAAAGAAGAGGAGGATGAGCAGGAAGAGAAGAGGAGGAGAGCAGGAAGAGAAGAGGAGGATGAGCAGGAAGAAGAAGAGGAGGGTGAGCAGGAAGAGAAGAGGAGGATGAGCAGGAAGAGAAGAGGAGGATGAGCAGGAAGAGAAGAGGAGGATGAACAGGAAGAAGAAGAGGAGGATGAGCAGGAAGAAGAAGAGGAGGATGAACAGGAAGAAGAAGAGGAGGAGAGCAGGAAGAGAAGAGGAGGATGGGCAGGAAGAGAAGAGGAGGATGAGCAGGAAGAGAAGAGGAGGATGAGCAGGAAGAGAAGAGGAGGATGAGCAGGAAGAAGAAGAGGAGGATGAACAGGAAGAAGAAGAGGAGGATGAGCAGGAAGAGAAGAGGAGGATGAGCAGGAAGAGAAGAGGAGGATGAACAGGAAGAAGAAGAGGGAGGATGAGCAGGAAGAAGAAGAGGAGGATGAACAGGAAGAAGAAGAGGAGGAGAGCAGGAAGAGAAGAGGAGGATGGGCAGGAAGAGAAGAGGAGGATGAGCAGGAAGAGAAGAGGAGGATGAGCAGGAAGAGAAGAGGAGGATGAACAGGAAGAAGAAGAGGAGGATGAGCAGGAAGAAGAAGAGGAGGATGAGCAGGAAGAGAAGAGGAGGAGAGCAGGAAGAGAAGAGGAGGATGGGCAGGAAGAGAAGAGGAGGATGGGCAGGAAGAGAAGAGGAGGATGAGCAGCAAGAGAAGAGGAGGATGAGCAGGAAGAGAAGAGGAGGATGAGCAGGAAGAAGAAGAGGAGGATGAACAGGAAGAAGAAGAGGAGGATGAGCAGGAAGAGAAGAGGAGGATGAGCAGGAAGAGAAGAGGAGGATGAACAGGAAGAAGAAGAGGAGGAGAGCAGGAAGAGAAGAGGAGGATGGGCAGGAAGAGAAGAGGAGGATGAGCAGGAAGAGAAGAGGAGGATGACAGGAAGAAGAAGAGGAGGATGAGCAGGAAGAGAAGAGGAGGATGAACAGGAAGAAGAAGAGGAGGATGAGCAGGAAGAGAAGAGGAGGATGGGTTGGAAGAGAAGAGGAGGATGAGCAGGAAGAGAAGAGGAGGATGAGCAGGAAGAGAAGAGGAGGATGAGCAGGAAGAGAAGAGGAGGATGAGCAGGAAGAGAAGAGGAGGATGAGCAGGAAGAGAAGAGGAGGATGAGCAGGAAGAGAAGAGGAGGATGAGCAGGAAGAGAAGAGGAGGATGAACAGGAAGAAGAAGAGGAGGATGAGCAGGAAGAGAAGAGGAGGATGGGCAGGAAGAGAAGAGGAGGATGAGCAGGAAGAGAAGAGGAGGATGAACAGGAAGAAGAAGAGGAGGATGAGCAGGAAGAGAAGAGGAGGATGAACAGGAAGAAGAAGAGGAGGATGAGCAGGAAGAGAAGAGGAGGATGAACAGGAAGAGAAGAGGAGGATGAGCAGGAAGAGAGAGGGAGGAAGAAGAGGATGAACAGGAAGAAGAAGAGGAGGATGAGCAGGAAGAGAAGAGGAGGATGAACAGGAAGAAGAAGAGGAGGATGAGCAGGAAGAGAAGAGGAGGAGAGCAGGAAGAGAAGAGGAGGATGAGCAGGAAGAGAAGAGGAGGATGAGCAGGAAGAAGAAGAGGAGGATGAACAGGAAGAGAAGAGGAGGATGAGCAGGAAGAGAAGAGGAGGATGATCAGGAAGAGAAGAGGAGGATGAGCAGGAAGAGAAGAGGAGGATGAGCAGGAAGAGAAGAGGAGGATGAGCAGGAAGAGAAGAGAAGAGGAGCAGGAAGAGAAGAGGAGGATGAGCAGGAAGAGAAGAGGAGGATGAGCAGGAAGAGAAGAGGAGGATGAGCAGGAAGAGAAGAGGAGGATGAGCAGGAAGAAGAAGAGGAGGATGAGCAGGAAGAGAAAGGAGGATGACAGAGAGAGGATGAGCAGGAAGAGAAGAGGAGGATGAACAGGAAGAAGAAGAGGAGGATGAGCAGGAAGAGAAGAGGAGGAGAGCAGGAAGAGAAGAGGAGGATGAACAGGAAGAAGAAGAGGAGTATGAGCAGGAAGAGAAGAGGAGGATGAGCAGGAAGAGAAGAGGAGGATGAACAGGAAGAAGAAGAGGAGGATGAGCAGGAAGAGAAGAGGAGGAGAGCAGGAAGAGAAGAGGAGGATGAGCAGGAAGAGAAGAGGAGGATGAGCAGGAAGAGAAGAGGAGGATGAACAGGAAGAAGAAGAGGAGGATGAGCAGGAAGAGAAGAGGAGGAGAGCAGGAAGAGAAGAGGAGGATGAGCAGGAAGAGAAGAGGAGGAGAGCAGGAAGAGAAGAGGAGGATGAGCAGGAAGAGAAGAGGAGGATGAGCAGGAAGAAGAAGAGGAGGATGAACAGGAAGAGAAGAGGAGGATGAGCAGGAAGAGAAGAGGAGAGATGAACAGGAAGAGAAGAGGAGGATGAACAGGAAGAAGAAGAGGAGGATGAGCAGGAAGAGAAGAGGAGGATGAACACGAAGAAGAAGAGGAGGATGAGCAGGAAGAGAAGAGGAGGAGAGCAGGAAGAGAAGAGGAGGATGAACAGGAAGAAGAAGAGGAGGATGAGCAGGAAGAGAAGAGGAGGATGAACAGGAAGAAGAAGAGGAGGATGAGCAGGAAGAAGAAGAGGAGGATGAGCAGGAAGAGAAGAGGAGGAGAGCAGGAAGAGAAGAGGAGGATGAACAGGAAGAAGAAGAGGAGGATGAGCAGGAAGAGAAGAGGAGGATGAACAGGAAGAAGAAGAGGAGGATGAGCAGGAAGAAGAAGAGGAGGATGAGCAGGAAGAAGAAGAGGAGGATGAACAGGAAGAAGAAGAGGAGGATGAGCAGGAAGAGAAGAGGAGGATGAACAGGAAGAAGAAGAGGAGGATGAGCAGGAGAGAAGAGGAGGAGAGCAGGAAGAGAAGAGGAGGATGAGCAGGAAGAAGAAGAGGAGGATGAGCAGGAAGAGAAGAGGAGGATGAACAGGAAGAAGAAGAGGAGGATGAGCAGGAAGAGAAGAGGAGGATGAGCAGGAAGAAGAAGAGGAGGGTGAGTAGGAAGAGAAGAGGAGGATGAACAGGAAGAAGAAGAGGAGGATGAGCAGGAAGAGAAGAGGAGGAGAGCAGGAAGAGAAGAGGAGGATGAGCAGGAAGAAGAAGAGGAGGATGAGCAGGAAGAGAAGAGGAGGATGAACAGGAAGAAGAAGAGGAGGATGAGCAGGAAGAGAAGAGGAGGAGAGCAGGAAGAGAAGAGGAGGATGAGCAGGAAGAAGAAGAGGAGGATGAGCAGGAAGAGAAGAGGAGGATGAACAGGAAGAAGAAGAGGAGGATGAGCAGGAAGAGAAGAGGAGGAGAGCAGGAAGAGAAGAGGAGGATGAACAGGAAGAAGAAGAGGAGGATGAGCAGGAAGAGAAGAGGAGGATGAACAGGAAGAAGAAGAGGAGGATGAGCAGGAAGAGAAGAGGAGGAGAGCAGGAAGAGAAGAGGAGGATGAACAGGAAGAAGAAGAGGAGGATGAGCAGGAAGAGAAGAGGAGGATGAGCAGGAAGAGAAGAGGAGGATGAACAGGAAGAAGAAGAGGAGGATGAGCAGGAAGAGAAGAGGAGGAGAGCAGGAAGAGAAGAGGAGGATGAGCAGGAAGAGAAGAGGAGGATGAGCAGGAAGAGAAGAGGAGGATGAACAGGAAGAACAAGAGGAGGATGAGCAGGAAGAGAAGAGGAGGAGAGCAGGAAGAGAAGAGGAGGATGAGCAGGAAGAGAAGAGGAGGAGAGCAGGAAGAGAAGAGGAGGATGAGCAGGAAGAGAAGAGGAGGAGAGCAGGAAGAGAAGAGGAGGATGAGCAGGAAGAGAAGAGGAGGATGAGCAGGAAGAAGAAGAGGAGGATGAACAGGAAGAGAAGAGGAGGATGAGCAGGAAGAGAAGAGGAGGATGAACAGGAAGAGAAGAGGAGGATGAACAGGAAGAAGAAGAGGAGGATGAGCAGGAAGAGAAGAGGAGGATGAACACGAAGAAGAAGAGGAGGATGAACAAGAAGAAGAAGAGGAGGATGAGCAGGAAGAGAAGAGGAGGATGAACAGGAAGAAGAAGAGGAGGATGAGCAGGAAGAGAAGAGGAGGATGAACAGGAAGAAGAAGAGGAGGATGAGCAGGAAGAAGAAGAGGAGGATGAGCAGGAAGAAGAAGAGGAGGATGAACAGGAAGAAGAAGAGGAGGATGAGCAGGAAGAGAAGAGGAGGATGAACAGGAAGAAGAAGAGGAGGATGAGCAGGAAGAGAAGAGGAGGATGAACAGGAAGAAGAAGAGGAGGATGAGCAGGAAGAGAAGAGGAGGAGAGCAGGAAGAGAAGAGGAGGATGAGCAGGAAGAAGAAGAGGAGGATGAGCAGGAAGAGAAGAGGAGGATGAACAGGAAGAAGAAGAGGAGGATGAGCAGGAAGAGAAGAGGAGGATGAGCAGGAAGAAGAAGAGGAGGGTGAGTAGGAGAGAAGAGGAGGATGAACAGGAAGAAGAAGGGGAGGATGAGCAGGAAGAGAAGAGGAGGATGAACAGGAAGAAGAAGCGGAGGATGAGTAGGAAGAGAAGAGGAGGATGAACAGGAAGAAGAAGAGGAGGATGAGCAGGAAGAGAAGAGGAGATGACAGGAAGAAGAAGAGGAGGGTGAGCAGGAAGAGAAGAGGAGGATGAACAGGAAGAAGAAGAGGAGGATGAGCAGGAAGAGAAGAGGAGGATGAACAGGAAGAAGAAGAGGAGGATGAGCAGGAAGAGAAGAGGAGGAGAGCAGGAAGAGAAGAGGAGGATGAGCAGGAAGAAGAAGAGGAGGGTGAGCAGGAAGAGAAGAGGAGGATGAGCAGACGAGAAGAGGAGGATGAGCAGGAAGAGAAGAGGAGGATGAACAGGAAGAAGAAGAGGAGGATGAGCAGGAAGAGAAGAGGAGGATGAGCAGAAAGAGAAGAGGAGGGTGAGCAGGAAGAGAAGAGGAGAATGAGCAGGAAGAGAAGAGGAGGATGGAAGGAAGAAGAAGAGGAGGGTGAGCAGGAAGAGAAGAGGAGGATGAGCAGGAAGAGAAGAGGAGGATGAGCAGGAAAAAGAAGAGGAGGATGGGCAGGAAGAGAAGAGGAGGATGGCAGGAAGAGAAGAGGAGGATGAGCAGGAAAAAGAAGAGGAGGATGGGCAGGAAGAGAAGAGGAGGATGAACAGGAAGAAGAAGAGGAGGATGAGCAGGAAGAGAAGAGGAGGATGGGCAGGAAGAGAAGAGGAGGGTGAGCAGGAAGAAGAGGAGGATGGGCAGGAAGAGAAGAGGAGGGTGAGCAGGAAGAAGAAGAGGAGGATGGCAGGAAGAGAAGAGGAGGAGAGCAGGAAGAGAAGAGGAGGATGAGCAGGAAGAAGAAGAGGAGGATGAACAGGAAAAAGAAGAGGAGGTTGAGCAGGAAGAGAAGAGGAGGAGAGCAGGAAGAGAAGAGGAGGATGAGCAGGAAGAAGAAGAGGAGGGTGAGCAGAAGAGAAGAGGAGGATGAGCAGGAAGAGAAGAGGAGGATGAGCAGGAAGAAGAAGAGGAGGATGGCAGGAAGAGAAGAGGAGGATGAGCAGGAAGAAGAAGAGGAGAATGGGCAGGAAGAGAAGAGGAGGAGAGCAGGAAGAGAAGAGGAGGATGAGCAGGAAGAAGAAGAGGAGGGTGAGCAGGAAGAGAAGAGGAGGATGAGCAGGAAGAGAAGAGGAGGATGAGCAGGAAGAAGAAGAGGAGGATGGGCAGGAAGAGAAGA
Source organism: Gastrophryne carolinensis (assembly GCA_027917425.1). Taxonomy (NCBI): domain Eukaryota; kingdom Metazoa; phylum Chordata; class Amphibia; order Anura; family Microhylidae; genus Gastrophryne; species Gastrophryne carolinensis. Next base: position 1,684,604 of record CM051235.1, read on the forward strand.
GGAGGATGAGCAGGAAAGAAGAAGAGGAGGATGAGCAGGAAGAGAAGAGGAGGATGGGCAGGAAGAGAAGAGGAGGATGAGCAGGAAGAGAAGAGGAGGATGAGCAGGAAGAGAAGAGGAGGATGGGCAGGAAGAGAAGAGGAGGATGAACAGGAAGAAGAAGAGGAGGATGAGCAGGAAGAGAAGAGGAGGAGAGCAGGAAGAGAAGAGGAGGATGAGCAGGAAGAGAAGAGGAGGATGAGCAGGAAGAAGAAGAGGAGGATGAGCAGGAAGAGAAGAGGAGGATGAGCAGGAAGAAGAAGAGGAGGATGAGCAGGAAGAGAAGAGGAGGATGAGCAGGAAGAGAAGAGGAGGATGAGCAGGAAGAGAAGAGGAGGATGAACAGGAAGAAGAAGAGGAGGATGAGCAGGAAGAGAAGAGGAGGAGAGCAGGAAGAGAAGAGGAGGATGAGCAGGAAGAAGAAGAGGAGGGTGAGCAGGAAGAGAAGAGGAGGATGAGCAGGAAGAGAAGAGGAGGATGAGCAGGAAGAAGAAGAGGAGGATGAGGCAGGAAGAGAAGAGGAGGATGGGCAGGAAGAGAAGAGGAGGATGAGCAGGAAGAGAAGAGGAGGATGGGCAGGAAGAGAAGAGGAGGAAGAGCAGGAAGAGAAGAGGAGGATGAGCAGGAAGAGAAGAGGAGGATGAACAGGAAGAGAAGAGGAGGATGAGCAGGAAGAGAAGAGGAGGATGAGCAGGAAGAGAAGAGGAGGGATGAGCAGGAAGAAGAAGAGGAGGGATGAGCAGGAAGAGAAGAGGAGGATGAGCAGGAAGAGAAGAGGAGGATGAGCAGGAAGAGAAGAGGAGATGGGCAGGAAGAGAAGAGGAGGATGGGCAGGAAGAGAAGAGGAGGATGAGCAGGAAGAAGAAGAGGAGGATGAGCAGGAAGAGAAGAGGAGGAGAGCAGGAAGAAGAAGAGGAGGATGACAGGAAGAAGAAGAGGAGGATGAGCAGGAAGAGAAGAGGAGGATGAGCAGGAAGAGAAGAGGAGGATGAGCAGGAAGAGAAGAGGAGGATGAGCAGGAAGAGAAGAGGAGGATGAACAGGAAGAGAAGAGGAGGATGAGCAGGAAGAGAAGAGGAGGATGAGCAGAAGAGAAGAGGAGGATGAGCAGGAAGAGAAGAGGAGGATGAGCAGAAGAGAAGAGGAGGATGAGCAGGAAGAGAAGAGGAGGATGAGCAGGAAGAGAAGAGGAGGATGACAGGAAGAAGAAGAGGAGGATGAGCAGGAAGAGAAGAGGAGGATGACAGGAAGAAGAAGAGGAGGATGAGCAGGAAGAGAAGAGGAGGAGAGCAGGAAGAGAAGAGGAGGATGAGCAGGAAGAGAAGAGGAGGATGAACAGGAAGAAGAAGAGGAGGATGAGCAGGAAGAGAAGAGGAGGAGAGCAGGAAGAGAAGAGGAGGATGAGCAGGAAGAAGAAGAGGAGGATGAGCAGGAAGAGAAGAGGAGGATGAGCAGGAAGAAGAAGAGGAGGATGAGCAGGAAGAGAAGAGGAGGATGAGCAGGAAGAAGAGAGGAGGATGAGCAGGAAGAGAAGAGGAGGATGAGCAGGAAGAAGAAGAGGAGGATGAGCAGGAAGAGAAGAGGAGGATGAACAGGAAGAAGAAGAGGAGGATGAGCAGGAAGAGAAGAGGAGGATGAACAGGAAGAAGAAGAGGAGGAGAGCAGGAAGAGAAGAGGAGGATGAGCAGGAAGAGAAGAGGAGGATGAGCAGGAGAAGAAGAGGAGGATGAGCAGGAAGAGAAGAGGAGGATGAGCAGGAAGAGAAGAGGAGGATGAGCAGGAAGAGAAGAGGAGGATGAACAGGAAGAAGAAGAGGAGGATGAGCAGGAAGAGAAGAGGAGGATGAACAGGAAGAAGAAGAGGAGGATGAGCAGGAAGAGAAGAGGAGGATGAACAGGAAAGAAGAAGAGGAGGATGGAGCAGGAAGAGAAGAGGAGGATGAGCAGGAAGAAGAAGAAGGAGAGATGAAGCAGGAAGAGAAGAGGAGGATGAGCAGGAAGAAGAAGAGGAGGATGAGCAGGAAGAGAAGAGGAGAGAGCAGAAGAGAGGAGTATGGCAGGAAGAGAAGAGGAGGATGGGCAGGAAGAG